>CM072512.1:112190842-112378342 GCA_036898135.1 Oncomelania hupensis
AGTGTTTCCACTAGGGTTGTGTGTTATACGGATCAGGAGTGAATCCTCGTTGAACCAAGTTGTGGTCATGATTTTGTGGTCGTGCTTCGGCTCTTTGCCGCTGGACCGTGTAAGCAATGAATAATTAACTATCGGTCCGTCGGAAGCCCTATCTCACGAGTTTGACCAAACTTATGACGGCCTACTAGCGCCAAAACCGAGAGTTACCATTATCACGAGATAATTGAAATTATCACGTGTTCTGTGTAATTTACAGAGATACCGGTTATCCGCAGGGTTAATTAATAATTATCAGTATTTGCCATGCTTTCCTAGCGCCAAAACCTGATAATTACTAATATCATGAGATAATTATAATTATCGAAAGATAATTACAATTATCAAGAGATAATTACAATTATCAAGCGATAATTACAATTATCACTGAAAATTATAAATATCAAGATGAGCATGCGCGGACCGATGCACAATGCGCATGCGCGGCAGCGGCACTGTTCCCAGCACGTCTGGGGTTTTGGCCCTAGTAAAGCATGGCCCAAACTGAAAATTAGTAATTAACACTGTGAATTACCGGCATCTCTGTGAATTACACAGAACACGTGTTAATTACAATTATCACTGATACATGTAAGTTTTGCAGGTTTTGACGCAAGTAAGCCGCCTTACCAGAATTAAGCATGATCACGTGAATATTATAATTATCAAGTGAACATTTTAATTATTATGTGATAATTACAATTTTCAGTTTTGGCGCATTTCCAGGAGGATTAGTGGAGCCAAAACTGAAAATTAAACATGATCACACGAACATATTTGTAATTTTCAATGATAATTGTAATTATCTCTTGATAATTGTAAGTATCCCATGAGATTTCTAATTATCACATGATAATTGTAATTATCAGGTTTTGGCGCTAGTAGGCCGCCATACAAACTCCATAGAAACATTACCTATGTTCGTGGCCTGACTTCCGTGCCATTATATTTGCTCTACTGCAAAAGTCAAGGTCGCTGAAGTTATTTTGCTGCTAAACACGTTTGCGCGTATCTCAAAAACGGCTTTAGCAATTTTGTTGAGTTTTGGTATACATTCAAACCATTGGCCATCCTTCGGTAGTGTTCCGGTTGTCGGTCAGTCGGTCGGTCCGGCACTCCGAATTTCATTTTTTGTGTGTTCAAAACACACTTTTTGCCTGGTCAAATCAAGAATGACGGGCCCGAAATTCATAAATGTTACTTTATGGATAATTTAACTACAGCTAAATATGTTGTTTCGTGCGTATTTGTACTTTCTCAAAGGTCAAGGTAATTCCTCAGCACCATTTTCTAAACTCCTAGTGGCTTAACCGATTTTGATTTAAAATATATATATATATATATATATATATATATATATATATATATATATATATATATATATATATATATATATATATATATATATATATATATATATATATATTAAAGCCATTTCATTGCAGATAGTTCAGGTAGCGGCGTATCATTCTATGTTCATTATTCGGTTGTGTGGGCGAGTGTCTGGAAATACATTTGAGTGGCTTTCTATCTTGTTGTATGTCCATTAATTTTGTTTTTTGTTTTTGTTGTTGTGTTTAATAACAAACAACTTGTTGTTTCTTCTGGGTCGAGTACCTTAATGTTTTGCAAAATAATGAGCAGTTCAGTTCAGTTTATTATGTATTAGTTTCAGTGTGTTTTCATTCTTGCAATGATTTTACTATTTTAGACGTGAACAAAATACCGAACATTACATGTATTATATAATTTATGTCTACTGTTACATGTATGTGATTTTAATTTGGCTGGATTGTTGTTTCAGCTTGTACAAGTAGTTTCCTACCACTTCATCAGGAAGGAGACGTACACGATTTTGGAAGATGGTTCAGGTAGTGTACTATGTACATGCTAGGGTATTTGAAATGGAAAATTATCAGCATGCCGAGTATGTAGGCCTTTTAAGTTTTAAATGGCATGTTTATAACCGTTTGTAATAAAGTTTTGTTATTTCTACTAATATGCTGTAACACGGTATTTATCAATAATGGATTCAGCCCCGATGCTTCAATCTTCAGTAAGTGTAACTCGAATTCGTTTATCGCCGCAGCCTGTTCACTAAGCAAACAAGGCAGGAGTCGTTGTATAACGTTTTCCAACTTTATTCAGCGAACACCAACAACTACATACAAGATCGCTTTCCAAAAATCACTTTAAAAATCATGTTAAATCCCTTTCTTCAAGCAGACAGTGCATTACTTATATAGCCTCTCTGCAGTCGAAGGAAACTTTGAACAATCCAGAATGACGCAATAACACCCAATCAACATAAACCTCGTGACCGGAACTACGCACTGTCTTACGTCATAGAATAGTCTTTAGGTTAGAAGAATTGCTTAGCTAATACGAGACAGATCTGGAAACTTTAAATCGATAATAAACAAATAATTCCAGAAAAATCTCAACAATATTGACCGACGAAAATTACCAACATTATACAAAGCTTTTTCCTCAACAGCGCAGATTCAAATTATAGGTAAATACATGCTACCATTGCATGCTTTGAAAAATAAAAAGATCGGAATTATCATGAGCATCTCAGTCGCTATATATTCATTTATCCTTGTGTCTTTATTTATTTATTTATTTATTTATTTTTATTTATTTATTTTATTCGTTTGTGCCTTTTCTATCGAATCTAAATGATAAGATAACATTTATCTTATCTATAAACAAAAGTTCCTAATTACTACAATGGTTGTAGTGTCTCGTCATTGAAAGTCTTCCAATACTTCTTCAAGTTATTGGCGTTTATGAAGCTGATAATGGTGTAAAGTGTATTTAAGCTGGTGGTAGTGGGTTCAGGGTGGACATTTAGCCTATTGTCGTTAAACTGCTTAAGTGATGCAGAGATATTATTGTTTCAGTGCTTGTGCTCAACTGTCGCAGCAGGCCTTTTCGTGGTCAAGAGGTTCTGGTTCCTGTCAATCGGGATGACAAAAACACTTGCCTAGTCACCGCAGTTGTGGTTTGTTTCAGCTAAAGTGTACAATTATTAATTTAGTTAACTGTACCAGTGTCGTACCGTTGGTCTGTGTAAACATCTCTTTGGTCTGGACAGTTTGGATGCCTTTCTGTGCCAGATTGTGTATTGAAGATGCTGTACGGTCCATGAGAGCACCATATGTCACAATTCAGAAGTCTGATACAGAGCTCTAGAGATGCACAGTTAGGTTTTGTTGTTGTTTTTTTAAATTTAGCAATGGTTTCTTGTTTCTTAGCTGATTTTCACGACGTTTTTACGACATAGTTAGCAGGACTCTCTCTGCAATATTTGAATATCACATATTACTTTTGTTATATGTGTATATTTTGTGCATATGTGTGTGTGCGTGCGTGTGTGTTTTGTGAGTGTGTTTGTATGTGAGTGAGTGCATTTTATAGGCGTGTGTATGTATGAGGGAGAGGTTGAGCGAATGTAAGACCGTCTAAAATTACAATTTGTTTATAGACGTAAAATAAAATCATTAGATATGTGTATTATGTTTCTGTATTTGCAATTTAGTGCATTGGTGCTGGAGGGCAAGAAATTGAGGATGTTATTATCCTTGGTGGAACAAAGAACGGGCAGGTCAGTGGCTCACAAATAAATGAATACACACATCACTAACATTGGTTTTGATTAGTTCATATTTGTGCAGTAATAATATAGTTTTATTTAAATAGTTTAGCTGTCAAAAATGTGAAGTTAGGTAACTTTTTTTTTCTCCTACAGATTCATGCAGTATTCTGTTGTTGCAATCTGCATTTTCACACCATGCTCTCTATTAGTATTACTTCAGTTTACAGATTCGTGTAGCATTCTATTATTTCTGTCCACAGATTCATGCAGTATTGTATTCTTTCTGTCTACAGTTTAATGCAGTATAATATCATTCTTTCTGTCTACAGATTCATTCAATATTCTCCGAGATTTTTTATGTGGAACGCTGCCAAGCGCACTCCGCCGAAGTTCAAAGCCTACTTATAGTCCCGGAATTCAACTCTGATCGCACTCACGTCCTTCGCCACAATTCCCTTATTATTTCCGCTGGTGGTGACCGTGTCATTAATATCTGGAAGTTGAAATGTAAGCCTGAAATGAAAAAGGGCTTCGTCATCAAGTTTATGCGATTATGCTTGGTGAGTGCAAAATTTCGTTTACAAACCACTACTTTTTTTTAACCGATGGGGTATTCATTATTTGTTGTGCACAATGCTTTTTGTCACGTGGAGAGTTTTTGTGTAGTGACCCTCCTACGTCTCGTTCCAAGAACAAGTTAAGTTTAGATAAAAGGTAGAGTTGAAAGAATAAAGAAACTCGAAACAACAGTGTAAAATTTCCCTTTTTGTTATTATTTACACTACTGGACCACGATTTACAAAATCTGCCGAAAATGTTTCAAAACTGTACAAGAAACCCGAAATATTCTTGAAATATTCTTTAAATGTCAGTCCTGATTAGTTTCCCAATTTCTTTAAAGTTCAGACATATCGATCTTTCTCATCATCTGGTGGGGACATCGGAAGTACCGTAGGCTTCAGCGAAGTCGAGAACTTAACTGAGTACTGTGGTGATAGTCGCCCCTGCAGTGGATGATGTTGCTGATGAAGGAGTGGGCTGGTAGTAGTATGGTTGGCAGTGTTGGCAGCGGATGGATGGTCGGTTGGTTGGTTGGATGGTGTTGTAGATGGTGGTGTGGTCGGTGGGTTGGATGATTGTATGGTCCTTCCCCCTTCCAAGGTAATGGATCCGTGGGGTCTCCCCAGGCAAGGGATCCAGGAAAAAGAAGAAAATCTGCAACATGCTGAAAGACCATACAGTATCCCGACTCCCATAACCTTACCTAACCAGGCAAGGTTCACACCATCAGAAAATAAACAGTGCATCGTTTATTACGGTAATAAACGCCCCTGCGTCCAGCACTGCTGTCATCCTGCAAAGAATATTGGGGTAAACAAACGACTGTCTGCATTAATAATGATAAAAGAAAATAATAAATTCTCACCTCAAAAGATTATGTTGTTATATAAAAGTGTATCCAATGATGCATGTGTCACAGATAATCCAGGCCTACTATAATTCCACAAGACTAGACCTGCTTTTATTCTAAATTGTTCTGTTCTGTCCTGACACAACTGTCACTCTGTTCTGACCTGACACTGCAATAATGTCCAGAAGTTTTACATAACACTTTGCTTAGTCAACTGAAAACTGCACACGCTGTAAACCAAACCTATCTCTGCCACAGAAATAGTATATAATTATAATTTTAACAGCGCTCCGTTATTTGTGCATAAATAACGAATACAACAAACGCCAGTTTTCACAAAAACATATTCGCTAAGCTAGCGAGAAACCACAAATGTGTTACAACGTGTTTCTACTCTAGTAGACGGAAAAGAAGTGACGATTCTTACTGCGCTTTCGAAATCTATCGCTCACCTTCCTTCAAAACTTGCATTTTGCACGGACTACACGGGTAAACTTAACCTCCGGAAGAAACCATGCTAGGCCATACTCTACAGTTATCAAACAGACAAACACGGGTTTATTATATCACATAGTTTATTTCCACAAACTTTATACATAATATAATACATTGTCATTTTGCATGTGACAATACCCTCCGACACAAGATGAAACATGGGAGTTTCATTCAAAACTGTTCTGTATCCTTCCCCTTGCTTCCTAGTTGAAGGTTCGACTCAGATAGTCGGCTCCCACATTGTCCTTGCCTGCGATGGCTTGAACAGTGAACTCGTAAGGCTGTAGCAACATTGCCCAACGGGCAAGACGTCCGTTTGCTGGTTTGGATTGCCTCAGAAATTGCAGCGGGTGGTGATCTGTCTGAAGAGTGAAGTGTACACCGTATAGGTACTGCTCGAACTTCTTGATCGCCCAGACCACAGCAAGACATTCTTGTTCAACCGTTGAGTAGTTCTGCTCTGCTGAGGTCAACTTGCGGCTAGCGTATGCCACAGGCATCAAAATCTCGTCATCCTGTTGCAATAGTACTGCTCCCAGCCCTTGTTGGGACGCATCTGTACGTAAGATGAATTCCTTTTCCAAATCTGGCAACCGAATGATGGGCTGACTGGTTAGGCGTTGCTTCAACGTCTGGAATGCCTGTTCTGATTCCTCAGTCCAAGTGACAACGTTGGGCTGCTTCTTCTTGGTAGCGTTGGTCAGAGGAAGTGCGATGGCAGCGAAGTGCGGAATGAAACGCCTGTAGTAACTGGCCAACCCGATGAACGCTCTGACGTCCTTCTTGGTGTGCGGCCGTGGTGCGTCCCGTATCTTCGCGAGTTTATCTTCCTCTGGACGGAGATAACCGCGTCCCACGACGTGTCCTAGAAATGACAACTCTTGGAAACCCCAGAAGCATTTGGTAGGGCGTGCTGACAAATTTGCTTCGTCCAAACGTTCCAGAACTCTTCTGAGTATCTCGATGTGGCGTGTCCACGCTTGATTAGCGACGAGTACGTCATCAATGAAGTTCGACACCTCCTCGCAGTTCAAAGGATCAAGGAGTTTTCTCATCATCCTCGTGAAAACGGCGCCTGCGTTTTGAAGTCCGAAAGGCATGACTGTCCATTGATACTGACCGGTAGGCGTGGAAAAAGCGGTGATAGGTCGATCCTCTTCTCGCACCGGGATTTGCCAATAACCCTTCGCCAGGTCGATCTTGGAGAAATACTGTGCTTTGGCCAATTTACCAAACAGCATGTCTATGTCCGGCATGGGTTCACCATCGAATGCAGTAATGCGATTGACGCGGCGATAGTCGACGCAAAACCGTACTGCACCGTCCTTCTTCTTCACTAGCACCACTGGAGAATTGTATGGCGAACTTGCCGACTCGATGACTCCAAGCTTGAGCATCTTTTCCACTTCTTCTTTAACAATTTGGACTGTAGCATGAGGAAGTGGGTACTGTTTGGTTCTGATTGGTTCTTGCTGCGTAAGGTTGAATGAGATCTCCTCCAACTCGGTTTTGAGAGGTAAATCTGTCAAGATACGCTGGCTTTCGCGAGCGAGCTGCGTTAGCTCTTCCTTCTTGTCTGGTTCCAAGCCAGGGTTTATGTTGACATCTACATGGCTCTCTTTTGCTGTCAAGATGCACGTAGGTACCTGCTCTGACTCAAGCTCAACCTCTGTCTCATCGATGACGACCGCGACGTTGTCAACCCTCTGCTCCTCCGACGAATCACTTTCTTCCTCCTCCTCGGCGCTGACTTCTTCCTCCCGTTCGATGTATCGTCGCAAGAGATTCGCGTGGTACATCCGGACTTTGCCCTTGACTTGAATCTTGTAGTCAGGCGAACCTCGCCAGTCCCCGACGCGTTCAATGACCTTGTACGGACCTTGCCACTGCAACTGCAGCTTGTTATGCTGCTGCGGAAGTAGCAGAAGCACCTTGTCGCCAGACTTGAATGTACGTGGTGCGGCCTTCTTGTCGAACTCTTTCGCGTATCTTTCCGAAGACTTCTTGAGATTTTGCTGGGCAAGTTCGCAGGTTTCTTTGATCCTGTTTCTGAGTTCCACAATGTACGTCGCGGTGGTTTGGATTTCTTCAGGTGCCTGCTCATCTGTCCAACTCTGACGAAGAATAGCCATAGGACCCCGAACTCGACGTCCGTATAGCAGTTCGAACGGTGCAAAACCTGTGCTCTCTTGAGGGACTCTCTGTACGCGAACAGTACTGCTGGCAGATAGCGATCCCAAACACTTGGTTTTTCTTGGCACAACTTGCGTAACATGGACTTGAGTGTGCCGTTGAATCTTTCCACCAAACCATTGCACTGGGCATGATACGGTGTGGTACACATTTGACGGATGCCCAAGAGACGACTGACCTCTCGCATGATCTCGCTTGTGAATTGGGTTCCGCGATCTGTTAGGATTTCCGCTGGAATGCCCAGTCTTGACCACAGCTCTAACAATGCCTCGGCTACACGGGTAGCTTCGATGGATTTCAATGGCATCGCCTCTGGATAGCGAGTAGCGTAGTCCACCATAGTCAATATGTACCTGTTGCCATTGTCGGAAGCGGGCTTGATAGGACCGATGATGTCAACTGCGACGCGTCGGAATGGTTCGTCGATTAGCGGCATTGGTACCAAAGGAACCTTCTTGACCCTGCCTCTCGGCGACATCTTCTGACACTGATCACAAGATGAGCAGAAACGGCGCACATCTCCAACTATGCCTGGCCAATAGAATTGGCGCCATATGCGGTCTAGTGTCCTCGTGGTTGCCAGATGACCCCCGAACGCTGAATCGTGTGCCACTGACATCACCCCTCTCCGTAGACTCTTTGGAAGAACAACTTGCTGATACTGGTCTTGTTGAGTTCGGAATTTCCTGTAGAGAATTCCTTTCGTCCATAGGTAAGACGCGAACCCTTGTTTACCAGCTTTTTTCTCTTGTCCTGACTCGGCGGCGGTTCTCAGACTAGCAAGAGACTGATCCTGCATCTGTAGAGCAATCAAATCCTTCGGCTTGATATTTCCCGATCCGGTATCTACTGCTGGAAGCGGCGGCAGTGGACGCTGCTGGCGCTCTGCTTGTTGCCTGGTAAGTACCGCTACTTGCTTGGGCACTCGGTAGACTGGAATGCTCACCAAAGTTCTATCAGCCAACAAAACTTTGTTGCCAATGATGAGATCTGCGGGCGGATTCTGCATAACCACGGCTTCAATCTCAGCCTCGATCCAAGGAGTATTCACCGTAATGCGAGCTATCGGTAGATCCTTGCACAAACTGGTTTCAGCTAGAGTGATCGGCACTTTACGACCGGTGTAAGCGCATGGCGGTACGAACGACGCTCTAACCACCATCACATCGGCTCCTGTATCGCGTAGTCCTTCAGCTTGATGTCCGTCGATGCTAACCTTGCATTTTGGGTTGAAATGTTTCTGCGAACATGGAACACACAGTTCAGGTATTCCATCCTCCTCTGTGTTCGCTTGCGCACCTGAAACAATAACATGCGTACCTTGCTGGGCTGCTGCTCGCTTGGGACAGTCCTTCTTGAAGTGTCCTGTGCGGTGACAGTAGTGACAGGTTACACGAGCTGTAGTAGCCTGCCCAGCTGATCGTGCTTGAATCGAACCCCTTTCTTCTTCCTTCGCTGGCTTGGCATTCTCCCTAGGTTGAGTGTTAGCTCTGGAAGATCCGTTCCTCGGCGATTGTTTACGGTGCCGCTGTGGGTGTGCCTCCTTGTGTACTTGAGCGAAGTGTGCAGCACTCGCCAGAGTGTCGGGTTCGTGCTCCAAAACAAACGACGCCGTGTCAGCGGGAAGACTTTCCATAAACTGTTCCAAAAGCATCAGCTCCATTAGATCTTCGTACTTCTGTCGCTTGCCGGACATCTCCACCCAGCGATCGGCAAAAAGACGTAAACGGGCAATAAACTGTGTGTACGTTTCGCCTTCTCTCACCTTTGCTCTACGCAATCGCTGACGGTAGACATTAGCTGTAAGCTGAAATCTTTCCAACAATGCTTTCTTCAACTTCGGGTAGTTGAGCGCGGTATCCTCGTCTACGGAGTTGTAGAGTTGCAAAGCTTTACCCTTAAGTGCTGTACTCAATTTCACTGACCACGTTGTTTCAGGCCATTCGTGTGCACGGGCAAGACGCTCGAACCGTCGCAAGTAGTCGTCAAGATCATCTTTAGACTCATCAAACTCTGGAATAGAAGCGTTTTCGACAACTATGCGACTCGTCGATGCCACTGGTTGATGACTGGCATTCTGCAGTTTCACCATCTTCTCTGCATGAGATAGTCTCATAGATTCCAATCTATACTCCAAGTCTCTCTCTTGTTTGGTAGTTTGCTCTTTCAGTGACCACTCCCGTTGGGTAAGACGCTCTTCACGCTCCCTTTGCTCCCTGGCTAGCCTCTCTTCTGTAGCAGCTTTTGCCTGGTCAGCCAAAGTGTGACGCACAAAATCAGCTAACTCCTGTCCAACCAGATTGAGGCGTTGACCAAGAGAAACTACAACTTCAGTTTGATCAGGTAAACTCGAACCTGAAATCTCGCCAACAGACCTAGACTTCGCATCAATGTTACCATGCTGTCGCGCGTTCTGGACTGCAGGAGAACTTAACGCTACATTCTGTGTTTTGCGCAACCGTGTGGAAATTGGAGAGTCAGTAATGGCTTCGGCCATGACTACGATCGAACAAACCACTATCCTAAGATGTCAAAACAACCTACAACATATGCTAAACAATTAACAATGTCAGCAACCTTGACCGTCACAGCAACTCCTGAAAACAAGTATCCAAGTACTCAAATGAATGACTATAAAATTCTTACTCTAAAACAAAAACAAACGATCAACGTATTTACATGCACTACCTTCAAACAATCTAACTTAAGAACAACAAACTTGGTGAAGCCACAAGGTAATTCCTAACCTATACCCAGGATAATGAACTATCTTGTTAACTCAGCGGATGCTGATCTCAGCGAATGCTGATCTCAGCGGGTGCTGATCCCGGACGAGCCCCCATAATTGTCACGTGGAGAGTTTTTGTGTAGTGACCCTCCTACGTCTCGTTCCAAGAACAAGTTAAGTTTAGATAAAAGGTAGAGTTGAAAGAATAAAGAAACTCGAAACAACAGTGTAAAATTTCCCTTTTTGTTATTATTTACACTACTGGACCACGATTTACAAAATCTGCCGAAAATGTTTCAAAACTGTACAAGAAACCCGAAATATTCTTGAAATATTCTTTAAATGTCAGTCCTGATTAGTTTCCCAATTTCTTTAAAGTTCAGACATATCGATCTTTCTCATCATCTGGTGGGGACATCGGAAGTACCGTAGGCTTCAGCGAAGTCGAGAACTTAACTGAGTACTGTGGTGATAGTCGCCCCTGCAGTGGATGATGTTGCTGATGAAGGAGTGGGCTGGTAGTAGTATGGTTGGCAGTGTTGGCAGCGGATGGATGGTCGGTTGGTTGGTTGGATGGTGTTGTAGATGGTGGTGTGGTCGGTGGGTTGGATGATTGTATGGTCCTTCCCCCTTCCAAGGTAATGGATCCGTGGGGTCTCCCCAGGCAAGGGATCCAGGAAAAAGAAGAAAATCTGCAACATGCTGAAAGACCATACAGTATCCCGACTCCCATAACCTTACCTAACCAGGCAAGGTTCACACCATCAGAAAATAAACAGTGCATCGTTTATTACGGTAATAAACGCCCCTGCGTCCAGCACTGCTGTCATCCTGCAAAGAATATTGGGGTAAACAAACGACTGTCTGCATTAATAATGATAAAAGAAAATAATAAATTCTCACCTCAAAAGATTATGTTGTTATATAAAAGTGTATCCAATGATGCATGTGTCACAGATAATCCAGGCCTACTATAATTCCACAAGACTAGACCTGCTTTTATTCTAAATTGTTCTGTTCTGTCCTGACACAACTGTCACTCTGTTCTGACCTGACACTGCAATAATGTCCAGAAGTTTTACATAACACTTTGCTTAGTCAACTGAAAACTGCACACGCTGTAAACCAAACCTATCTCTGCCACAGAAATAGTATATAATTATAATTTTAACAGCGCTCCGTTATTTGTGCATAAATAACGAATACAACAAACGCCAGTTTTCACAAAAACATATTCGCTAAGCTAGCGAGAAACCACAAATGTGTTACAACGTGTTTCTACTCTAGTAGACGGAAAAGAAGTGACGATTCTTACTGCGCTTTCGAAATCTATCGCTCACCTTCCTTCAAAACTTGCATTTTGCACGGACTACACGGGTAAACTTAACCTCCGGAAGAAACCATGCTAGGCCATACTCTACAGTTATCAAACAGACAAACACGGGTTTATTATATCACATAGTTTATTTCCACAAACTTTATACATAATATAATACATTGTCATTTTGCATGTGACACTTTTGAGGACTTATGTATGAATATAGATTATACGTTATTTACATAGTGTACATTTATAATTGTTACACGCTATCAATGGTCGATTCAGCCTTGATGCTTGAATCTTGTGTAACTCGAATCCGTTTATCAACGCAGCCCGTTCACTCCTCAACAAGGCAGGAGTCATCGTGTAAATTTTTCCAACTTTATTCAGCAAAAACCAACAACTGCATACAAGATCGCTTTCCGAAAATCACGATTTGCTACTGTGCATTACTTATACATGTATAGCCTCTCAGCAGTGCAGAAGAGCTTAGAACATTCAAGAATGACGCAATCACATCCAATCGAAATAAAATTCGTCACCGGAACTACGCACTGTCTTACGTCATAGAACATTTAACAGTTTACAAGCTATCGTCAGATAGATCTGGAAAATTCGATCAATAATGAACAAGTAATTCCAGAAATTTCTCAACGCTACTACAACAAAATCGACCGACGAATATAATCAACATTATACAAAGCTTGTTTAGCAACAGGGCAGAATCAGATCAAAGGTAAATATACGCTTTTATTGCACGCTTTGCAAAACAAAATGTTCGGAACTATCGTGCGCGTCTCAATCGTAAAAATAATTGAGACTAATATCGGCCATTTTGTGCTGTATGAGATATGATGTTCATTATTTGATTTTTAACTCGCATGCATAGCGACTCCCTCTTAAATATGCCGATTCAGCGGGCTCTAAGAAAGAAACTGAAGGCTTTAAATAATCATAATATTTATTATTAATTGTTATTATTATTATTATTATTATTATTATTATTATTATTATTATTATTATTATTATTATTATTATTATTATTATTATTATTATTATTATTATCATCATCATCATCATCATCTTCATTGTTATTATTATTATTATTATTATTATTATTATCATCATCATCATCATCATCATCATCATCATCATCATCATCATCATCATCATCTTCATTGTTATTATTATTGTTATTATTGTTAATATTGTTATTATTGTTATTATTATTATTATTATTATTATTATTATTATTATTATTATTATTATTATTCCTATCCTATCCCGTAACTTGGAGGTCGTAGGGGCACCACAGATGATCGTTTAACCAGCATACTCCATCTTTCTCTGCAACCATCTTGGCTTCACTCAGTGTCAAACCAGTCCATTCTCCAGTGTGGGCCTCCCACCTCTTTTTCGGTCTCCCTCTCTTCTTCTACCTCCTTGCACTGTGCCTTGCAGGATGGTTTTTGCAAGGCCTGATGATCTGGTGACGTGGCCATACCATCGGAGTTTTCGTTTCTTCACCACTGTTAGCAGGTCATCGTGTTGTCCAATGGCTTGTGTAATGGCCTGTCGGACTTCGTCGTTGGTGATGTGCTGGGTTACCAGGGTATAGGAAATGCCCAGAAGTCTTCTGTAGCACCTCATTTCCATGCTTTGTATTATTCGTTGTAGATGTGCTATGATAGTCCATGTTTCGCAAGCATATAGGAAGATGGAGATGACAAGGGAGCGCAGCAGTCTTACCTTGGAATGTAGACTGATGGTCCTGTCTTTCCAAATTGGCTTCAATCTCGCCAGGGCAGTAGTTGTTTGTGCGATCCTGGAGAGGACTTCTTGTCGGGACCCATAGTTTGATACAATGGCTCCTAAATATTTGAAGCTATGCGCTGTTGAGGGATTGGCCTTAGACTTTGATGTCCCTGTTGATGCCATTGGTGTTGTTGGTCATCATTTTGGTCTTCTCTGCACTTATTCGACAACATTCGAGAATGGACTGGTTTGACACTGAGCGAAGCCATCAGGGCTGCTGAAGACAGAGAAAGATGGAGTATGCTGGTTAAACGATCATCTGTGGTGCCCCTACGACCTCCGGGTTACGGCTTCCTATGATGTTATTATTTTGCAATGTAGGCATTTTATATGTATGTGTTTTGTTGATATTTTATTATGATGTTTGTATTCTTTTGTTTTTGTAAACGGGGTATCGATAAATTAGAGTATAGCCTCAGCGTCCCCTGCGTGGGATGTCTTTATTGTAAAGTGACCGGCTGGTGGAATGCCTTCAATGTTACCAGTAGTTTTGTTTTGGCAGATCTTTTATGCGGATCAGGGATAAGTCCTCTTTCAGCGAAGTTGTGGTCTTGATTTTGTGGTCCTGATTCGGCTCTTTGCAATCCGCTGGACCCTGTAAGCAATGAACAACTAACTAACTCCTGCAAGGCACGGTGCAAGGAGGCAGAAGATGAGGGAGACAGAAAAAAAGATGGGAGGGTAACATTTGAGAAAGGACTGGTTGGACACTGAGCGAAGCCACGAGGGTTGCTGAGGACAGAGAAAGATGGAGTACTCTGGTTAAACGATCATCTGTGGTGCTCCAAAAACTTTCGAGTTACGGGACAGGTTGGGACAGAAATAGGATTAAACCCATTTCTGAATTCTTATTAGAAGCAGAGATATTAGCAAAACTAAAATTGTATAGAAAGCTGATCAAAGTTTCCATTTGAGATTGCACATTTAGCCCACTTTGACATTGTACTGGAAGCAGGGATGCTATTTCTGAGAGCTCAAATAAATCAGACACAAAATGTGTAATAAGAGGAGTAAAATAAAACACACAATGTGTGTTCGGTGACATTGGTTCTGCGCATTACCCTCGCAAAAATGCTCATACTTCTCTCTTTCTTTATCTGGAAGTAGTTTCTATGGTGTTTCTTTTTCGTTTGTTCATCAGCAGTGTTGCATTATGATTGTGCATGTACTTAAAAAAAAAAAATAATGACAGTGTCACACTCACATTGGGCCCACATTGCCGTCTCAAAGATACGAGCTTACATCAAATAGAAATAGATTTCCGCTAGTAAAATACCATATTATCTTCCAGGAAAGGCCTGCAATGCACCTCAAAAAGTTACATTGTCTTCAGCCTGTCAGGGGTAGGAGGGAGGAATCCGGGGGTGCGGCACAGGCACACCCTTCACCCAGCCCCCCTATCCCCCATCCCCCCACCACTCCCGGACCCCAATCCTCCCAGACCCCAATCCCTTTTCCCCTGACACGTCTTTCGCCGCCTCTATTCCCTCTCCTCCCCTCCACCCCTCCCCCCGCTCCCCGACAAGGATTTTGCACCTAGACACCACTGGGGTCTAGTCCCTGACCATAATCCCGCCCCTTTCCCCAACCTTACCCTTTATCCGCCCGTGTGTGACGCTGAAATGCGTTATCTTGGAGCCCTTTAACTTTGGGTTATCACAACACACAGTTTGATGAAGAAGAATATCATTCTGATGATTTATCCTCAGATTCGGTTGGAATATGTGCCTCGGTTGCTATCTGCCAGTGACGACACAATGTGCATTGTTTATTATGGACAAAAGTAAGTGTTCTTAATACTGTTTTTGTTATTGTTGTTGTTGTTTTGTACAGCACTGAAACTGTCATGTATTATTTTTGTTTCACTGATTTTAGTCATTGACATGTTGATTTACGCATTGACATACTATCTGAGGATTTCGCTTTATGCTCAATGCAGAAACGATCTGCGAAGTAAAGGTTTTATATTACTTTAGGTTTATAATTATTTTGAGTGGAAATTAATTCTGATTACAAGGTAGATTACCCTTGATCGTTGGTAGGGGTGTCGGATAGCGCAGTGGTTGGAGCACTCGCTGCTGTGTCGCAAGTTAAGCACTGTCCAGTGCGGTTTGCACTTGGATGGGTGACCGCAAAACGTGAAGCGACAAATAACAACGCCCCCAGTTGACTCAACTGTGACTGAGTACTACTCTCTTAAGGGTGGGGAAGGTAAAGCAGCGAGGGAGAGAGATGGGCATCACCCTCATTACGCTGGCCTAAGATAAGTGTGATCTCCAACATCACGCTCCCCTACGGCCACAAGGCTATGGGACTACCTTTACCTTTTTTTACAAGGTAGATTTGAATTTGTTATTGACCATACAGTTGTATCGCATTGGTATTGTGTTCTGGTGTCCCGTATCACATATGAATTGTTCTTGTGTAGCGCTGTTTTCAGCTAAAAGAGCTGCTCAAGGCACTGATTGGGACCTGGGCTGGCGTGCATGAACGAACTTAAAAGCCGTCTTAGACTTAATTAGCATGTTTCAGTGAAGTGTTAAGTCTAAGTCGGCTTTTAAGTTCGTTCATGCACGCCAGCCCAGGATCTAGCTCAAGCCGCTTAAGGCGCCAGCTTGATGCTTGATACACACCGGCGCCACACCGTCAAATTGAATTGTGCTGTAGCGCATAGGTCTACTGTATTATGTTGTGTGGTTGGTCACACAGTATGGTGGACATGTACCAGTTTACGACAGAAGAGTCAACTATAGACAAACATTCTACGTTCAACAGCGCGAAGCACAGTAAACTGCGGCGCTTTAAACACACACCTGACTACGACCACATTGACACGGTGAGACACTGGCCATGCTATCATATGTTTTAGCAGTATGTGTGTATCTCACCGCCTCCCCTCCACTCCCTCTCACCCTCCCTTCCTCCAACCTCCCCATACATCATCATCTGCAGCAGCAGCATCACCATTATTATCATCGTCATCACCATCATTATCAACATCTTCTTCTTCTGCTTAACAGCATTGGTTAAATGTGTGGGTGGTTGTGTGTGGGTGCGTGCGTGCCTGTGTGTTGGTGCAAAACCTGTATACTCATAAACCAGGGTTGGAAGATTTAACGATTTAACGATTTAGCGAATTAAATTTTTGGTTAAAGAAAATTTTACGCTTTAATGTTTTTAAAAAGTTAAAGAAAATTCAACCTTTTAAAAAATAAAAGTAACGATTATCGATTTCTTTCGTTAAAAATTTCGTTACTTCAGTTTGATTTTACGCCACAAACAACAGGTGCCTATGCGCGAAGCTGGTTTGACCCAGTTACAGACAGTTTGAGGCGGTTTGGATTAGCCTATGTAGACATTGCCTACCCTGCATCAGTTCATATTAAATTTTGAGATGGTGAAAAGAAGATGGCTTCCTGCAGTGATTCGAGTAATGAAAGTTTGCCAAAATTTGTAATGGAGAAATTTGGAGAATTTCTGTAAATATGTGTATATTATATAGGCCTACATAATGTGTATGTGAGAGATTCTTTTTTATTCTAGCTGCTGTATTTGAATGCTTAGCTTAATTTCTTGATCGTTGGTGTGCGTGGGTTAAAATGCTTGGAAGGGGTGTGAATGAGTGTTGCAAGACAGACTAGAAAAAAAATTAGTCTAATATCTCTCTATTCTTGTTGTTAATAAAATCCTATCCTATCCTATCCTATCCTGTCCCGTAACCCGGAGGTCGCAGGGGCGCCACAGATGATCGTTTAATCAGCATACTCCATCTTTCTCTGTCTTCAGCAGTCCTGATGGCTTCGCTCAGTGTCAAACCAGTCCATTCTCGAATGTTGTCCTCCCACCTCTTTTTCGGTCTCCCTCTTCTTCTACCTCCTTGCACTGTGCCTTGCAGAATGGTCTTTGTAAGGCCTGATGATCTGGTGACGTGACCATACCATCGGAGTTTCCGTTTCTTCACCACTGTTAGCAGGTCATCGTGTTGTCCAATGGCTTGTGTGATGGTCTGTCGGACTTCGTCGTTGGTGATGTGTTGGGTATAGGAAATGCCCAGAAGTCTTCTGTAGCTCCTCATCTCCATGCTTTGTATTCTTCGTTGTAGATCTGCTGTGAGTGTCCATGCTTCGCAAGCATATAGGAAGATGGAGATGACAAGGGAGAGTAGCAGTCTTTCTTTGGAATGTAAACTGATGGTCCCAAATATTTGAAGCTATGCACTGTGTTGAGGGATTGGCCTTGGACTTTGATGTCCGTGTTGATGCCATTGGTGTTGTTGGTCATTATTTTGGTCTTCCCTGCACTTATTTCCATTCCATAAGCTCTGGAGGTGGTGTCAAGCCTCTGTACCAGCTGTTCAAGTTCTTGTTCCTCTCCAGCCAATCCATCAATGTCATCCGCAAAACGAAGATTGGGGATTGCTCTACCCCCTATGCTGACTGTGCCTTCGTGATCTGCAAGTGCATCTGACATGCTGCGCTCTAGGAAGGTGTTGAAGAGTGTTGGAGAGAGTAGGCATCCTTGACTCACACCGATTGTTGTTCTGAACCAGTTCCTGATGACGCTGTTATGGAGGACTGCACTGGTAGCCTTGTCATACAGACTTTTGATGACTTCACTAATTTTAGGGCTGATGTTGTACACTTTCATTGTTGCCCCATAGAGCTGCATGCCAGACTCGGTCAAACGCCTTCTTGAAGTCTATGAACACATAATATAGATGTTGTTGGTGCTGTAGGTATTTCTCACAGATTAATCTGAGGTTGAAAATCTGTTCAGTGGTACTTCGCCCTGCCCTGAATCCTGCTTGTTCTTCAGCTATGATTTGTTCAGCTTGGGGTTTCAACCTGTTGAGTATTATTTTCAGGAGGACCTTGCTGGGATGGCTGATGAGGCTGATGGTGCGGTAATTTTCACACTCCTGAAGGTTACCTATTTTGGGAAGAGTGATGACAAGCGACTGGGTCCATGGTGTAGGCCACTCCCCACTCTGCCAGATCTTGTTACAGATAATGGTGAGGGCATCAATCATCGCTTCTCCTCCTGCGTGTAGCAGTTCCACGGGTATGTTGTCCACTCCCGCTGACTTCCCTTTCTTCAGCGATTGCACTGCTGCCTCATCTTCTTCCCGGAGAATATGGAGGATTTCATCTTCTTCTCTGTTCTCGGGACATGCTAGAACTGATGGGTCTCCATTTGGTGTATGGTTGTAAATGTCAGAGCAGTACTCTGTCCATCTGTCCAAGACTTCTTGTTCTTCTGTAAGGCATATGCCAGACTTGCTTTGGATCATGGTGACTTTGGGCTGTTTAACACTTGTCAGCCGCTTCACAGTCTGGTAGGCCTTCTTGCTGTTGTTCTTGTTCAGAATGTTCTCTATTTCCTGGCATTGATCTTCTATCCAGTTCTCCTTTGCTGTGCGCATGCCTTTTCGGATGTCATTGTTGATTTTTCGGTAGACATCAGTTCCCTGTGAGGTGTTATTTTTCTTTTTCATCTCTTTTCGTTTATTACACAGATCCAAAAGTTCAGGTGTGATCCACGGCTTCTTCTTTGGTCGGTGCTTGCCAAGGATCTCAGTGGCGGCATCTGTCATAGCTGAGTTGAAGGTGGTGGTCATGGTGTTGACATCTACTTCGCAGTGGTGCAAATTTCCCTCCAATTGTGGCCTGAAGTAGTTCTGCCACCTCCGGGTCTTGCAGTTTGTCCAGGTCGAACTTCAGTCTCGTGCACTTTGCTGTATTTACTCTCTTGAAGTGGAGCCGGAAAGACATCATCTCGAGATCGTGGTCACTTTCGATGTCTGCTCCTGGAAAAGTGCGTGTCCTGGCAATGTTGATGCTTGATCTGAAGCGTTTCTTGACCATGATGTAGTCGATCTGGTTGTGATGCTCCCCGCCGGGACTGTGCCATGTCCATCGTCTGGAGTTTTTGTGGAGACCAAGCGTGTTTGCCAGTACCAGATTGTTGTATCTGGCAAACTCCAAGAGTCTCAGACCCCTGTCATTTGTCTCGTTGTTGCAGTGGGGTCCACATGTGTCTCCCCAGTTGTGGTGCTCATCTTGGCCAACCTTGGCATTCCAGTCGCCTTGCACTATGACTACGTCCGTCTTCGGCACTTGGTCAAGGACCGCCTGTAGATTTTCATAAAAATCCTCCACTTCGCTGTCGTCATAGTCTGATGTTGGGGCATAGGCCTGGATGATGGTGATGTTGAAAGGGGCTGCTCTCAGACGGATGGTAATAAGTCTACTGGAGACTGGGCGGCAACTCATGACAGTAGCTAGAATGTTCTTGTGGACCAAGAATCCAACGCCTTGTTCGTGTCTGTCATCTCTACCGCTGAAATAGAGCTTGTGGCCTTTGTCGGTCGTTGTTTCACCTAGGCCTTTCCAGCGCAGTTCGCTGATACCTAGAACGTTCCATCGATAGTGGTCCAGCTCGTGGGCCAGTTCTTCTAATTTTTCTTCCGCAGTTAGAGTCCTGACATTCCAGGTTCCAATGACGATGTTGTTTCTCGTGCGGATCTTGCTAATTTGTCCATCAGTAGCATAAGCCTACTTATCACCGCCGTCTGCTCTGTGGGTTCGGGCATTAAATATAATAGACCCAACGTTTCTCGGCGTGTCGTAAGAGGCGACTAACAGGGGTGATGTTAGCACGGCATCACTGGGCGAAAGTCTTCTACACAGAAGTCACCGGCCAAGGCGGAGGAACCTCACGTTACTACAGGTTCAACGACCACGTGCTCAGGGGCGAGGCGAGCCACACTGTATTCGTGGATTTCGGCTGTGGCCAACAGCCTGGAGAGGATTGGGCACCGCCAGGTCTTTTTGCCAAGACACACTACATGATGAAGCTATCCACTAATTCCATACCGGATCGGTCGTCGCCAGGCACAAGGACCGCGCCTTCCGTTGGCCACCAGGACGGAGGTGTTAATAAAATATCAAATCAAATCACATTATATGTTCTTGATGTTTTTTCAGTGTGTTCATAGATTACATGGGTTCTAACACAAGTTGTATGTAAAACATTTTTAACTGCATACCACTTTTTTGGTCTGAGCTGAGCAATAAATAATCATTCATGTATTTAACCCAAATTTATTTTTTTTAAGAAACAAATGTTAAAAAATTTATTTGTTTAATTTTCCCAAAAAATTAAAGAAAATTTATTTCTTTAACGTTTTACCCAAAATTAAAGAAAATTTATTTATTTAAAGAAAAAAAGTAAAGACTATCAACCCTGTCCTATACAATGGTGACAGTTGTTTGTTGTTTTGTCGTTTTATTCCTCAGGTCACAGGTCTACAGTGCTGCCCTCTTGTCCATATCTTTGCCACGTCAAGCAATGACAAAACTGTAAAAGTAAGTAGGATATTCATTTAGTTTTCTGTAGTGTGACGTTCACACGCGCACTCTCAGTGCCGCGGAGCTATCCTTCACTAGTGGGCACAAGGTACTGCGCGTGCGTTTCTGCATGCTCAGACACGTGGTCAGTGGCGGCCATGTTTCCTGCCTTTGGTGTCTTTTGAGTTTCGCAGGTAAGCCAAACGTGACTGAGCATTACCAACAGGTGAAAAGAGCATCGGAAGTGTACTTTCGAAATCACAGGCGCCACACATCACAATCACAGGCGAACCAAGAAGAACAAGACTTGAAAGAGAATGAGTGGATCCCCGATAGCGGAGGGGTAGCATAGATTTGATACATACTACTGCGCTACCCCTCCGCTATCAGGGATCCACAATCCCTCCACTATCGGGGATCTACACATTTTTAATTCTCTCCCAAGCCCCATATTTCTTGGTTAATGCACTCCGTGCCCATCTTGCGTGAGAACACAAAATAACGGTGCAGCGCCCCGCTATGATCACCACGCATGAAAATCACTAGTTTAAGGGCAGACACGGCAGTGATAATTGTCTTTTTTTTTTTTTTTTTTTTACATTTTGGGTTTTGGGCAGTTTAATGTAGAGAAATCTCTCTTCTATCATGCCCAAAAGCGCTCGATCAATAAATCTGTCAATTTTTAATAGTTTTCCATAGCTCTGATGTATATTTTATTATTTAAAAAAAAGAGAAGTGAAATTAAAGTTGTCTGGAATTTTGCTGCAGTGTCTGCCCTTTATTTGTAAGCTGATGATAACTATTTAAGCTTAAGTACACTGTTTAGTTTTGTTCATGAGATAATTTATCATTTGGCATAGCTGATTTTTTTTTTAAGATCCCTTCAGTGTTCTTCTTTTTTTAGAGTGGAGGAGTGTAGTCTAGAAACGAAAGACAATCGCCTAAACATCGAAGTTTAATACGGTGGCATGTCTTCTATGTCGAAGCGAGTTCCATTTCTGTATGGTCTGTTTTTGCTTTTGTTGTATTTCCTGATGTAGGAACATTACCTAGGTTAGTGGCCTGCCTCCGGCGCCATCATATTTGCTCTACCGCCAAGGTCAAGGTCACTGGAGTCATTTCGGCTGAATCGATTTTGTTGCGTTTTGGGTATACTAGTACTACAAATCATGGGCCATCCCTCAGTAGCTAGCAGTCCGGTTGTCAGTCGGTCGGTCCGTCCATTGGAATTTCACTTTTTTGTTCAGAACACATTTTGTGCCTTGTGTCAAGGATAGCTGAACGAAAATTCATCCTTTTTGCTATGGGCATACTTTAACTGCTGCTAAGCATGTTGGTTCATTCGTATTTGTACTGTCTCCGATTTTGATTAGTTTTTTTTTTTTTTTTTTAAACTTATAAATAATTCCCATCGTGGCCTATCAATCCACGTTTTTTTTTTTTGTAACTTCTTTAGAATAAAGAAAATGAAAAAAAATGAATATGACCAAGAAAATGAACACTTTTGAAAACAAAATCGACTATGTATGTGAGTGTCTGGAAATACATTTGAATGGCATCTTTTTGTTTGTGTGTGTGAGGGTGTTTTTTGTTTTCCTGTGAAAAAAAATAAGCGGCTGTGTTACAGATTTGGAACAACAAGAATGATTTGATAAGAGAGTTGATCTTCCAAATACCAGTGGCAGACTGTTGCTTTGTCACCGACTATGGACACCTAATTATTGCCATTGGGTGCCTTCTTCTGTACGTTGAAGTATTGAACATTCTCTCTCTCTCTCTCTCTCTCTCTCTCTCTCTCTCTCTCTCTCTCTCTCTCTCTCTCTCTCTCTCTCTCTCTCTCCCCCCCCCCTCTCTCTCTCTCTCTCTCTCACTCTCTCTCTCTCTCTCTCTCTCTCTCTCTCTCTCTCTCTCTCTCTCTCTCTCTCTCTCTCTATCAGAATTTATAATGCAAACGCATCTCACAAGATACAGTGATTATCAGAATTTATAATGCAAACGCATCTCACAAGATACAGTGATTCGAGGCGCGGATTTATGTCTACACCATATAAATTATCTAACAAATGTTAGTATTGCGTTGGTATTTTAAGACAGGGCATGCACCCATGGAGAAATAGATTATGGAATAAATTAATGTTAGTTCGTAGTAGAAAATGAATATTGTGCTGGTATAGATTTTCTGTGCTTTCATGTAACTATATTTGAGCCCTCAACATTGGCTCTTTGACTCTGTGTTCCAGTTAAATTGAACCAGGAATGCAATGAATGGCTGCTTTTATATTTTACGTGAACTTACATAATTTATTTGCAGGGTAGCGGCTCCGGACAAATATTTGCCGTACTTCAAGTTGAAAAAAATGATGAATATGAATTTTGCAGTAAGCTTTTTTTAAAATTTAATTTAAATTTAATTTAATTAATTAATTTATGTATTTATTATTATTAGCGTAGTAGTAGTAGTAGTAGTAGTAGTAGTAGTAGTAGTAGTAGTAGTAGTAGTAGTATTTTGTGGTCAAATGTACACCACCATAGAATCAAATGTGCTATTTTAATGTAATAAAATTGGTATGATTGGTAGTTTAATTTCTCAGGACCTTTTTCATGTATCAAACCAAACTTGGTTGAATGGTGTATATCCATGAGACCTCGAACATGATCAGTGAATGAATGACTTCACTTCAAGGTCTCTGTCACCTGGTCAGCAGATGTTAATAAAAAGTTACTATCTTTCACAAAATGTAACTTTTTCCATAAATTGTGGATATTGAACTTATTATTCTTTGACGCACGATAGATATCAATGAGCTTGCCATGTGGTCAACCTCACTCCAAAGTCCAGGGGCCTGGAGCTGCCCAAAGTCTGATCATATGGGTACTTTGACTTGACCTTGACCCTAAACTTTCAGAGATAAAAATGTCAAATGTGTTGTATCACAGGCGGCGGAAGCTGCTCAGGATTGGGGGGGGGGGGGGGGCACACACACATTTTATTCACTAACATGAGGGCCGGACCTTGGAAAAGTCGAGGGGGGAGGGGGGTGGCGGGGGTTACAGATTGAGCGAAGGCGCGAAGCGCCCAGCCTTCTAGGAGGGTCCGGGGGCATGCTCCCCCGGATTTTATTTTTCAAGGATGCAAAATGGTGCAATCTGAACCTTGAAAAAGCCATTTGTGATGGTCTGGGACATTGAGCTTTTTGAACAATTGAACTGACAAACTCTGGGGTACAAAAATTATCCTCTGCCCCTCCCTGAAAAAAACAACAACACTCACACACACAAACATTTATTTATCAGCAGAGATGTTTTGTATACTATTATTATTCACTACTTTTTGTTGACCGTTAACGGTATAAAGCTTTACCTTGTAGTTTATGAACATCATCGCCCTGGTTTCACTTAATTTAGTCTTGCTGCAATAGGTTCCTCGGCATTATTACCATTTGTGAATTGTATCTTCTGGCCTAACAGTTCACTGCCTCTTTAAAGTCCATGTGCAATCCCTGTGCACTTTCAGTAAAGCAAGTCCATTGAGTCTCTTTTGCCCCATTGTAGAGTGCAGGTATTTTTTCAGGTTGCGCAACTGACTGTTTGAACGCTCACACTCGGCAGTAGTGACAGGCAGGGTGCAAAGGTTCTTTAGCATGATGAACAGGTTGGGATAACAATCCCTTTCACAATGTTTCAGTGCTTCTGATGCCATGGATGGGATGATAGCTGTCGCATTCTCAGCAGTACTTCGCCATTTGCAAACCCACCGTTGGTATTCTGCATCAAGGGTAGTGTTGTCTGGTAGGTCAGACTCCCACAACATTGCCAGTGTCTTCAACCCTTCTGGAACCTGCATGAAACCATCCTGGTTGTCTATTAAAGTGCTTGGCACCAGACAGAGACCATCAACTGCTAGCCCAGCATTTTTGAACCTCGAGTCCAATTCGGTTGACAGGTGTTCCAAGAAAAGAATGGCAGTGCTAATCTTGAAATATTCTTCTGGAGTGGCCGCAGGTTGGTTGTCACGGAGAGTCTGTCGGTATGCTTGACGAGGAACAATAACACCAGTTGTCAAAGCATTTGCCATTTTGCTGACTTCACCAAACCAGGCAACGAACGCTGTGCCGACATCTCTTCTAATAGAAGACATGCAGTTACTGTCCTCTTTGATTTCCCTGTAGGCATCGACATCTTTTGTCCTTTTCTGCAGCTTCACTGTCAAGGGTTTCCATTTCAACGATGTTTTTGGACGATTCAGAGATGGTCGTTTCAATGGGTGTTCGTTACAACGAATTGTCATAATTATCAACTTAGCATCTTAATTAATATTTGTAAAAAGTCGTTTTTGGTGGACTATGGCAGTATCAAGGTGAAGGTGCTGGAAGAGGCTTGCGGCCAGAACAAGAAAATATGGCTGCATTTACTAATTTAGGCTTGGGGGGTTGGGTTACTTGGTCGTTTCAACGGGAAAACGCTTTGGACGTTTTAACGGATCCCTTGAAATGGATTTCCATTGAATTGACTATAAATAACACATTTCCTTGTGTTTTCATGGGGACAATAAAGATTCTGATTCTGATCTGATTCTGATTCTGATAACTCTTTGTACTTTGGACCAAAAGTGACTAAAAACTGCAATGTTTTAAAAACATTTTAAAAAAATGAAAACTTTGCATTAAAAAAAATTCAATTTTTTTAACATTTGGAGGGGGGGTTCCGGAACCCAGGTAACCCCCCTCCCTTCCTTCCCCACCTGGGTCCGGCCCTGGACATTTACTCCAAATAATTTGAACAATTTTCATAGACACTATGTGAGAGAGAAAAAAGATATATATTTCTACAACTGTGCATATAAGAGAGATAGAAGGGGGTGGGGGGGAGGTAGAGAGAAAGGGAGAGAAACTGACCTGACAATATTGATCCATCACAGTAAAAAAAACAGCAGTCATGCATGTCATTTGGCATGGAAAATTACACTGTTAATTTTCCAAAGTATGCCTGACGGCGTTCATTTCTACTGATAAATTCGTAAGCAGTTTGCGCTAGGTCTAGTTGATCTACTTTGTCTTTGAACACATGCATTATAAGACAATTATTTAGACGCTCCTGCGTCATCGTTGCCCGAAGGTATGTTTTTACCCGCTTTAGGGCTGAAAAACTGCGTTCAGCCGTTGCAGTTATGGTTGGGATGGTGAAGTACAGTCTGAGAAGTTTATCCACTTCACTCAGCATCCGTCGCACAGTGTCAGAAGCTTTCAGTTCATCCGGCATTGCTTGGAAGATGGTGATCCTAGAGTTAGCCGCCTTCCTGGTGTCACCCAGTGCATGTGGGAGGAGTTCTAGCTGAGTTTTGAGTCTGTCCAAGTCGATGTCAGCGGAATATGTATTTTTGATTTCTTGAGGAATTTCTGGTCTCTTCCCTGCTGCTCCATCACTTAGAAGAACTTCAATTTTCCTTGGTCAGTCGAGAACTATTTGATCAAATCGGCTCTTTAAATGTTCTTTGATGTTGTCAATGGCCTCACAGTATTGCTGTCTGTAGTAAGCAGACGGACAAGAGTAGCTGTGACCCTGTGAGCCATCGTCCAGTCTTCGTGGAGGCTGCTTCTGTCAAGGAACGCAGGGCTCATCACACAAATTTGCAGCTTTCGTTGTGATGTCAGCAAAAAATGTCTCATAACAATCTTCATGCCGCATGCTTTCCAGTGTTCTCAGACAAATGTCAGCAGCGTTTACTGCGTCATCACAAGTTGTTTGTTTTCTTTGAAGAACTGTCGCCAGCTCTTCAGTCACAGCAAGGAGTTCATCTTTGAATCTTTTTGCAACTCCTGACACATGACCCTGAAAATTACTCGCCCCGTCGTAGGCCTGGCCCCTACAGTTTTACACTGGCAAGTCAAGTCTGATCAAGCAGTCCTTCAGTGCTGTGAAAATGGTCTCAGCACAGGTATTGTTAACTTGCATCAGTCCAGAAAAAGGGGGAAAATATTGGTTTGAACCCCCAAATAATGTTTTTTGAGGGGCTGAATATTGGGGGGGGGGGGGGGGGGGGGGGCAAATGTATAGGTTTGCCCCCCCCAATATTTTTCTAGGGGGGGCCAGTGCCCCCCTTGCCCCCCCCCCCCCGCTTCCGCCGCCTGTGTGTATCTAGAGTTAGTAGATTGACCTTTCATATGTGTTCCCATTTTCCGTTGATCTTGAAGGTCAAGGTCATTTTAGGCCTTGAAAAGCATTAAAAACTGGTCATCAAACAGTGGAATGGCTCTATATTTGACTCATAATATGCATCAACATTGGGTTATTAGATCATGCATGTTCATGAGGTCGTGAGAGGTTTAAGGTCATGTGAAGGTTAAAGCCACTGAAGGTCAAGGTAATCCAAGACAACTGTGGTTTTTTTATGGGGGGAGGGGAGGGGGTGGGTTGTTTAGTTTTTTGGCATACTACGACTTTTGCTGTAATTTATTTGATTGCACATTAGTGTGTCCATTTAAAGCCAGAAGTCAAAGTCATCTCAAAGGAAAGATCAAAGTCACTATTACTTAGCATTTTAATGCCACCGTTTCCGTTTTTCTGAGCAACTCATTTCCATGTAGAATATTGTAAGTTCCATAAAGAGCATGTGAGTCGTATGGGTTTGCCGTTGTAGCCTATTTTCCTTTTGGTTTTTTTGTAGGAGGGTCGTGAAGAATGCGAATCGGGAATGCCGTACAAGGTTAACTTGAGTTCCCTGTAAGTTGTGTTTTCTTTTAATATTATACAATGAATTAATTATATTCGTCTCCTCCCCCCGTGGGGGTGCCGAGGGTTTCAGTATAAATATTATCACCACTTTCTGAAATTTAGTTCTTTAAATTCCCACTGTCGCTGTCTTTCTCCTTTGTTCTTTCTCATGCCTGCTCTGTTCTTTCAATTTACTATACTATCTTCTTCTTCGCTAGACCAGTCACCTACCTTTTTCTTGAAAACTCTTCCGGGACAAAACTCCTCATTTGTGTGTGAGGTTAGCTGGATCAGCTTGGAAAGATTTTTGCCAAATGGTCACTGGGGCTTCCTATGATATTATTATTTGGCAATGTAGGCATTTTATATGTATGTCTTTTGTTGATATTTTATAATGATGTTTGTATTCTATTTTGTTTTTGTAAACGGGGGTTAGATAAATTAGAGTATAACCTCAGTGTCCCCGGCGTGGGATGTCTTTATTGTAAAGTGACCGGCTTGTGTAGTGCCTTCAGTGTTATCACTAGGGTTGTTTCGGCAGATCTTTTATGCGGATCAGGGGTGAGTCCTCTTTCAGCGAAGTTGTGGTCTTGATTTTGTGGTCCTGATTCGGCTCTTTGCAGTCAGCTGGACCCTGTAAGCAATGAATAAGTACTAACTAAATATCAGTCTCCACTGTTATTGTCTTTATTATATCATGTCCACTGTTATTGTCTCCCCATATTCACCATTTTTACAAGTACTTCCAGCCCTGGTGCCATCGAACACCACAAGCATTTCACAACGACCACCAGCACCATCGCCGCCACCATCATCATCATCAACATCATTATCACCATCATCAGCATCATCATCATCGCCGCTATCCAAACCCACCTGCACCGCGCGCTAAGTACGAGCCTCATTGTAATTAGCCTTGTCATCACCTTCATCCATCCATCCTGCCGCCATCATTATCATCACCTTTGCTTCTGTCAGCAAATGTCAGTGTACCATCCCTAAATCCTCTTCCTCCTCACCCAAGTCATCACCGCTTTTCCACCTCCACTTCCTCCATCTTCATACTCCTCCCAACTGCTGTGAATGCAGGAAAGCTTCACTCCGAACCTTGTGAATACATCTGTACTAGTATATATATATATATATATATATATATATATATATATATATATATATATATATATATATATATATATATATATATATATATATATATACATATATATATATATATATAGAGAGAGAGAGACTGTCTTCTTCCTAATGTGAACTTCTTAACGGGTGTCTTTGTGACTACCCATGCAGTACATTTGGACTGCACTTAGTGTAGTCTATGCATTCAGAGCCAAACCTCCTCTGATGAGATCTTTGGTAAAGATCGAAACGCGTCAGGAGAACCAGGCTTTATGAATGCAATTCTACTGCTTTTTGAGCTCTTTTAGCTCATTAAGAAGCACATGGAATTGAAAGTCACTATGTCTCACTTTTGTCCACCTTTGAGAGCAGGATAATTATTTTTCTTGTTTATATATATATATATATATATATATATATATATATATATATATATATATATATATATATATATATATATATATTGTTATATATTGTTATATATATATTCGTTGTCTGAACCTCACACGAGAAGGAGCTACACTCTGACAGATCTCTCTAGCAGAAGACTAAAGCAGGTGACGGATGAAATTCAATTCATCGCATTATAGCCAGGGACTGACATTGTCAAAAAGGTAAATGATCAAACTTTTGGTTCATCATGCTTTTTTGATAATGTTGTTGAATTATGTTTGTGAAGTTTTGCCATGTTTTAGAATTGTTTTAGATTGTTAGTAAAACTTTGCGGACCACGTGGCGGACACGCAACCGGTTGGGGCACCACGAGGTAGCCTCCACTGTCCAACTGTTGTTTCTCCTATGTGTATTATTGCAGACCAGTGGCTGTACGGGAGAATGTGTATATTGTTAATTACTTCTCCAGGTGTTTAGTTTAGCCATGATGTAGGTATATGTATAGGAATTATGTTGGAGATTCAAGTGGACCACGGACTTAGAAGAATTGGTCGTCCCTTGTATTGTATAAGTGGAGCGATCTCAACTGAGGGCTCTTTCTGTTAGTGTAGAGATTTGAATATTTTGTATAGAGTAGAGGAAATAAATGTGTGATATTTACTGTTAACAAGTGGCTGGACTATCTATGTTTAATAGCCGAGTGAGAGCTAGTGTGTCAGTGAATCTTTTACCATTTTCTCCCTATCTCTATAACCCTATCCGCACACAGACCGAGCTAAACTTATAAATGTATTAAGATTAGTCATAGGGTGATTACACTAGCCGATCTCCGCAGACTATAGACGAGTGGATAATAGCATTCCATTGTGCAGAGCCCAGCAACAATAGACCCACCGTCACAGGTGATCCGGGCGACGACCGATCCGGTATGGAGTGAATGGTTGTTTTCATCATGCAGTGTGTCTTGGGCAAAAAAGACCTGGCAGGACCCAATCCTCCCCAGGCTGTTGGCCACAGCAGATATCCACGAATACAGTGTGGCTTGCCTTAACCCTGAGCACGCGGTCGTTGAACCTGTAGTAACATGAGGTTCCTGTGTAGAAGACTTTCGCTCAGTGATGCTGTGCTGACATCACCCCTGTTAGTCGCCTCTTACGACAGGCCGGGAAACGTTGGGTTTATTCTAATCAGTGCCCGAATATATATACTTGTTTACTGAACTAGCGTTTCTCTGCCAAAAATTTACTGTAGGTACGTTTTTCAAAAAGATTAAATTTGGAGTGACTGACCCACTGACAACCGGATTTGAAATACCTGTATTGGTTCAGCCTTTAATTTATTTTTTATAAAATTTTTTTTACAGATATGGAGCAAAACGTGTTTTGCAACAATTTGAACGTGACCTTTGCAGTAGAGGAAATATGAAAGGACGAGAAGTTGGCCAATTTTTCTATGAAGTTTGGTCAAAATCCGTTCAGTGGTTCTTGAAATATGGATCGACAGTCGGACGGACGGACCGAAAGGTCGACTTTTGGCTTGTTCTGATTCCCAACTGTTTCAAAGTATTTTTTTTTTTTGGTAGTATACAAACAGGGAAAATTTTAACGCCCAAATAATAATAATAATGAGATATAAATAAACATCACCACACTACTCACAGTGCAAATAGGCCTGTTTGTAGATCAAAGTTTTCACAGATTTGTGTGTGAAATAAACAGATTGTTTTACTTGACTTGACTTGATTGATTGTCTTTTACTGTTGTGACTATACCTTCAGAGTGGACATTGACCGCCTGAAGCATCGCAAGATTACGGCATTACCTCTCTGCGCCCGTCGTGTACAGAAAAGGGCTGTGCCTGTGCTGGTGGAAGAGTGGGAAATGGCCTGGATGACAGAAGGAGGAAAGCTGGCAAGGATAACTGTGCCCCTCAGCTACCATGCCGGCCGTGCTCGTGCTTTTCATCAAGTTAATAGTCTGTATTATAATAGTAATAATAATAATAATAATAATAATAATAATAATAATAATAATATAGTTTTTAATACGCGTACAACGAACACGCTTTTAGCAAACAACGCTTTTACTGAAAAAAAAAACACCCTGCCACAGTTCCTTTTTATTACTTAGAACTTTCTAGATACAACGAACACGGTTACAACATAGCTTTGCTTACACCACTGACCTATATTTACGTAGTATCCATGGCTTACACCGAATGTATTTTCTTAACCCATACACCAAATTTCGGCGGATACGTCGAAGTACGAAAAAATCGCAAATGACGTGAATTCGCATAGAGATGTTGACGTCTGTAGAAAGAGGCAAGTGCTTTATTGGCATGTTTCTTCTTAACCCTTTGGAGAAGACGTCATTTTGCAAAGTACTAGTTTAAAAGAAGGTGTCATTTTAAGATGCAGCAGAAAGTGACAGGTCTAATTTTTCTTTGTGTTCTTGGCACCCAGGAACTTTTCACAAGTATAGGAAAGTTTACATTTTGTGAAAGTAAATAGTCTGAATTTTGAAAATGTTCGGAGTAATGGTCATGAATGTATATTTTGTGAAAATATATAAGGTTGTTACCATCGTTTTACTCCAATACACTTAGAACGGGAGAAATATGTCGCTCACAATCCCCGTCATTATCACTCTGACTGCTTTACAAAGGTTAACAGAAGCATTCACTTTCATATTATTCACAAAGTCACAGGGTCAACAAATATTAGTCAAGAAAGGATAATTTTTCACAAAATTGCACTTTTTTGCCTACGTTATTAACATTGAAATTATGACTCTGATTCATGTTAGATATCAATGAGACACACATAAAATGCAAAATTGGTCAACCTCACTCCCAAGGTCAAGGTCACTGGAGCTGTCCAAAGTCGGTTAGTATGATACTTTGAAGTAACCTTTATCCTAAACTATGAAAGCTAAAAAAGCCCAAACTTTTTGTATTTAGAGTTGATAGTTTGATCTTTCATATATGTTCCGTTTTTGCGTTGATCGTGAAAGTCAGGATCATGTTAGGCCTTGCAAATTCATTTTAAAAAATTGGGCATCGTGTAGTGGAATGGCTGTAAATTTAATCCATAGTTTGCAACAACATTGGGTTAACATACTGTGAGCATGAGAGGTTACGTGAAGGTCAAGGTCAATGTCACTGAAGATCAAGGTAATTTCAAGGTCATGAGGGAAAGGAAGGGAATAATACAACTTTTGCTATAGTTTATTTGATAGTACATGAGTGTTTTTGGAGCTGGAGTTCAAGGTCAAGAGCATAGAAATATCAAAATCGGTATTACTTTGTATTTTAAAACCACAGTTTCTTTTTTTCTTCTTTGTATTAGATGCCAGTCAGTCTAAAATATTAGATTCATGTTGTTGTAGAGTGTGTTGTCTGCACTGATTGGTAATCAATTTCTTTTTTTTAAATTGTTTCAGGTAGCGAGGAACAGTTGAACACTTTAGGGTTTGACTTGCCTGCTGTAGCTCCAAGTTTTGCAGAGCACGAGATGGTAGTAAGTTCCTTAAATAAAGTCCCCTCTTCAGTTTGCTAGGATCGACAGGCACAAAGCAAACGACGATGCCCTTCTTCAGGCAGCTCGCGTCATTGGGCACACCAAAAGACCTTCCATTCTAAAATACCTTCCTTGCAGCATCACAACTTTGCAACAGTTTTCCACATTCACTGCGAGAGTCTAACTCAATGGAGGCTTGCAACAAAGTACAAGTATAAAAATTCTGACTACTGACATTGGAAAGAAAAAATTCCCTGCTCAGTATTTTGATGTCATTAGTATTTTAAGCATGGTACGTGCCACAATAAACTAGTGTATAACATCATGTTAATGAGGCCAGCCGGCGTTACAATCAAACTTAAATCGTCTTTTCTAACGGTGTTGCAGAAACTGGACCCCACATATATGAAGGCAAGGCAGGAAGTATTAATCAGAAAACGATCTTTCAACATGTTGTGTGAAGCATCTGATAAGACAAAGAAACAAGTTAATATTACCATCAGTGACTCCATGATCAGCACCCATCTTCAGCCGGACATGCTCAGCACTTTGATGTCGCACATAAAGGCGAAAACGATGGCTGGAAGGTGCAAGGTCAAAAAATCGGTATGATTATACAACAATCACAGTTGCACACAGACCGTCGACCATACAGGTCTAGATTTTGACTGCATGATCTACAACTTTTTTGGTCAACTAAAATAATAGGTCATCTAAGACAGCGCCCTTTGTACATTGAGCATGGTCTGATGTTCATGCTATCTAATTTGTAAATGTTTAACGTTTGGTTGAGTTTGTTTTCATTATTATTTAATGTTTTTTTTTTATGTCGGACATAAAGGCGAAAACGAGAGTCATTGTGTCAGACAATGGGTCTCGACAGGAAGTCCTCTCCAGGATCGCACAAACAACTGCTGCCCTGACAAGGTTGAAGCCCATTTGGAAAGACAGAACCATCAGTCTACATTCCAAAGTAAGACTGCTGCGCTCTCTGGTCATCTCCATCTTCCTCTATGCTTGCGAAGCATGGACCCTCACAGCAGATCTCCAACGAAGAATACAAAGCATGGAGATGAGGTGCTACAGAAGACTTCTGTGCATTTCCTATACCCAACACATCACCAACGACGAAGTCCGACAGACCATCACACAAGCCATTGGACAACACGATGACCTGCTCACAGTGGTGAAGAAACGGAAACTCCGATGGTATGGCCACGTCACCAGATCATCAGGCCTTGCAAAGACCATTCTGCAAGGCACAGTGCAAGGAGGTAGAAGAAGGGGGAGACCGAAAAAGAGGTGGGAGGACAACATTCGAGAATGGACTGGTTTGACACTGAGCGAAGCCATGAGGGCTGCTGAGGACAGAGAAAGATGGAGTATGCTGGTTAAACGATCATCTGTGGTGCCCCTACGACCTTCGGGTTATGGGACAGGATAGGATAGGAATGGGTTTTTATAAGTTTTCGTCAATTTAACTACAGGGGAGCAGCCTTCCTTCTATTCCACCTTCTGGCATTACTGAAGTGGACCTGTTGGAAGGACTAAGTCTCAGTCTCAGTCCCACTGCATCAGGAATGTATAGCTCGGTAAGGTAGAAGTATACGCTTGCGTGTAAGAGTGTGTGAAAGTGTGGGCGGGAAAATGTGTATGTATACCAGCACGCCTTCCTTTTTTAAAACTGGGCTCTAGCAAGAGAGATCACTGATGCTTGAAGAAAACCGTAAGCAGAAGTAAAGTGTGTACCCAGGCTGCTCTTGGGCTACTGAAATCACTGAAGGCTAGACATCCTCATAAACTCTGGTCTCGGAACTTTGGCATCGGTCTTCCGGTCTGCAAATTGAGACAGTCAGATTATAGAGGATCGTAAAAGTTGGAGAGAAATGTCGATTTACCCGTTCTTGAGATCCAGTGAAAGCAAACGTGTTTAACAAAGATGTGACCGCAGCGACTTTACTTTAGCGGTAGAGCGCTGGAATCTGGTCATTTACTCTGGTAAAGGTCCTTTGAAGTTTAAGTACAACATCTGTTCAGTGGTTCTTGAGATGTAGTACACGACAGACAGAACGACCGACCGACGGGCTGAAATTTTGATTCATTCTTATTTCTGATCCTTTGAAAATATTTCCAGATAAATCTGGAATCTGTTTTCTGTAAATGAAATTTTGTCTCCGTAAATCTAAATTGGTTTTCCAGATAAATGTGTAAATACAAAAAAGTAGCGTATAGCAGGCTACAGTAACCCTTATTAAAAAAAACCTGTAAAAACATGTTCTTTTTTTTTAATGTAGTTAAGAACACTGTTTTCAATTTTTATTATAATTTAATTATGAATGCATCTGACAGGATCTGAAGGACGTGCTTTCAGGCTCTGGTTTTACTCATAGAATACTGCCTGATCAGTATAATATTTTGCGGCGCGTGTCTCGACGATCCAGTATGTCCAAGGTTTCCAAGCTCGCTTACGACACTGGCGAGTCTTCGAGTTCAGATGGTGCGTACCTCGTCCCTGCATGCTGTTTTCTTACTTTGACGAGGTTTTAGTTCTTCAAGATTTGCATGTCATCATAGTGATATTAGACAACAACAACAATAACAAAAACAGCAGTACCTTCACATGTAAGAAAGAAAATGTTTTATGTAAAGAATGTTGTAAATTTTAAGTAGAAGTTTAAGCTGGTGAAATTGTTTCCTTTTTAATTATTTTTTTTTAAATGTTGTTGTTGGTCTAAAATCACTATGTGTACAGACCTTAAATTAAATAAATGGAAACAACAGCAGTAAACAAAGAAACAAGTTAAAAATGAAACAAAAAAAGAAATGTTTACAAATGAATTTTAAAAAATGTTTAATATAATTTAATTTTAAAACTAAAATGTATGATTAAATTAAATAAAACACAGAAGACACGTATATCCTATCCTTAACATGCATTCACAAGAAATTCTAAAACATGTTCTGGATATTGGTGATGTTAGTAGACATGTTGCCACAGCATGATTGAATGATGGGTGATTATAGTCTTATTATTAAGAGGTGTCTATGAATTTTAGATCAAAAGGCACACACAAATTAAAAAGCAACTCACCATAAAATGTTTAAATTACTTTAAGAGGTGACTATTTGCTTTTACATTCAAACAGTTTGTGTGTGTGTTTTGCGAAATCTGAATCTAAACGTCATGTCCGAGTGTTCTTATGAGCGTTTGCTATAAACACTAAGTGGCTTGTCTCCCATAGATTATCTGTACAGGCACAATCAACTAAGCTCAGAAGAGCGCGACGACACGCTGACAGTTCAAGCTACAAACCTTTGCTGTGTCTGTTTTTGTGCAACCAATTCTGTCACCGTTGTATCAAGTGATGCCCAAACAGAGCTGCCAACCCCTACGGAACGTCCGTAGTTTCTCCGGAAAATGTTCTTTAATTCCGCAACTACGCCATTTCAAGAAATACTACGGAAGAAAAATTTCAAAGCATACCTATTTTTTTACAAGTATCGAAACAAAGACGCGAGAGACGTAGGCCTACTAGGCTTTCGTCAATATCATACTTTCGTATAGCGCTTTGCGTGTGCGCTATTTTTAGCTCAGCAGCCACTGCGCGGTAGACTGAGAGAGAGAGAGAGAGAGAGAGAGAGAGAGAGTGAGACCACAGTCATGTCCTGTGATCCCCGTGTTTACATAACAAAAAGTACATCATACCAGTTAATGTTTTTCATCTAAGAAGTTCAAAACCAGTAGAGCTGCTACAGAGATGCAAGAGGGCAACTGTTTCTGCCCTAGCAGAAGAAAAGCCCTAACATGTCTATGCCTGTGAACCTATAACTGACAATGTTTTTTTTTTTTTTTAATATAAATAGCAGCTTTAACAATTTGGTTTTAAACCAATGCAGTATCCATGCCATTAGTACATGTAGTGAGCCATTGGGTTAGCTTTTCCGAACAAAATGTTAAAACTGTTTTTTTTTTCAGGAACATATCTATCATTTTAAAAATAAATATTTGAAAGTTAATGCTTTTTGTGTTGGTGTTTGGTTTTTATTTAAGCTAATATCAACATTTTAAATAATGCTCATTTTATCATGTGAAAATTCTTGTTCGTACATTTGCTACTGAAATTGAGCTGAAACTACTGATATTTTTCTTTGTTTGCTACTGAAATTTTTTTTAGGGGTTGGCAGCTCTGCCCAAATGACGTTAAATGGAATATAATTGCAGGCGTGGTCCTGTGACGTTCTTTACTGGGGTCCCAGTGACTTTTTAAGTTGTTTATACGCTTTTCGGAGAGTTTTCACTTCAATAATGAGGATTAACAAAATTTTCTATAATCTTACTACTGTAATTTTATTTTAAAGACCCCATGCTCTCTTCAATATTCATACAATATCTGGCTTGTTGATTGAGGTGTGTTGTCACATTAACTTTTTAACATATTTTACAAATTACTACTTTTCATATTCCTGGTGTGTTTTTTTATTTTTCTCATCTTTCTCATTTTTTAACCCCAATATTTTTGCTATTTCTTCTGTTTCTGTTTCTTCTCCTTGTCCTCATTTTCTTTTATAATCTTCTTCTCCTCTTCCTCCTCCTCCTCCTCCTCCTCCTCCTCCTTCTTCTTCTTCTTCTTCTTCTTCTTCCACCCGGTACACATTGGTCGAAGGCTGCCAGAAGCATGCTCTCGTAGTCGCCTCAACAGGCAATAAAGCATGCTCTCATGCTTCAGAGCACTGCTTCGGACGCTTCAAGCTCTATAGTGACGGAAAAAGCGCAATTTCACTGTAAATATATACAGAACTAGTGGTACACAGGTTGCTGTTTAAAATGTAGACAGAGAGACAACTGTTGTCTGCGAGTTTCAATTGGACGATGATACCTCCCCATATCCCCCTTGATACCTCCCCATACCCCCCCCCCCTGATATCTCCCCGTCCCCCCCATGATGCCTCACCATACCCCCTTGATATCTCCCCGAACCCACTTGATACCTCCCCATACCCCCTTGATACCTTCCGTACCCCCCTTGTAACCTACCTGTACCCTCCTTGATACTTCCCCGTTGATCGTTTCGCAGGTATGGATGAAAGGAATCGACCATCACCATACCCAACGCATGCCCCTTTAAACCTACCCGTAGCCCCCTTTTACCTACACGTACCACCCCATCCCGATCCTTGGTAATAATACTAATACTAATACTACTACTAATAATAATAATATTGAATATAGAATAATACAGATAGAAATCATAAAAAACACCAAGGTTTTAAAAGAAAATTTGATATAAGATATAATAATAATAATAATAATAATAATAATAATTTATTATTATTAGTTTATAAATAATAATAATAATAATAATAATAATAATAATAAATTTACTACTACTACTACTACTACTAATACTAATACTACTAATAATACTAATAATAATATTGAATATAGAATAATACAAATAGAAATCATAAAAAACACCAAGGTTTTAAAAGAAAATTTGATATAAAATATAATAATAATAATAATTTATTATTAATATTATTATTATTAGTTTATAAATAATAATAATAATAATAATAATAATAATAATAATAATAATAATAATAATAATAATAATAAAAACAGGTTAAAAGCCTAAATTAAAAAGAAAAATATCCATATTGTACTGTTAAAAAAAAAAAAAATTATGACCTGCGTGAGATTTGAACTTGGGTTGCCCTGTACGGTAGGCGAATGTTTTACTAAGTAAGCTACCAAGGCTTCCTAGAAACACAATCAATTTTTTTGGTCTATATGGGAAAACATGATGAAACCTCAATTTGATTTTTAATGGAAGCGCGCGGAATGAGGCTATTGCAGTTTGTGGACATTTTGTTTATTTATTTATCTCAGAAACGGTTAAACGTTCGGTAAGGAAATGTCGGCTATAACGATTTCACTGGTTTTGAGCACACAGCAGGCCGATCCGCAGCGCCCAGCACTTGCCCAGATAAGCGTCCATACCGGACAAACTTTATAGTAGAGGCGAAGAAGGACTTCCGGCTAAGCAATTTATATATATAGATGTTGCTCTACAACATTCCGCTCATTCCGTCTCCAAAACCCATTCGCCTTGTTGGATTCTTAAATTGTATGAAACCAAGTGAGGACACTATCCGGCGTCAACAAACGGTTCAGAAACATTCTTAAACGGTTCGTAAAAGACAGTTGATCTAGAAACAAATACAGTTTGACCTAATTCGTCCCTTAGAGGAGACGAAACTTACATTTTCTATTTGCATGAGTTCATTGGTCAATGCCCATAGGGCTTGAAGCGTATAAGAAGCAATGCTCTGAAGCATGAGAGCATGCTTTATGGCCTGTTGAGGCGACTACAACAGCATGCTACTACTATAACTACTACTACTGCTGCTACTACTACTACTACTACTACTACTACTACTACTACTACTACTACTACTACTACTACTACTACTACTACTACTAATAATAATTACAATAAAATCAAGCTCAAATAAAAGTTTGCTCTCATTTTAAAAAAAGAAAGTGTTACGTTTTATAAGTTACAGCAAATCTTATGTCATTATGTTTGCTATGTGAAAGACACTTTTTTGGGGGGAGGGTGGGGAGTGGAGGAGGGTGGTATTCATAAATCTGAAAATACATCTGAATATGGTGAGTTTGAACCTACCAGTTGTCGTAATCAAATCAACCAATGTTCATTACCCACAATGGAGAATTCACACAGCACATTGCTTCTCGGCAAATAAGAGAATGTTTAAAAACAAAAAACAAAAAAAAAAACCACAACCCCCTACTTTCTTCTCCATCTCCTTCCCCTCCCTCCCCCTTCCCCAATCATTGATTAAAATAATAATCACAAGGTAACCAGTAGTAAAACTTCTTTTTTTCCCCCAGCAAATATATACGTTATACAGGGTGGGCCAATAAAATGTTACCACTTTTTAATTGTATATAAGGTTTTACAATGAGAACGTTTTCGAAAATTTTCTTCACAGAAATGTCACGGAAGCCAATGTTATGTCATTATCATTTGATAAATAAAATTTCCTACTTTTTCACTCGTTCTGTACACAGTTTAATAATAATATTGATGATATGCTCAATCCACGCACCTCTTCTACTGTTGCAACACGCACATTGAAGTTTGTGATGACATTGCCACACATCTCAAGTGAAATTCTCCGAATTTCCTGATGGATGTTGGTCTTCAGGGCCCAGTGGTCTTTGGGTTGTTGTAGTACACTCTCTCCTTCATATTCTCCCATTGGAAGTAGTCTGCGGGAGAAAGATCAGGGGAGTAGGCAGGTCATGACTTGTCTGTGCGCCATGAGATAAGCCTGTCTCCAGGAAAGAATTGTTTGAGGAAATCCAGTGAAAAAAATGATTATGTTTGGTATCAAATGATAATTTGAACATTTTTGTGAATACCATTTTCGAAAACGTTCTCATTTTTTAAAAAAACAACCACAACTTGTTTACGATTAAAAAGTGGTAACATTTTATTGGCCCACCCTGGACTTCTAACTCACTCACTCTTTCTACGACACACGCACACATTTTTCTATTAACTCTCTCACTACTAACACACATACACACACACCCACACACACACACACCAGTCCTGGAATACAATTTTACTGAAAGCCATTGATATCATGTACAAAAAAATGTAAACTACTCCATTTATTATAGTTGTGATGATATTCTGGGGAAGATACGTTTATCTTACTAGGGGGTAAGACTTATTGATAGATGGGCGATGTGCTACCACTATCGATCGTTCTTTTACCAGAATTCCGAAAGTTGTGTGAGAGACAGATCACGGCACTTTGGTCACATAAAATTTATATTTGTTCTCGATAATTTTAGTATCATTTGGCTCAACTTGAGAACCGTTACTTACTAATCAAAAGACTAGAATATTATGTCTCGAGAGAAGAAAACTAATAGCTACACAACAATACAAATAGAATGACACCAGTCGTATGTATGTAATTTCACTTTTTATATATTCAACACAAACTTTAACATTTCTGCATTAACCGGTAAATTAACAATTAATATAGTTCGAAGTGCTGGGAGAGTTCTTTAGCAGGGTTTATTCATCCTGTGCTAACTGTGGTTATGATTTTCACTGTTCGTAGTTTTCTAAATGTTCTAGTTTTCTCGAGGGTAAGACTCAGTTCATTTACGGGTGACTTATCTACGGTGAGTCGGGTCGCCCTTGTAGCTGTGGGGTTCGGACGTGGCCAGGTAGACTCTGGATTGTTCTCCTTTGGTGCCACGGGAGCGACGGTCAGGCGTTCGTCTCCACAAACCTTTATGATCCCAGGTCCGACCTGTAAAAGTCGGAGCTCTGGCTACAGTATTCTCGTTAGCTATAAGTGTGCGGTCTCCTCTGCAAAGTGTCTATAGCATCAGACACCTGCAGGGTTCCCATATGCACAATTCAATTCGAATCTTAAGGCTCAGATACATCAATCCACATGCATACTGTCTCAGAAACAATAATCTGTTTCTGTAACTATATATATATATATATATATATATATATATATATATATATATATATATATATATATATATATATATATATATATATATATATATATATATATATATATATATCAAGAACATATTATCAATACATGGCAATCAATATACAATAAACATACACATATCAAAACTACTAGTGTTATCTTACTTGTAGACTCTGGGACTCGTGAAATCGTCTTTTGCGTCTCTAGCACTCTCTTGATGAGGTGGAGATAGACGGACACTGCAGTTTGTTCCTTTGGTCGACCCTCACAGCTGAGCAGTTCTTTTGCGACTGACCAGCTAAGAGTGGGACCCAAAGATATGCAAGAGTGCCTAGTAGTCTTCTGACCAATCGTTTTAAGCTCTCGTTTTCGTTAATCTCGCATATATGGGATCAATCGTTTTATTTTGAATATTTTCTCCCCCTTTCTCTTGTCACGGGACACGCATAATTATCTTTAAAGTGGAGTGTCAGGGATAGAGTGGAGAATAGATGTAATAACGATAAGCGGTGCCTGCCCAGTACTGGTGACATCATCTTGGTAACTTTTGGCTGGAGTGAGCTACTTAGTGTCTCATTGACTATGGTCACCGTGGAGTAAGTTATTTAACGAAGACAACGATATGGTCAGTTTTGACTAAAGTATGCTATTTAACATTCTTGGTCGCTCCGGCTGTTAGATGGTATATTGATCGGTTGTCGGTGTGACTGTCTCAAGAAAGTTAATTTGCCATGTGTGGGCTGCTTTTTAGATAACTGTGGTATTAACGTCCAGTTTCATTCGATGGTATCTATTTTGCGCTAAGCTAATTTCCTACATTTTGTTGTCAATATTTCTGCTGTTACAATAGTAGTGTTACAGGTTTGATAAATATAATATTAATTTACACATAAGAGATGCTACCTAAAAAAAAGGACACGTATGTCAGTTATACAAATAATTATTATTTATATCACACTTCCTACATTATAAAATTCTACCATTACGAGCAATCCGCATCACAGAATAGCAGTTTTCATCAAGGGAAACAATTTATCACAGTAGAATTGCAGAAGAAAGGTAGATTAGTTCGTCATGGAAAATTATGGAAGCTAAACAAGTATAAAATTGTTCTTATGTTCGCTTTTATTACAAACAATGTTTCCTCGGGGATATCATTACAGCATACATTTTTGTTTTTTCTGCTGTGTTTGCATTTTCAGAAGAAGAAGAAGAAGAAACCGAGGCTGTCCTCACCGAAAGGGATATCCTAAAGATATTGCTTGGTATGAAGTCATTATCCACGAATGTATCACCCGACATCCAAACAGTTGTTGTTCCCTCGTCGCCTAGGGCGTCGATACTTGTCCAAGCTGGTTCGCAGACGCAGACGACCGCGAAGCGCCGGGTCCAAATTGCTGATAAGCCATCAGAGATGCTCCAGTACGACTCGGACAAGCAACCATGTTCCGCTGTGGTGGAACAAGCAGCAAAGCAAATGGATGACTACATAGATAAGTAAGCGTGTTAGCGGAGAAGGTTTAAAATATTATTTTTTTCTAGTGACGATCACCTGCTGAGTACACACCCAGCAAGCATTGCGTCCCTTATCCTCCATTACCGGTCGGCCAGGATTGTGCATTATTTTTGTCTGGGAGGGACGATGCGCCCGAAGGCATTAAGTGGGCGCTTTGGGCGGCTTGAGTTAGATCCCGTATCGACCGGCGCCTTGAGCAGCTCTTAGCTGGAAAGGAGCGATAATATTCAGTTCAATTCGGTTCAACAAATCTGTATTACGTCGTCAAGGACTTTGAAATCATCACTCGAATCAACTTTTTAATACAAGTGACATTTTACAAGTTACAAGCAAATAATTATGTAAAAAGCATTTACAAAAAGAGACACCTTTTTGCGCCTACCTCGCGCGCACCTACACATGCGCGCGCACACACACACACACACACACAAACAAACAAACAGAGTTACTCCTTGAATAAAAGGTAGAACTAGCTTACATACTACAGATGCACAGATTCCTCAACCTTCAACAGTCAATCTAGTTTCAGTTATACATGTACACATACATTGTTCTAAAGAAAATAGTAAAAAGTACCATTTTTGAACATAAACAATATCACGAAGCCATGTATCACAAAAAGCAAAACGTGTGACGACATAAAAGCAAAAAAAAACATTCATAACAGCGGCAATAACTTTGCACACTTACTCCACCTAGTACTGAATGCTATAAACACATTGCACTTTAAAGCGCAGTACCCATTTTATTAAATATATTTGTCCTCCTGAACGACGAAGTTCGACAGACCATCACACAAGCCACTGGACAACACGATGACCTGCTCACAGTGGTGAAGAAATGGAAACTCCGATGGTATGGCCACGTCACCAGATCATCAGGCCTTGCAAAGACTATTCTGCAAGGCACAGTGCAAGAAGGTAGAAGAAGAGGGAGACCGAAAAAGAGGTGGGAGGACAACATTCGAGAATGGACTGGTTTGACACTGAGCGAAGCCATCAGGGCTGCTGAGGACAGAGAAAGGTGGAGTATGCTGGTTAAACGATCATCTGTGGTGCCCCTACGACCTCGGGGTTACGGGACAGCTTAGGATAGGAGTCCTCCTGAAAATAATACTCAACAGGTTGGAGCCCCAAACTGAACAAATCATAGCTGAAGAACAAGCAGGATTAAGGGCAGGGTGAAGTACCATTGAGCAGATTTTCAATCTCAGAATAATCAGCGAGAAATGCCTACAGCATCAAAAACATCTATATCATGTGTTCGTAGACTTCAAGAAAGCGTTTGACCGCGTCTGGCACGCAGCTTTGTGGTCAACCATGAGAGTGTACAACATCAACCCTAATATTATTGAAATCATCAAATGCCTGTATGACAAGGCTGCCAGTGCAGTCCTCCACAACAGCGCCATCGGGAACTAGTTCAGAACAACAATTGGCGTGCGTCAAGGATGCCTACTCTCTCCAACACTCTTCAGAATCTTCCTGGAGCGCATCATGTCAGATGCCCTTGCAAATCACGAAGGCACGGTCAGCATAGGGGGGTAGAGTAATCTCCAACCTCCGTTTTGCGGATGACATTGATGGATTGGCTGGAGAGGAACAATATCTTGGGCAGCTGGTACAGAGGCTTGACACCACCTCCAAAGCCTATGGAATGGAGATAAGTGCAAAGAGGACGAAAATGATGGTCAGCAACACCAATGGCATTAACACGGACATCAAAGTCCAAGGCCAATTCCTCAACACGGTGCATAGCTTCAAATATTTAGGAGCCATTGTATCAGACAATGGGTCCCGACAGGAAGTCCTCTAAAGGATCGCTCATACTGCTGCCCTGACAAGATTGAAGCCCATTTGGAAAGACAGAAACATCAGTCTACACTCCAAGGTAAGGCTGCAGCGCTCCCTTGTGATCGCAATCTTTTTATTCGTTTGTGAAACATAAACACTCACAGTAGGCCTACAACGAAGAATACAAAGCATGGAGGTGAGGTGCTACAGAAGACTTCTGGACATTTCCTATACACAGCACATCACGAACGACGAAGTCCGAAAGACCATCATACAAGCCTTTGGACAACACGATGACATGCTCACAGTGGTGAAGAAATGGAAACTCCGATGGTATGGCCATGTCATTAGAGCATCGGGCCTTTCAAAGACCATCATGCAAGGCACGGTGCAAGGAGGCAGAAGAAGAGGGAGACAGAAAAATAGGTGGGAGAACAACATTCGGGAATGAACTGGCTTGACACGGAGCGAAGCCATGAGGGTTGCTGAGGACAGAGAAATGGAGTACGCTAATTAAACGATTATCCGTGGGGCTCCAACGACTTTCGAGTTACGGGACAGGATAGGTTAGGATATTCAAGCTCCATCTCAGGCGTGGTCTTTATTCGCAATGGCTGTATTCAGAGATAATTCTAATGTATTAAAGCCGATTCCAGCGCATGGAGTTGTCAGAGAAGCTTACATATTAATTTGCCTGTAATTAAATAACATTCCTGACCACCGATAATTTTTGGAAATCATCCATTTGTCACTCTTATCTTTCCTGCTTTGAATAATAGCCATCATGTCTATGAAAAATTATTTTATTCTACGTAAGACATTAATGGGGGAACAGACATTAGCTTTGAAGCTATATTTTTATTTGACATCAGTGATCAACAGTATGGGTTGCTTAAAAAAACAACCATCTTCTTGTCGTGTGTGCTGTTTTCTTTTAGTTACTGTCTTCATAGGCATAGATAATACAATGAATGTGTGTACTTTAATTTATTTTACACCAATGATTTGTTTCTATCACAAGTTGTGACTACAACCTGTTTGACATGAAGAAAGAAGATATTAAAAGAGTTTTGCGGTAAGTACCCACAAGCTACTTTTCTGGAGGTGAAGTCAGATATGAATGAAAAGTGTTTCTGTCTGTGTGTGTGGAAAGTATGTGTGTGTTGGGGGTGGGGGGGGGAGGCAAGGTAGAAAAGCCATTATTAATACACACTCTTTATACTCTACCTACGTTCTTTTGACTGCCCCGTTATTTTGACGTCAAAACAGTGTTCCGTTAGGGGTAGAGGTAGCTAAGAAAAAAAATTAACAAATTTTAAAAAAATCGTCCAAACAACGTATGTGGCGTTTCATGAAAGTCATAACAACGGCGTTTTTACACGGTTGCGTGTGTGTTTCGGTGTGTGCGAGAGAGAGAGAGAGAGAGAGAAATGATGGACAATATGTGTGTATGAATGTGTGCGGGTTTGGGATCTAGTCTGCTGCACGCACGCTTTCCAACGCACGGACTTTAAAAATCCTGACGCTCATGCTGTGGAGCCGGGGTACCAGCTGCATAAAGACACCCAGTAAGCACTTAAGTCCCTTCTCTCCCATCTCTGGTAGCCCAGGATAGTGCTCAGTTGTCTAGGCGTCAGACGATGCAAGCGTGCGGCCTCGGGCGGCTCGAGCTAGATCCTGTATCGGCCAGCACCTTGAGCAGCTCTTGAGCGGGAAAAGCGCTATATAAGGACGATTAAACAAATATATGCATCGTGTGTGCGAGAGGGCCTCAATGAGTCTGTGTATGTTTGTGATGGCCGTCATGATATTTTTAGTGTCGGAATGTGTGAAATAGTTAAATAGCATAATGTGTTGGTAAAAGTGTATGAAAGGTTGACGACCAATAGTTAGTAAATAGTAAAGAAACGTACATAGACAAGCAGTGAACCGTTTGCTCAGAAAGTTTGGTCTAGTAATTCCAACGTGTTGATGTCCGCAGAACAATTGACGAAGATGAAAGCCTGACGTTTACGAAAAAGCAATTTCTGAGGAGAACCTTAAGTAAGTACATTAACAGTTTTCTTACGAGATAAGTCCTAATAGTCCAAAAAAAAAAATTATAATAATAATTTCGGTAATCCGGTGCTCTTCTGTTATAACTTGGAAGTGGCTTAATATTTCAGGACCTACTTCAACTATCACAACCGAGCTTGATACGATGGTGTATATTCATGAGCCCTCATAAATGATCAGTAAATGAATGACTTCACTTCGAAGTCAAGGTCACAGAGGTCAACAAATGATAGTCAAATAATGACAATTTTTCCACAAAATTTAACTTTTTGACTCCCATGCATAGCAGTGTATGTACTCACGCCAATCTCTCCTCTCTACCACACCACCACACACACACCCCGCAATACACCCCCCACCCCACTCCCCATGGAGGGAAATAAACCCACACACACACACCCAATTGCGTTATTACAATATAATGTTCAGCTCTTCGTTTTAACAAACAAACGTACCAGATACACATTTGTACCCTCGCGTGCATATACATATAATCTCACACACACGCACACACACACATACTGTTACGTTGGAGACGCGTGCGATGGTAGGCTTACGTGTGAAACACGCGCGATGGTAGGCTTGCGTGTGTGACGCGCGCGATGGATCAGATCGTTTTATTTTGATAGGCATGCAGTTATAGTGTATTTACCTTTAATTTGATTTTGCGTTGTTATTAGAAGAAGCTTTGTATAACGTTGGTAATTTTAGTTGGTCGATATTATTTGAGAATTTTCTAGAGTTGGTTGTTTACTATCGATCGAAGCGTATGGATAATTCTAGTGGTAACTATAGAAGCTTCTATCCCAAATAAGGTTGTATGACGTGAGGCAGTGATAATTAAATTCGTTCTGATTGGTTGTGGTGTTTCATGCGGGGGTATTCTCTCCTGTTCTGGAGTATATAGAGACTATATATAGTGCCGCACTGTTTGAGTTGAGAAAGTTGTAAAAAGTGGAAAGTTCATAGTTGAGAATTGTAGAGTGGAAAAAGCGATTGAGCGATTGTATGCAGTTGTTGATGTGTGCTGAATAAAAGTGGAAAACTTAAACGACGACTCCTGCCTTGTTGATGATTGAACGGGTTGCGTGGATAAACGAATCTGTGGTACACCTATCAGGATTTCAAGCATCGGGGCTGAATCAACTACTGATAGAGAATAAACAACATCGAGTGTAACATTTTGAGGGTTAAGCCGGGATCTACGCCATAGCCAAGGGTTCAACTGCTACAACAAGCGAGTCAACGTTACGAGAGGCAGTCATCGAGGGTAGCCGCCAAAGAGTTCTGTCGGGAGGGGCCAAAATACTGGGACTACATCCCCGATAGATTCGGGTTGACTGCAAAGGCGTGTAGTCGCTGAAGAGTTGCTTCGTGAGCGAACAACAGAGCGGGACTACGTGGCTGCCGCAAGACTACGTCGAGGGACAGTCTCGGAGCTACATCGCCAGTATTAGACAGAGCGCGTCTACTTCAGCACAGGAGCGTGTACATCAACACCAGCGTGGTGCAGCGTCGCATACGACGAGCACAGCGGGGCCTGCGTCAGCGAAAGCGACTAGTGGCAAGCATCAGCGTTACTGCAGAAAGCGTGCTGTTCTAGAACAGTCTAAAAAGGTACAGCACAGTCAAGAACTTTCCAGAAAAGAATCAAGATGGCTGACTTCTGGCAGAAAGGGATTGAACTGAATCTAAAAGGCAAGCAGCTGACGGAGTACGTCATGTCTCAGGAGAGAATACGAGAAATAGAATTAGAAGTACAGCGACGGCGTGAAGAAAGAGAATTAGAAGAACAGCGTCGCCGAGAAGAAATAGAATTGGAAGAGAAGCGTCTAGAAAAAGAAATAGAATTAGAACGGAAGCGTCTAGAAATTGAGCAGCAGCGGCAAGAAAAAGAAGAGCAATGACGTCGTGAAGAAAGAGAAATAGAAGAACAGAGGCAAGAAAAAGAAGAGCAACGACGTCGTGAAGAAAGAGAAAGAGAAGAACTGCGTCGGCAAGAAGAAAGAGAGTTCGAGCTGAAGCGTCTGGAAGGCGAGCGTCAGTACCTCCTAGAGTTGGCGCGCATCCAGCAACAGCAGAACGCGCCACATGTTATCAGTGACAACAAGGCTCCAAAATTGCCAGCGTTCGTCGACGGGAAGGACCAGATCGATAGTTATCTGGCGAGATTTGAAAGGTTCGCTGGAAGCTCCAACTGGAAACCTCAAGTCTGGGCGATTCGACTCAGTGCACTTCTGACGTGGCAAGCACTCGAAGTTTACACCAGACTGTCGAACGATGATGCCAAAAACTACGACGTCTTGAAAGATGCCCTATTGCATTGCTACAGCTTTACAGAGAAGGGCTACCGTAAACGCTTCCGTGAATGCCGGCCTTTGTCAGACGAGACACCAAAGCAATTTGTGGAGCGCCTATCGTCATACTTACACAAGTGGGTGGAACTATCAGGCAAAGGGGAATCTTACGATAATCTCCATGACCTGATCGTGAAGGAGCAATTCCTCAACGCCTGCCCTAAGGACCTCGCGATACACTTGGTAATACAAAAGTTGCTGACGCTAAAAGACGTTGCTGAGGCTGCTGAAAGACATCTCATCGCTTATGAGAAGACCCTGAGGCCACCCAAGGCAACGAAACATTTTCAGAAGACTGGAAATCATGGGAACCAGATCCAGGGGAGCAAGACGAGCCAGAGACAGACGGACTCTACGCCACCTCCGAGGGAGGGGCATTCAAGAGGTTGTTTCACCTGCAACGCTACAGACCACAGAGCTGCTAACTGTCCTCAAAACAGAAGTAGCGGACAGCGGAGCAATACGGACAATGCAGCGGCAGGCAACCGGCAGAGGCGGTTCTCCAATCAACGGCAAACAAGTAGATCAAGTGTGCGGCGGGAGCGTCATTCTTCCGAGTGAGACCGAGCGCACAGCTACTCCTGCGGACGTGCAAGAGTGCATAACTGACGGCCAGTTTCTCCTTTTTAACGGGAAATCCATCCCCGTCGTCGCCAGCGCAACTATGACCGTCCAGAACATGCCTATTTCCAGGGGACGCGTCGGAAATCATGAAGCGACTGTCTTAAGAGACTCAGGCTGCAGTGGGGTCATCGTCAGAGAAGATTTAATCGCCAAAGGACAGTTCACTGGCGATTCTAAATGGACACTTATGGCCGACAGCAAATGTGTGAAAGCGCCAGTTGCGAAGGTTCAAGTCAGCACCCCTTTCTACATAGGCGAAGTCGAAGCGGTTTGCCTGAAGAAGCCGCTGTATGATTTGGTGATCGGGAATATCGACGGCGCGAGACGACCCGACGACCCCGATCCAGAGTAAAGTCCTGCCTCAACCCAACGCGTCGAAGTTGTGGAGGAGGATCCATTGCCGTTTCCCGATGGAGACCTTGCAGAACTGCTACGGGACAATGTGGCTACTCCGGCTCAGTCCTGCCTACCAGAGATCGTCGGTGCTGTTACTACCAGGGCCCATGCCAAGAGAGACCAGACATCTTCGCTACTGAAGGTCGCCGACAACTCCAAAGCCGCCATCGTGGACAAAGATAAACTGATCCAGCTCCAAGAAGCTGATGGTACCTTAAATAAGTACAGGAACCGCCGAGACCACGTGACCAAAGGTAGTGACACGGTCTATTTTGAGGTGAAGGCCAAGATTCTGTACCGAATCTTCCAGCACCCGAGGGTCAACGGAGGGAAACCACTACGTCAAGTCTTGGTACCGTTACCTCTAAGGCGCCAAGTGATGGAAGTAGCTCACGACTCTATCATGGGAGGTCACCTGGGCATCAAGAAGACGTCTGATAGAATCCAGGCAGCGTTCTACTGGCCAGGACTTCATGCTGATGTCAGCCGTTTCTGCCGATCATGTGACATTTGCCAGAAGACCATACCTAGAGGAAGGGTTCCTAAAGTGCCTATGCAGAGGATGCCTTTGATCGACCGACCTTTCAAGAGGGTGGCCTTAGACTTAATCGGTGAGGTAAGACCTCTGAGTGAAGAAGGTCATCGGTGGGTACTGACTTTAGTGGACTACGCGACTCGGTACCCAGAAGCAGTGCCTCTGAAGACATTGTCTGATCCTTTGATAGATTCTCCTCGCATGTTAAAGTTCTGCAAGTACATAGCCCATCTCATGATGCGACTGTTCATAAACTTGGCACAGTTCAAGTAGGTTAGCGGCTTATGATCAGTCTGCAGCACGAACTTCACTCCTTGAAGGTACAGTTCGAACTAAAATAATAAGATCACCTTCTTCGATCCCGAGCCGATGCCTACTGCAGCAGACCTCTTCCGCCAATTATCGGGAAGTAAAATATTCTCAAAGATTGATCTCAGCAAGGGTTATTGGCTAGTCCTCAAGTTATTGGCAAGTCCTTATGATCAGTCTGCAGCACGAACTTCACTCCTTGAAGGTACAGTTCGAACTTCCGGATTCCACATATGATGGCAAGGCACTCTTTCTCCATGGACGAGTAATTTCTCTCAGCCCTGGACAGCTTCTTGCTGGCATAACTAACCGGAAATAGTTTCCCTTCGTGATTATGCAACAATATGGCGCCGATACCTTCGTCCGCTGCGTCCGTTCTTAAGACGAATTCCTTGGCAGTGTCTGGCAGACGTAGCACCGGATCCTTCGAAAGGAGGTCGCGCACAGTCTGGTATGCCTTCTCTTGAGACAGTCCTCACTGCACTTGATTAGGATAGCCCTTCCGCACCAGGTCCGACAAAGGTGCTGTGATGGCTGAGTAGTTTGGTACGAACTCCCTATAATACCCAGCCAATCCCAGGACAGATCGCACCTGCTTCTTGGTTTGGGGACGTGGAGCGTTCAAAACCTTGGTGACATTTTCTAGCAGAAGCCCCTTTTGTCCTTCTTTCAGCGAATGGCCAATAAAGTCGACGTTGTCTGTTCCCAGAATGCACTTACTGGGTCTCACGGTCGGGTTAGCTTCTGTTAGACGGTGAAACAGCTCCATCAAGGTCTGCAGATGCTCTTCCCAGGTGTGGGTGTGGACTAGCAGGTCGTCCCAGTAACTCATTCCTCTCTTCAGGGTAGCTTCGCTGTTGACCATGCCAAAGGGCATCCTTAGGCATTCGTACGTCCCATCAGGAGTTATAAAAGCAGTCTTTGGTATGTCTTGTTGACGCACAAGGACTTGCCAATAACCCTTGCTGAGATCAATCTTTGAGAAGATTTTACTCCCCGATAATTGGCGGAAGCGGTCTGCTGCAGTAGGCATCGGCTCTGGGTCGAAGACGTTGATCTTATTAACTTTCCTGTAGTCGATGCATACTCTGTTGCTCCCGTTCTTCTTTTTCACGACCACGACAGGGGACGCGTAGGGGGAACTGGACTCCATGATGATGCCCATCTTCAGCATCTCGTCGATGTCTTTCTTCAAGGATTCACGGGCCTTGAAAGGGATCGGGAAGGGTTTGGATCGAACGGGGATATTTGAAGAAAGGTGGACTTCATGTTCGACTAAAGTTGTAGAGCCTGGGACATCGCTGATGTTATGGGGAAACTCGCCCATAAGGTCCTTGAGCTCCATCTTTTGACCTTCCGTCAAGCATGGTCCTAGCTTAACATCATTGATGTCTTCTTTGCTGTGGAAGTCTCAGAGTTCCAACAGTTCCTCGCTGTCAAAGCTGTTGTCGATCTCAGCTGCTGTTGCTGCATGCACAGTCTCTGATGGCCTTTCCACGTACAGCTTAAGGAGGTTGGCGTGGTATGTCTTGGAATGCTGGCCGATCTTCACCTTATAATCGTTGATTCCCACCACGGTCTCCACTTCGTACGGCCTTTCCACTGCCTCAGCAACTTATTGTGATCGGGAGGTAGCAGCACCAGCACTTTGTTGCCAGGTTTAAACTTCCTGTTCACAGCCCTACGATCATAGTAGTGCTTTCCACATTCCTGGGACTTCTTCAGGCTTTCTCTGGCTATCTCGAGAGTCCGCTCCAGCTTCTCCCGTAGCTCAAACACGTACTGGTAGCTGTTCTTCACCTTTGGGGTCTCTACTTCTTTCGTCCACAGTTCTTTTAGGATGTGCATCGGCCCTCGGATGGTTCTTCCGTACAACAGCTCGAACGGAGAAAAGCCGGTGAACTCCTGCGGTACTTCTCTATAGGCGAAAAGTAAGGCGATGATGTAGCGATGCCATTGCCTGGGCTGCTTGCTGCACAGTTTCTTCAGGGTGGACTTCAGCATAGCATTGAACTTTTCGACGAGCCCGTTGCACATTGGATGGTAGGGTGTCGTAGTCAAATGCCGGATGCTCAGCAGTCTGTTGACCTCCTTCATGCAGTCAGAGACGAACTGCGTCCCGAGGTCTGTCAGAATTTCTTCAGGCACCCCAAGTCTACTGACCATGTCCACCAGCTCCTCTGCAACAGTTTCAGTGTCAATCTTCTTCAGAGGCACTGCTTCTGGGTACCGAGTCGCATAGTCCACTAAAGTCAGTACCCACCGATGACCTTCTTCACTCGGAGGTTTTATTTCGCCGATTAAGTCCAAGGCCACCCTCTTGAAAGGTCGGTCAATCAAAGGCATTCTCTTCATAGCACTTTAGGGACCCTTCCTCTAAGTATGATCTTCTGGCAAATGTCACATGATCGGCAGAAACGGCTGACGTCCGCATGAAGTCCTGGCCAGTAGAATACCGCCTGGATTCTGTCCGACGTCTTCTTGATGCCTAGGCGACCTCCCATGATGGAATCGTGAGCTGCTTCCATCACTTGGCGCCTTAGGGGTAACGGTACCAAGACTTGACGTAGTGGTTTCCCTCCGTTGACCCTCGGGTGCTGGAAGATTCTGTACAGGATCTTGGCCTTCACCTCGAAATAAACCGTGCCACTGCCTTTGGTCACGTGGCCTTGGCGGTTCCTGTACTTGTTTAAAGTGCTATCAGCTTCCTGGAGCTGTATCAGCTTATCTCTGTCCACGATGGCGGCTTTGGAGCTGTCGGCGACCTTCAGTGGCGTAGACGTCTTGTCTCTCTTGGCCTGGGCCCTGGTAGTGACAGCACCGACGATCTCTGGTCGGCAGGGCTGTGCCGGAACAGCCACATTGTCCCGTAGCAGCTCTGTAAGGTCTCCATCGGGAAATGGCAATGAATCCTCCTCCGCAACCTCGTCGTGTTGAGTTGAGGCAGGACTCCACTCTGAATCGGGGTTGTCGGGTCGTCTCGCGCCGTCGATATTCCCGATCATCAAATCATACAGCGGCTTCTTCAGGCAAACCGCTTCTACTTTACCTATGTAGAAAGGGGTGCTGACTTGAATCTTCGCAACTTGCGCTCTCACACATTTGCTGTCGGCCATAAGTGTCCATTTTGAATCGCCAATGAACTGTTCTTTGGAGATCAGATCTTCTCTGACGATGACCCTACTGCAGCCTGAGTCTCTAAGGACAGTTACTTCATGATTTCCGACGCGTCCCTGGAAACAGGCATGTTCTGGACGGTCATAGCTGCGCTGGCGACGACGGGGACGGATTTTTTGTTGGCAAGGAGAAGCTGGCCGTCAGTTATGCACTCTTGCACATCCGCAGGAGTACCTGTGCGCTCGGTCTCACTCGGAAGAATGACGCTCCCGCCGCACACTTGATGGTCAGATCTACTTGTTTGCCGTTGATTGGAGAACCGCCTCTGCCGGTTGCCTGCCGCTGCATTGTCCGTATTGCCCCGCTGTCCGCTACTTTTGTTTTGAGGACAGTTAGCCGCTCTGTGGTCTGTAGCGTTGCAGGTGAAACAGCCTATTGAATGCCCTTCCCTGGGAGGTGGCGTGGAGTCCGTCTGTCTCTGGCTTGTCTGATTCCCCTGGATCTGGTTCCCATGGTTTCCAGTCTTCTGAAATGGTTTCATCGCCTTGGGTGTTCCCAGCGTCTTTATGTGAGCGATGAGAGATCTTTCAGCAGCCTCAGTCACATCTTTAAGCGTCTGCAGCTTTTGTAATTCTAAGTGGGTCGCCAGGTCCTTGTGACAGGCATTGAGAAATTGTTCCTTCACAATCAGGTCATGGAGACTGTCGTAAGACTTTCTTTCGCCTGAAAATTCCACCCACTTGTGTAGATATGACGACAGGCGCTCCACAAACTGCTTTGGCGTCTCGTCTGACAAAGGCCGGCATTCACGGAAGCGTCTACGGTAGCCCTTCTCCGTGAAGCTGTAGCAATGCAATAGGGCCTCTTTCAAGACGTCGTAGTTTTTGGCATCATCGTTCGACAGTCTGGTGTAAAATTCGAGTGCTTGCCCCGTCAGAAGTGAGTCGAATTGCCCAGTCTTGAGGTCGCCAGTTAGAGCTTTCAGCGAACCTTTCGAATCCCGCCAGATAACTGTCGATCTGGTCCTTCCCGTCGACGAACGCTGGCAATTTTGGAGCCATGTGGTCGCTGATTACTTGTGGCGCATGCTGATTGTTTTGGATACGCACCAACTCTAGCTGGTACTGACGATCAGCTTCTAGTCGTCTCTCTTCCATCTCGTCACGCCGACGCTGTTCCTCTCTTTCTTCATGTCTGCGTTGTTCTTTTTTTTCTTTCCGCTGCTTTTCAATTTCTCTTTCTTCACGCCTGCGTTGTTCTTCTTTTTCTTGCCGCTGCTGTTCAATTTCTAGACGCTTCCGTTCTAAATCTATTTCTTCTCGGCGAAGCTGTTCTTCTCTTTCTTCGCGCAGTATTCTCTCCTGGGACTTGACGTACTCCGTCATCTGTTTGCCTTTTAGATTCAGTTCAATCCCTTTTTGCCAGAAGTCAGCCATCTTGATGCTTTTCTGGAAAGTTCTTGACTATGGTTCACCTTTCTAGACTGTTCTAGAACAGCACGCTTTCTGCAGTAGCGCTGATGCTTGCCACTAGTCGCTTTCGCTGACGCAGGCCCCGCTGTCCTCGTTGTATGCGACGCTGCACCACGCTGGTGTTGATGTATACGCTCCTGTGCTCAAGTAGACGCGACGTCCGCTCGTCGCTCTCTCTAATACTGGCGATGTAGCTCCGAGACTGTCCCTCGACGTAGTCTTGCGGCAGCCACGTAGTCCCGGTCTGTTGTTCTCTCACGAAGCAACTCTTCAGCGACTACACGCCCTTGCAGTCAACCCGAATCTATCGGGGGATGTAGTCCCAGTATTTTGGCCCCTCCCGACGCAACTTGTTGGCGGCTACCCTCGATGACTGCCTCACGTAACGTTGACTCGCCTTTTGTAGCAGTTGAACCCTTGGCTATGGCGTAGATCGCGGCTTGGCCCCCAAAATGTTACACTGGATGTTGGTTTTTATCAGTTGATTCAGCCCCGATGCTTGAAACCTGATAAAGTGTAACTCAGATTCGTTTATCCACGCAGCCTGCTCACTCAGCAACAAGGCAAAGTCGTTGTATGTAGTTTTCCAACTTTATTCAGCGAACATCAACAACTGCATACAATATCTTTTTCCACTCTCAACTTTTCACTTTCAACTTTACAATACAATCCAATTTTGAAACAGTGCGGCACTTATATAGTCTCTCTAACGCCAGAGAAATAAAGAACGTTCTGACAAGACATAATTATAACCAATCAAAACACATTTCATCATCACTGTCTCACGTCATACAACCTTATTTGGGATGGAAGCTTCTTTAGTTACCACTAGAATTATCCATACGCTTCGATCGATAGTAAACAACGAACTCTAGAAAATTCTCAAATAATATCAACCAACTAAAATTATCAACGTTATACAAAGCTTCTTCTAACAACAACGCAAAATCAAATCAAGGATAAATACACTCTGTTATTGCATGCTTAGCAAAACAAAACGAACAGATCTATCGCTCGCGTCCCATTCGCACCGCCGCGTGAGCCTCAACATAACAATCATGAATGGCTCTATATTTAATCCATTGGGTTATTTGATCATACATGAGCATGAGAGGTCACGTCAAGGTTACTGAAGGTCAAAGTCATCTTAAGGTCACGGTTTTTTTTTGTTGTAGGCATAATACAACTTTTGCTGTAGTTTATTTCATCGCGCATGATTGTATTTTGAGCCAGTCGTAAAGGTCATCTCAAGGTAAGGATGGTCGAAAGATCAAAGACGGTATATTACTTTGCATTTTAATGCCCACCGTTTTATTTAGTGGGTTTTTTTCTGGGCATATTGGAATTTTAAGGAGCATGTGAGTCATATAGACTTTGACCTCCTAGTTCCCCAGTAATTTTAAATTTCGCAAAGTTTGTTGTTGCGCTCCTATTTATTTTTTACAAAAGTTTATTTATTCAATATTTAATTCTTTGTTAATCGATTTATTTTTATGCATACATGGGGTGTGACGGAGGAGTTTTTTTTGTTAATGAATGAATCCTTGTTGTATAAACTGTTATTCATCCCTTTAATGAAACTTTGCACACAAGCAAAACTTATTGTAGTACAATCCAATGTCCACTTGTATATGTAGCCAACAACTCCATACCATGACGACATGCGAAGCCATTAAGATCCTTGTATGGGTATTGTTGATGTGAGATGATTAAGACCTTCTTAATATAGGTATTGATGAGGTGTGCTGAATAAAGACCTTAGTCTAGGGTGTTTATGATGTAAGATTCATGTTTGCAGCTTTTTATGGAGCCAAGGTAACAGGTAGCGAGACCCCAGAGACGCTGCGTATGTTTATGCAGCAGGCCTTGCAAGACGCGCTCAACGACAATTTTATTATCGACGGTGCCGACGGACTAAACCTAATCAGCGCCCCGTTAGAGTCCGAGTATGTCCGCCGGCGGAGAACTATCCGCTCAAAATTAACGGCCATCGATCCAAACCTGGAGGAGGTTGGTATGGGTGCTTGATATACTAATTGTATGATTTACAAGAGGACCTTCTCATAAGTTCCTCCGAGTCTGAAAAGGTTTGGATGATTGATTTAATGAGCTGATTGTAAGATTTACAGCTTCTGATTCTATGAGAACGATTATTCGAGAACGAGGCTCCTGTTTGAAAGCTCAATTGTCTGATTATCCTTCATCGAGATGTCTGCCATGGACTGCTGCTTCGGTCGAGCTACGTTTTGTGTCCCTCCAAACTTCAGACTGTGGCTGTTTTGGTTTTTCTTGGTGGTGGAGCTCTGTGCCACTTACCGGCTACACAGTCAGCCATCTTTGCTGCGATCACGATCGTCGCTCATGCAGGCTGGTAATGAGGTTAGTAACACACCCCCACACCACAGAGGTGAGCGACCTGCTCTCTTACACACGCGATCGGCTCTTGTCAATGATTGGCCACCCGTACGCACTTGACCTCTGACCTCGTGCGCCGATTGAAAGAACTGAGTTTTTATAGGTCAAGATCTGCCCCGGATGCGCACGTGCCGTGGTGGTAGAAGAAAAACAAAACAAAGATCTATTCCTGTTCTTGTCACTCAGCCATCATCGGCATCATGCACCGCTGATCATTGCTATAGCACAGAGACCGTTCCCATGAGTCGTAGGCCTACTCCACGCTGCGCTAACCCTGCCAACCTCGTACGCATCAACACCTCTCCACCCCCACCATCCTCCAGCGACAAACAGCTTCGCATCGACTCTTTCAACGCTCAGTTGATATTTAATGTTAAAACTCCTACTCTTACGTGTATGGTTTTGGGTGCAGTTGTTTTCCTGTTGCTTTGGATGCTAAGTGCAGGTTATTCTGTCTCTTGTATGAACTTAGTATTGATTGTTGCAATGATTCCGCTCAAATGTTAGTTCTTATGTTTCAACTGTTTGTATTTATTTTTAAATTCTGAATATAAACTGTCCTGGTTAAGTACTGTTCGTTCTCTGCTAGATGAACTTGGTCTGTCTTTCATATGGTTACGAGGCTGTAGATACTCTTTGACTTGTTTTTAGACCATGGTCAGACAACCCTTGAGAGACCAGTTCTTGCAAATCTGGCATCAGGATGTATTCGATCATTATACTTGTATTACCTATAGAACTTTTAAGAATACCTTCTATTTCGAGGATTATTTACTTTTCTAGTCATCTTTATCGAGAAGAAACTTATTGAAATGTAGGCTCTACCAATTCAATCACTAAGATATTTGAATATCCAGAGAGAAGAAAGACTGTGTACTCTATGTGGGTTCGGGCATTAAATAGAATAGACCCAATGCTTCCCGGCGTGTCGTAAGAGGCGACTAACATGGGTGATGGTAGCACGGCATCACTGGGCGAAAGTCTTCAACACAGAAGTCACCGGCCAGGGCGGAGGAACCTCACTTTACTACAGGTTCAACGACCACGTGCTCAGGGCCAAGGCGAGCCACACTGTATTCGTGGATTTCGGCTGTGGCCAACAGCCTGGAGAGGATTGAGCACCGCCAGGTCTTTTTTGCCCAAGACACACTACATGATGACACTATCCACTAATTCCATACCGGATCGGTCGCCGCCCGGCTCAAGGACCGCGCCTTCCGTTGGCCACCAGGACGGAGGTGTTAAGTATACTACTGATGGACAATTTAGCAAGATCCGCACGAGAAACAACGTCGTCATGGGAACCTGGAATGTCAGGACCCTAACTGCAGAAGGAAAATTAGAAGAACTGGCCCACGAGCTTGACCACTATCGATGGAACGTTCTAGGCATCAGCGAACTGCGCTGGAAAGGCCTAGGTGAAACAACGACCGACAAAGGCCACAAGCTCTATTTCAGCGGTAGAGATGACAGGCACGAACACGGCGTTGGATTCTTGGTCCACAATTCTAGCCACTGTCATGGGTTGCCGCCCAGTCTCCAGTAGACTCATTACCATCCGCCTGAGAGCAGCCCCTTTCAACATCACCACCATCCAGGCCTATGCCCCAACATCAGACTATGACGACAGCGAAGTGGAGGATTTTTATTAAAATCTACAGGCGGTCCTTGACCAAGTGCCGAAGAAGGACATAGTCATAGTGCAAGGCGACTGGAATGCCAAGGTTGGCCAAGATGCGCACCACAACTGGGGAGACACATGTGGACCCCACTGCAACAACGAGACAAATGACAGGGGTCTGAGACTCTTGGAGTTTGCCAGATACAACAAACACGCTTGGTCTCCACAAAAACTCCAGACGATGGACATGGCACAGTCCCGGCGAGGAGCATCACAACCAGATAGACTACATCATGGTCAAGAAACGCTTCAGATCAAGCATCAACATTGGCAGGACACGCACTTTTCCAGGAGCAGACATCGAAAGTGACCACGATCTCGTGATGATGTCTTTCCGGCTCCACTTGAAGAGAGTAAATACAGCAAAGTGCACTAGACTGAAGTTCGACCTGGACAAACTGCAAGACCCGGAGGTGGCAGAACTATTTCAGACCACAATTGGAGGGAAATTTGCACCACTGCTCATTTTAAGGGCTGTTGAAGTAGATGTCAACACCATGACCACCACCTTCAACTCAGCTGTGACAGATACCGCCACTGAGATCCTTGGCAAGCACCGACCAAATAAGAAGCCGTGGATCACACCTAAACTTTTGGATCTGTGTGATAAACGAAAAGAGATTTAAACAACAAAAAACAAAAAAAAAAACACACCTCACGCCGATATCTACCGAAAAATCAACAATGACATCCGAAAAGGCATGCGCACAGCAAAGGAGAACTGGATAGAAGATCAATGCTAGGAAATAGAGAACAGTCCGAACAAGAACAACAGTTAGAAGGCCTACCAGACTGTGAAGCGGCTGACAAGTGTCAAACAGCCCAAGGTCTCCACGATCCAAAGCAAGTCTGGCTTATGCCTTATCCTATCCTCCTATCCTGTCCCGTAACCCGAAGGTCGTAGGGGCACCACAGATGATCGTTTAACCAGCATACTCCATCTTTCTCTGTCCTCAGCAGCCCTGATGGCTTCGCTCAGTGTCAAACCAGTCCAATCTCGAATGTTGTCCTCCCACCTCTTACAGAAGAACAAGAAGTCTAGTACAGATGGACAGAGTACTGCTCTGACCTTTACAACCATACACCAAATGGAGACCCATCAGTTCTAGCATGTCCCGAGAACAGAGAAGAAGATGAAATCCTCCCAATTCTCCGGGAAGAAGTTGAGGCAGCAGTGCAATCGCTAAAGAAAGGGAAGTCAGCGGGAGTGGACAACATACCCGCGGAATTGCTACAAGCAGGAGGAGAAGCGATGATTGATGCCCTCACCATTATCTGTAACAAGATCTGGCATAATGGGGAATGGCCTATACCATGGACCCAGTCGCTTGTCATCACTCTTCCCCAAAAAAGGTAACCTTCAAGAGTGTGGAAATTACCGCACCATCAGCCTCATCATCCATCCCAGCAAGGTCCTCCTGAAAATAATACTCAACAGCTTGAAACCCCAAGCTGAACAAATCATAGCTGAAGAACAAGCAGGATTCTGGGCAGGGCGAAGTACCACTGAACAGATTGTCAACCTCAGAATAATCTGTGAGAAATACCTACTGCACCAACAAAATCTATATCATGTGATCATAGACTTCAAGAAGGCGTTTGACCGAGTCTGGCATGCAGCTCTATGGGCAACAATGAAAGTGTACAACATCAGCCCTAAAATTATTGAAGTCATCAAACGTCTGTATGACAAGGCTACCAGTGCAGTCCTCCACAACAGCGCCATCAGGAACTGGTTCAGAACAACAATCGGTGTGCGTCAAGGATGCCTACTCTCTCCAACACTCTTCAACATCTTCCTAGAGCGCATCATGTCAAATGCTCTTGCAGATCATGAAGGCACAGGGGGTAGAGCAATCTCCAATGTTCGTTTTGCCGATGACATTGATGGATTGGCTGGAGAGGAACAAGAACTTGAACAGCTGGTTACAGAGGCTTGACACCACCTCCAGAGCTTATGGAATGGAAATAAGTGCAGAGAAGACCAAAATGATGACCAACAACACCAATGGCATCAACACGGACATCAAAGTCCAAGGCCAATCCCTCAACACAGTGCATAGCTTCAAATATTTAGGAGCCATTGTATCAGACAATGGGTCCCGACAGGAAGTCCTCTCCAGGATCGCACAAACAACTGCTGCCATGACAAGGTTGAAGCCCATTTGGAAAGACAGGACCATCAGTCTACATTCCAAAGTAAGACTGCTGCGCTCCCTTGTCATCTCCATCTTCCTATATGCTTGCGAAGTATGGACCCTCACAGCAGATCTACAACGAAGAATACAAAGCATGGAGATGAGGTGCTGCAGAAGACTTCTGGGCATTTCCTATACCCAACACATCACCAACGGCGAAGTCCGACAGACCATCACACAAGCCATTGGACAACACGATGACCTGCTCACAGTGGTGAAGAAACGGAAACTCCGATGGTATGGCCACATCACCAGATCATCAGGCCTTGCAAAGACTATTCTGCAAGGCACAGTGCAAGGAGGTAGAAGAAGAGGGAGACCGAAAAAGAGGTGGGAGGACAACATTCGAGAATGGACTGGTTTGACACTGAGCGAAGCCATCAGGGCTGCTGAGGACAGAGAAAGATGGAGTATGCTGGTTAAACGATCATCTGGTGCCCCTACGTCCTCCGGGTTACGGGACAGGATAGGATAGGATAGGATGTTATTTGGACGAACTAGGTGATGAATTTCATTATCTGTTTAGATGTACATATCCTTTACTTATTGTTAACAGACTTTCTTTAGTACCTCAGTACTTCAGGAATCACCCGAATGCCAATAAGTTAAACCAGCTAATGAACTCTCAATCCAAACGCAGGTTATCTGATTTAAGCCGTTATATATGTAATTGTTTTCACTTTTTCAATAGTGACGCTCATTTTTGCTTTTATTTCGGACTTGTATGCTCTTGGTCGAGACCTATGTGTGTTCTTTTTAGGAGTATTTTTCTTCGTGTCTGTTTACTTTAAAAAAAAAAACAGTTATCGATTTGTTTATTTAGGTTTTATTTTTCTTCTATATTTGGTGCTCCTAAGTTACATATGACAACTTAATATCAATATGGTAATTTTTTGTGGGTGCAATATTCTTGTATTGTGTTAAGCAGTTTTTGTTCACTACAGTATGATTTTTTGGTTCCTGTCGCAAGATGACTAGTTTTACCCTGCTTACTTTACGTTGTAGCCTTGTTTAGTCATTGTAATCTTAGAATGTTAATGTTAGGTTGCAGCAGACGATGGAAGTACTCAGGCGTAGCAATGGTATACTGCCGGTTACACACAGAGGTAGCTTGACGGTTGAATCGGCAGGCAATGACATCATCGTAGCTACGTTAGGCGAGTCGATTACCAGCCAATGAGAACTCAGTTTAGAATGGACTCAGCCAGGTCTGGCTGATTCGAATAGAGAGATAGAACGGGAGTCGAGTTTAAAACGAGGAGCAGTAAACAGCTACACAGTTAGCAGATATCTCTCCTGAATAGACCAGGAAGCAGTGCTTGGGAATCTTAGAATTCAATCAAGTAGCCACGAGCCTGACTTTGTCAAACAGGTAAATGAACATACTTCTGTTTCATCGTGATATATTTATATGATTGTTGAAATTATGTTTGTGGAATTTGCTACGCATAGATTTGAATTGTTCGTCCAACGTTGCGTGACCACGTGGCGAAACACGACCGGTTGCGCCGCCATGTTGTATACCTGACGGAACTACTGTTGGTTAACCTATATCATATGTATGTTTGCAGACCAGTGGCTGTACCAGGGAATGTTTATAATATTATTAATTCTGTATGTGTATAGTTAGCCACAATTTATATTTATGTATGTATAGGAAATTAGAGTTGAGATTCCAGTGGACCACGGACGCAAAGCAGAATGTTCGTCGCTTATGTATAGAGATGTGGAGCTATCACTGAGGGCTACTTTGGCTTTCAGTGAGACGCTCTGCACAGACCTATTACTCAGGGTTGTGCAGAATTTCGTCTCTTATATTACAGACGAGCAGGCGAGCTATAGTGCGCCCAACTCCACAGAAAACACGAGTTGGCTGTTTAGCCTCTACAGCACAGGACTGAGAGAGCTCCCCTGGAAAACACTCGCCACGACAACACAGCTTGTCAAGGAACCAAACTACACGACGACCCAGCGCGTACCAGAAGCTACCTCAACGAAGGGCTTCAAACCCGCTACACAACAGTTAAGTGCATAGGAAAAAGTGCGCTAAAACTGATAGCAAAAGGACCACAGTAGTCCACTCTTCAGAAAACTGTAAAACGGACCACAGTAGTCCAATCTTCATGAACTCTAGTAGCCAGTGCCCTATGAAGACATAACAGCTGCCTAGACTATCAGCGATCGAACCATTTGCATTGACGTATGACTTTTTAAGGTAGATTAGTACGAAGATCTTGTATAGAGTAGAAGAAATAAATGTGTGATTTTAACTGTTATCAAGTGGCTGGACTACATATGATTCATAGCCGTGTGAAAGCTAGTGTGACAGTGATCTTTTACCATTTTTCTATCTAGAGCCCAGCAACAACTAAAACCCCACGTGACAGTTCCCCATCACCTCTCCATTTTTTGGGTTATAGTGCCCTCATGGGCTAGGAGCCTTAGTCAAGTCAAGTCAAGTCAACAATTCTTTATTCCAAAAAGATGGAAGATGTGGGTGACATCAGTAGCCTGCGATATTTTTATAAATATTACAAAATATTAAATATTAAATTATTAAATTTAAAAACATAAACAGTTTAAAAATACAAGGTATAAGATAAGATATGACTCATAAGAACAATATACAGTCAAGCATATCATTAGCTTCACTGCCACCTAATATATCCACACACACCTACACATACACACACACACACACACACTCACACACACACACACACACACATCCACACCCACAGTATCCAGGCCTTGAATAGATAAATATTTGCACATCTCAGACACACACACGCACACACACACACACACGCGTATATATACACGCGTGTCCTCACGCACACACACACGAGCACACACGAGTTGAGCACACACACACACACAACATCCTCACCGCATGCCACAGCAACAGGAACATAATTCAATCAAGATAAAAATAAACCAATAACACATCTACCTAATCAAAAGAAAATGACAATGCATCTTAATGAAAAACGCTTAATAATAATAATAATAATAATAATAATAATAATAATAATAATAATAATAATAATAATAATAATAATAGACGTAGGCTTATGCCTATGAGACATGCCTCACGGGCAGGTCAGGTCACAGGTCGCGAACCCTGGCCTGTGCGCGGATGGTATGCGCAGAAAGCCTAAGTGATGTAGAATTGAGAGGGAAACAGTGGCAGCTATGAGAAGGTGCTGGAATTTCAGTTGATATTATTTATCAAAATAGGTGAGGCAAACGTGTTGTGCACCTGATGGGATTACGATGGAATACTAGGATTGAGGTATCACTTGAGGAAGGGACATACGATGAAGATTACTAGTGGATCTAAATGCAACAGGAAGCAGGTAGGCTACGTACTTGTTCTAAGTTTGGTTCGCAACCTGTGACCCCGACCTTGTTTGGCCTACGTAAACAAAACACATTGGACTACGTTCATTAGTCTACAATATCAAACCTTCCAAACATTGACTACAACTATAAACTAACATGGAACAAACAATACCTTAATTAATTACTACTTAATAACAAACATAAGATATAATAACTTAAAAAACACCTAAAACTACTTCTTGATTATGAGGGCATGCCAGGCTATAATTATAAATCAATAGACCATGCACATGTTACACTGTTTAAAGTAAAAAATCAGTTCTAAGGAAACAATCCACAAATCCACATATTATTTATTTATTTCATACTGTCTGATGTTGTATGAAATAAAAGGACCAAGTTCCAAATTTCAAGTTCTAAGGTGAATGTCACTGGCATGGAGCTGTCCAAATTCAGTTAGTATAAGTACTTTGAAGTTACCTTGACCTTAAACTATGAAAAATATAAAGTTCAAACTTGTTGTGTTTAGAGATGATATATTGATTTTTAATAATTTGTTCCGTTTTTGCGTTGATCTTAAAGGTTAAGGTCGTTTTAGGCTTTGCAAAAACATACAAAAATTAGGACATCATACAGTGGAATGGCTCTATTTAGCCCATAGTATGCAGCAACATTTGGTTATTTGATCACACATAAGCATGAGAGGCCTTATGAAGGTCGGTGTTCTCCCAAGGTCAAGGTCATTGAAGACCAAGGTCATTCAAAGGTCACAATTTTTTTGTGTGCATAATAGTTAATACAACTTTTGCTGTAGTTTATTTGATATAACATGAGTGTATTTGAAGCCAGAGGTCAAGGTCATCTCAGGATCAAGAACATAGGAAGATCAAAGTCGGTATTACTTTGCATTTTATTAACACTGGTTCTTTTTTTTCTGGGCAGTCATTTTCATGTTAAACATTGCAAGTTTGATAAGGAGCATGTGTCATATGGACTGTGCCCTTCTAGTTTTGTGTAAACATTGCTTCGTTCCCTTGCATCTCTCTCTCTCTCTCTCACTCTCTCATTCTCTCTCACACACACACACACACACACACACAATTCCAAGGACAGGACAGCATTGCCAAACTACTTGCCATTCATAATTAGCGTAATTTCGTGGTTTCTGTCACGTAACAGAAGAATTTGGCTATGACACACAGTGTAAAATGTTAACATTGCTCTTGTTTACAAGACGACGGACGATGCAGAAGTAATGAAAAAAAAGGAAAAAATGAAGAAAAGGGTCCGCATGGAAAGAGACGCAAAACGGCAAGTGGGAGCACTTTCTGAACCTGACAGGAAAAAAGACTCTAAGGTCAGAATATGGATTTGAGCAGACAGACTGCTTTGTCACTGTGAATAATGTGTTATACATCTTGCGTTATTCTTTCAGGTGTAAAAACGTTTTTTACTCGCATGCATAGCAATGTTAGTCTATGTACTCAAATGTTAAAAAAAAAAGTATATATATAAAATTAAAAATCAAGATTTTTGCAAATCTGTGCGAGATAAATCCTAAATAGTTCAAATATGACATTAAAAAAAAGAAAATCACTAAAACAATTTCCGTCTGCCTGTTCGCCGTGTCTCTGCAGGGTCAACAAATTTTACTCAAAAAAATTAAAATTTTTCACCAAATGTCGATTTCTTTTTTAAGTTATTAATATTAAACTATTATTCTTTGAAGCATGATAGATATCAATGAGACACACACACTGCGCAAATTTGGTCAACCACACTCCAAGATCATGATCACTGGAGCTGTCCAAAGTCGGTATTTTATAGGGTCTTTGAAGTGACCTTGACCCTAAACTTTTCATGTTTGTTCCGTTTTTTCTGTTGATCTTGAAGGTCAAGCTCGTTTTAGGCCTTACAAAATCAAAACAAATCTCATCGTAGAGGAGAATGGCTCTAAATTTGACCCATAGTATGCATCAATATACATGAGCATCAGAGGTCACGTAAAGGTCATGGTCATTCAAAGGTCGAGGTCATTCCAAGGTCACTGTTCATTTCTTGGGCATTATACAACAATTGATGTAGTTTATTTGAACGAACATGCGTGTATTTGGAGCCGGTGGTCAATGTCATGTCAAGGTTTAGAGCATCGGAAGGTCAGTCGGTTTAATTTTGCATTGTAATGCCTACGTTTCATTTCCTTTTATTCTTCTGGGCACTCCTTTTCATGTTAAATATTGAAAATTCCAAAAGGAACCTGTGAGTCATATGGGCTCTGCCCTTCTAGTTTAAAATTACATTTCCATTTTTTGTTGTTGATATCTTTGTTTTCAACTTCGAAGAGCATGCACGGTCCGGAAAATTTCACAAGGAAAAAGTTAACATTGTGATTTTCTCTATGGCTTAACCATCGTAACCATTGGGCGCAGCAGAAGCGCAGTGGCTTGTGCACACGCTAGCAATGTTTCATGTTAAGCAGCATCGCTAAGGGTTAGTACTTGGACATGTGACCACCCTTGGAATGCAACCACCAAACGACAGGAAAAAATTGAAAAGATTGAAGCCGTGACGCACTCCAGTCCACCAGCTGTAAATGTGTACCTGGACCTGTTTACAACCGGGAAAGGTAAAGCAGCCAGGGAGAGGAATTGGGCACACAGCCCTCGTTAAGCTGGCCTAGAGAATAGGGAGGTCCCAAACGCTTTCTTCTGCCCCCCAACGATCGGAAGATTTACAGGGGACACCTTTACCTTTTGCCAAACCATCGTAAATCCGTATGCCAGATTCCAAGGATGAGAAATTTTTCTTAGAGTAATCCGGATTTTACTGCATGCCGTTTTGCCCTGCGATATATGTAGGCCTATATTTCTATTCAATCCTTTTGCAGATTTCCTTGTCCTTTTTTATTTTCTTTATTACATTATTTTGTTGCTTCGCATCACTGTAATAATGGTGAGATGTATGAGTGTTACAAATCAGTGTACCATTAGTAGTAGCATTAGTTAGTAGTAGCAGTAAGAGCAGCAGCAGCAGCAGTAGTAGTAGTAGTAGTAGTAGTAGTAGTTGTAGTAGAAGTAGTTAAATGTTTTGCATTGGCAACTCTTCATCCTCAATCCATCTCTCGCTTTGTTCAGTTGTTCTTCTTTCTTTTGTTAGTTCGTGCCCAGGGCCAAGGAACCATCCACTCAAGAACAAAAGGAGAAACTTCTAGAAATCAAGAGAGCAAGGCGAAAAGGTGTGTGTGTGTGTTTTCCTGACTTTTCCACTGCAGTGAGCCTGCTGCAATAATATGGAAAATATCAATATAGCATGGGGGCTCAAGGTAACTCAATGGAAAAGCGGCAAAGGAACTGAAGGCTTAACAAGCAGAGAGGGGGAGAGGATGGAATGTAGTGGGGTAGGTGGGTGGGATGGAAGGAGAAGGGTCGGTAAAAGAGATAATAAATAAGCAGAATCCAAAATGCATAGGTGCTAATCTCTCTCTCTCTCTCTCTCTCTCTCTCTCTCTCTCTCTCTCTCTCTCTCTCTCTCTCTCTCTCTCTCTCTCTCTCTCGCTCTCTCTCTCTCTCTCTCTCTCTCTCTCTCGCTCTCTCTCTCTCTCTCTCTCTCTCTCTCTCTCTCTCTCCAACTCTCGCGTGTACAATGTACGAAAGAAAATGGGTAAAATGGGTCGACTATTTCTTCAATCTACCCAATCAGATTTTAATTGTTATTGCATTTTTTACTACCACTTTGTGACAACAACGACATCATCAACAACAACAACATTTCTTTAGATCTACTATTTATCAGTATTACCAAAGAGCTTATTACGCTCTTTGGTATTACCCAAAAGGAATATTTTAATTTAGTTGTATTGCATTTCTTTACGACCACTGTGTAGCAACAGAAACAACAACAATAACAACTACGATTGTCCTAACTAGTGACATTTTACAACTAGCCTACTGTTCAAAGAATAGCATTATGACCTTTTTTCGTGACCATTTTTAAAGAAAGAAAATGTGTCCTCAAGTACAAATATTTAGGCTGGCATCAGATTCTCTTCAAAACATAAACTTCTTCATGTTGTTACCTAAAACATGTAACTGTGAACTTTAAGCGCCGGGCCTTAATCTTAGTCTTTTCATTGAGTGCCAGAGTTTGAGGAGTGTACCGATGTGCTGAACCCGAACCCTCCTACATGTGTTCTTAGTGCAAGCTCTGAACGCACGGCAATTTCCTGCCCAAATAATTTTACGGTCAGAATGTATTGTTTACTCTTATAAGTTTTTTGGTTTAAATAAACAGTCACACCTTTATTATTTTATGAGAACAGAGAACATACCTATTTCTAAACATGTTTTGTTGCAAGAACCACAACCAGAATCAGAGCCCACATCAGAACCTGGACCCGAATCAGAACCTGGACCCAAACCTGAGCCTGAACCTGAAGGAGATGAAAATAAGGTCTTGTTTTGAGCACCTATGCTAATGTCCCACATTTCTTGAAATGCACTGAGACGGTTTAACTCTCACGTCCAGATATTTATTATACTTTACAGTACACTACAATACAATATGACCGTGCATTATACAAGTTACATGAATAGCAATGTGAATCAATGTACTCACATTTACCCCCATCCCCCCCTCTATCCGCCTTCCCTCTCCTCCCTCTTCCCCCTCTTCCCCTCCCATACCCCTTCCAACCCCCACCCCCTCCCCGAAAAAAATCGAGATTTGTGCAAATGTGTGCGAGAGGAGTCCTAAATAGTCAAACAATGTACATTTAAAAACAATTTTTTTCCGTCTCACTGTCCCATAGTATGCAACAATATTGGGTAATTTGATCATACAGGAGCATGAAAGGTCACATGAAGGTCAAGTTTATCCTAAGATCAAGGTCCCTAAAGATCAAGGTCATCTCAAGTTCACTGTTTTTTGGCATAATACAACTTTTGCTGTAGTTTATTTGATATTACATGAATGTATTTGAAGCCGGGGGTCAAGGTCATCGCGAGGTCAAGATCATAGAAAGATCAAAGTCGGTATTACTTGGGATTTTAATGCCACGGTTAATTTTTTTCTTCTTCTGGGTAGTCATTTTCATGTTAAATATAGCAAGTTGCATAAGGAGCATGTGAGTCATATGGGCTTTGGCCTTCTAGTTTGTTCAATAAAAAGAAAATTGAGGTAAAAACATATATTTTCTTTTGTAAAACTTAAACAACTTTTGTATTGAAAATGTATACCAGAATAAGTTATACAATTCGTGTATAAATTATGCAGTTTGGCATATTTGTGTCTGAATTCAGGGAACTCAAGGGCGAGGTGGAGTACCGCCTCGTGCTTCTGCTGTGACACGGCAAGGAGCAAGAATGGATGCACGGTCAAAATTGGAAATGGAGCTGAAGAAGAAGATGATGAATATTGAGAAGCGAAAGGTTGAAGCAAAGCCGCCAGTCATTATCACATGTTGGTCGGTTGGATTCATAGCAAAGTTGAAGATAATGATGGGGCGCTGGAAAAAAAAAGCTGCTAAAAAACTGCAGGGTGCATTGGTGAGGCGACAAGTAAAGGGAACGCCTAATCTAGGCACCAGAAAGCTTGCTAAAGTGGACAACAGGGTATGGGACTCGATGGGGTTTTCCCAAGAACATCTTGGTTACTTTCAAACGAAGGGTTACTTGATGGATGATGTGTTCAAGCTCGGTCAGCTAGGTATAAACTTCGAAGAGCTTATTATGTTTGTGGAAGCGGGCATGACCACTATAGAGCTGTTGCGATTGTTTAATAAAGGTTTGCCTGTGGAGATTTTAAGGACTATCTTCAGGGATGGTGTGACTGAAGAGTTTGCAAAAAGACTTGAGGATGCAGGAATGAGGCAGAACAGAATTGAACGCTTGTTTCCTGCTGCCCGGATTTTGGAGGCTGCTACGATGGTTATAGAACCAGAGGACGGTGAGGAATTTTTCGAGAGAAAGCCAGGGACAGGTCCCTCTGATCGTGAGAGCATTGAATATCTCCATCATCCATTGAGTTGGACAAAGTCTATGCCTGGCCATGAGTATGTAGCGGAAGATAAGGACCTCAGTGGACCACCTTGCCATGAGTATGAAGAAGCAGATAAGGACCACGATGGAATGCTTTTTCCAAAGTCACTTACAAGTCCGACAATAAAAGTTATAGGTTCTCATACAGAAGTTGACAAATCGGAGATTTGGGAGGATATCTTGGCAGGACAGAGGACAGAGCAGGGGCCCGCAAAAATGTCCGTTCCCATGATTCACGAATTACACGACGAACAGAGACAGGAGAGAGAAAGGAAAGATACGTCACCAATGCTAGAAGAAAAGTCCAGGAAAAAATCTGTGAGTACAATATTGAGACAAGACATATTCGTAGGTACAGGTGCACTTTCTATCCAAAAGACAAAATCATATCGAAGTGCATCAAAGTCCAGTCGGGTGTCCACTGGCGTGGATCTGAGACAATCCACACAAGATTTCCGAGAGGAACGAGAAGCTCCTATCAGATTTCAGCCTATACCTGTTCCTAAAGACAAAGGTACAGGTGCACTTACTATCCCAAAGAAACAATCATATCGAAGTGCATCAAAGTCCAGTCGGTTGGTCCTGACCACTGGCGTGGATCTGAGAAAATCCACAATAGAAGCTCCTATCAGCTTTCAGCCTATACCTGTTCCTAAAGACAGCAGCGAGACTATTCACCTTGTCCAGTCGCTCATTAAACTAAAGGTGGACACAGTAAGTTTGGGCAAATCGATCTCTGAGCAGCGTGTGGACAGATTACTATGCAAGCAGTCTGTTGAAGAAAAGGTGTTGGCTGCTCAGCCTGTTGGAGAACTGGTGTTTACTACTGAGTCTGTTGAAAAAAAAGTTGTGACAACTCAGTCTTTTGAAGAAAAGGCGTTGACAACTCTGTCTGTTGGAAAAAAGGTTTTTACTGCTCCCTCTGTTAGAAAAGAGGTGTTGACTACTCAATTTGCTGGAGAAAAGGTGTTGTCTTCTCAGTCTATGGATAATATATCACAAAGTTGGCATTTTATGGAAACAGACGCAAGCAAAACACAGTCTAAATCAAAATCTGACACTTTGGCGTCATCACTTGATGATGCTAGACTATCAAAACTGGGGCCATTAGATTTTCCAGAATTTCTTGTTCTTGGTCAAAGGTTGTCTCTTCCATCTAAGCTGCACGTTTTAAGGGATGAAGATGACCAGAACGAAGATACAGAAGATATTCATACCATCCCAGTATCCAAAGCATCTGTACATGTAAAACAACCTTGGTCTCGGGAAATAGTTGCCCTTATTAGTAGCAAAGAGCAAGTCCATCCTTCTGCACAAAAAGCTAAAAGCTACGATAAAAAGATTACTTCTGCTCCAGAGGAAATACACCAACCTGTGCAAAAGTCAAAAAGCATTCATTGGAAAAGCAGGCCTGTGGCTGATACCGCACGTGATAAAATAGCGGCAGGTTTTATTCCGGAGGAACAGACATCATTGAAAGGCATAAGCGAGCCTGATGAAGAGAAGATGAAGAAAGAGAGCCAGTTGGATCTTATTAGTAGCAAAGAGCAAGTCCATCCTTCTGCACAAAAAGCTAAAAGCTACGATAAAAAGATTATTTCTGCTCCAGAGGAAATACACCAACCTGTGCAAAAGTCAAAAAGCATTCATTGGAAAAGCAGGCCTGTGGCTGATAACGCACGTGATAAAATAGCGGCAGGTTTTATTCCGGAGGAACAGACCTCATTGAAAGGCAAAAGCGAGCCTGATGAAGAGAAGATGAAGAAAGAGAGCCAGTTGGATCTTATTAGTAGCAAAGAGCAAGTCCATCCTTCTGCACAAAAAGCTAAAAGCTACGATAAAAAGATTACTTCTGCTCCAGAGGAAATACACCAACCTGTGCAAAAGTCAAAAAGCATTCATTGGAAAAGCAGGCCTGTGGCTGATAACGCACGTGATAAAATAGCGGCAGGTTTTATTCCAGAGGAACAGACCTCATTGAAAGGCAAAAGCGAGCCTGATGAAGAGAAGATGAAGAAAGGGAGCCAGTTGGATCTTATTAGTAGCAAAGAGCAAGTCCATCCTTCTGCACAAAAAGCTAAAAGCTACGATAAAAAGATTACTTCTGCTCCAGAGGAAATACACCAACCTGTGCAAAAGTCAAAAAGCATTCATTGGAAAAGCAGGCCTGTGGCTGATAACGCACGTGATAAAATAGCGGCAGGTTTTATTCCGGAGGAACAGACCTCATTGAAAGGCAAAAGCGAGCCTGATGAAGAGAAGATAAAGAAAGAGAGCCAGTTGGATCTTATGACATCCCTCGAAATGTTGGATAAGCTCGAGCGGCTGAGGTATCTCAGCAAGAAGTATGGTCTGATAGAACCCAAACCCACAGTGATTGTTAGAGAAGAAACAAAGAAACCGACCGCAGTTGAAAGAAAACGTCTCGAACCAAGTAAACACCCAGAACCAACTGCCAAAGTTTCTTTGCGGAGAAAGCTAGCAGCGCCTGTGAAGTTATGGCGCTTAACAAAACGTGACCCAGCTCACTTCCAGTTTCATCAGGTTGTTGAAAGCTTTCTTCGAGGTAGGAAGACAGAACTGACTGATGAAGAGGCCAGGAGGATCATGATGTCAAAGGAACTGTTTGAACAGCCAGGTATATTGTATGAAAATTTGACTCCTTCAGTCACAACATATTTGTAGTTGTATAAGTCTGCCTCCCCAGCCCATTAGCTACTCCGCGGGAGCCGCACGTTTCGCCTATCCATTGTTTTGGAAGATGTCCCCTTCTTTTTAGCTATGGAATCGCGCGCCATATCTCAAGAACCACTGGATTAATTTTTACCAATTTTTATAGTGGCCAGCTTCCCGTGCAATCATAATTGCTTCCCCGCAAAGAGCAAGGTCGCTGGGATCAAATTATTGCTAAACACATTTTGATATTTATCTCAAAAACGGCTTAACCAATTTTGTTTCTTTTTTGGTATACCGGTTCTTCAACTCAAGGCCAATCACTCAGTAGCAGTCCAGTTGTCGGTCAGTTGGTCGATCCGCACGTCCGTAGCTCCGAATTTAGCTTTCTTGCTTTATCTTAAGAATGATTTTTTTTTCAATATGCAAATACTTTATTTACTGCTAAGCATTTTAGATCATTCATATTCGCATTTTCTAAAAGATCAAGTCGCTGTACTTCAATTTTTTTCTCCCCCATCCCTGGCTGCCCAGGATTGTGCTCAGTTGTACGGACGTCAGACCATGAGCCCAAAGGCTGCGGGTGGGCGTCTCGGACGGCTTGAGTTAGATCCTCTATCGGCCAGCGCCTTGAGCAGCTCTTGAGCTGGGAAAGCGCTATATAAGAACGATTAAATAAATAAACACGTTTTTCACTGTACCTGAAAATTAACCGAGCCGATTTTTGTACATTTTTGGTGTGCAGATAGTTCAGAGAGTGGGCTATCAATTCCTGTTTTCCTTTTGCTTCACTGGGATAAGGCCGAGTATAAAGAATAAAATTAACTCTATTGAAATTACTTACAGTTCGGCTGTGTGTGAGTGTCAGGAAATACATTGGACTGGCTTTCCATCTTTTTAAGTTTGCTTCTTTGGGATAAAGCTGAGTGACACCACCGCCAGGAAAATTAACACGTTTAAAAGTGCTTATTATTCGGGCCTGGAAGTACATTTGAATGGTCTGCCCTGTTTATAGGACGTGTCACTGCCGTAACTGTTACGTATGGGTTTGATGATGAGATATGTTATTGTTGAAAAAAAAAGTTTACTACTTTATTTATTTATTTTATCGTTCTTCTAGAGCGCTTTTTCGTCTCAACAGATGCTCAAGGCGCTGGCCGATACAGGATCTAACTCGAGCCGCCTTAAGCGCCCACTGGCAGCCTGGGGAGCATCGTTTTACGTCCAGACAACTTCAGAGCGCAATCCTGAGATAACGGGCATGGGGGAGAAGGGACACAATGCTGGCTGGGTGTATTTGTGCCGCCGGCACTCAACTGACTAGGACGTAAGCGTCAGGATCTTTAAAGTCTGTACGAATGCGTGCGTGCACAGACAAGAACTCGCTTTACACTGTCACTGAGGCGCAGTGTCCCATGGCGCGTTATTTTTTCACCGTACTCCATTTAGTCAACCAACTTTGAACCACCACCCTCCATTCCCTCCCTCCCCTCTCCCCCTCTCCTCTCCTCTCCTCTCCTCCAACCTTCCTCCCTTTTCCCCCCCATCCTTCGCTTCCCCTGTTATCGCTGGCATGACACTCAACGTTTCAGGGTTTCTGCCGCTGAGTTCTCCACTTTAGCGAACTGTATTTCAGAGGGGGGAAATGAGAACGACCCATATTTCGGGCCGTCCGTCGGTCCGTTGGAAGCCATATCTCAAGAACGCTAAACGGATTTTGGCCAAACGTCTTCCTGCCTTTCACAACACCGCCAACGAAATTAACATTTTCGTCTGTGACATTTTCGTCTGTGTGTGTGTGGGTGGGTGTGGGTGTGCGTGTGTGGGTGTGTGTGTGTGTGTGATGCACGTGAAAAAACGCACAAATGGGTTTCAGACCTTGTCTTTCCTAGTAACAAATGGGTTTATTTGCTTGGAACCCACTTTTTTCCAGGACCCCACTTTTTTCTAAGTGCGCGGGAGTGCTCTTTTAGTGCATGGGAGTGCAGTTGTAGTGCATGAGAGTGTTTCAAGTACACAGAAGTGCTCTATCCGGGACGGAGGAAATACAGTCAATTTTCGGAGAAATTTTGAAGAAAATTCGACCTATTTCGTCGCCTATAGGAGACGAACTAGGTCAACTTTTTATACAAGGGTTCGGGTAAGGGTTAGTTGTAGATCTATCCCTAGCCCTTGCCCTAACCCTTTTCCGTCAAAAAATCACTTTCCGATTCCTACATTCTTAAATAAACCCAGTTGTGATGTATTGCAAATATGGGTGTGGGTGTGTGTGTAGAAATACATTTAAATTGCTTGCCATCTTGCACGCAACCTCCCCACCTCTCCCACCTTCCTTCACCCTCCATCTCCTTCCCCCCACCCCCATCCCTTTAAAAAAATTTGTTTTTCGGGATTTTTGCAAATCTGTACCAGATGAGTCCTAAATAGTCCAAAATAAGAGGACAATTAGAAAGAAAATGTTTTCCGTCCGATCGTCTTTCTCTGTCCACCGTTGGGCGTCCGTCTGTGCAACACTTGCTAATGGATTAATATCTCAGAACCTATTTTAACTATCACAATCAGACTTGGTAAGGTGGTGTATATTCACGAGTCCTCATAAATGATCATCATCAAGGCCAAGGTTTCCAGGGTCAACAAATGTTAGTCAAAAAATGACAATTGTTCAAAAACGTTTACTTTTTTTCCAAGTTATTAGTACTGAACTTATGATTCTTCAATGCATGATATAAATCGACGAGACACATATATTATACAAATTTAGTCAACCTCACTCCAAAGTCAAGGTCAGTAGAGCTGTCGAAAGTCGGTTTTATATAGCTACTTTGAAGTGACCTTGAAAGATATAAGGCCCAAACTTGTTGTATTTAGAGATGATAGTTTGATCTTTCATATATGTTATCTGAACATATATGAGCGTGAGAGTTAACGTGAATGTTAAGGTCATCCCAAGGTCAAGGTCACTGAAGATCAAGGTCATCCCAAGGGCACTGTTGTTTTTTGTGCATAATACAACTTTTGCTGTAGTTTATTTGATAGTACATGAGTGTATTTGGAGTCGGAGGTCAAGGTCATCTCAAAGTCAAGAACATAGAAAAATCAAAGTTGGTATTATTTCGCATTTTAAAATCACTGTTTCTTGTTTCTGTCTTTTCTTTTTTCTGGTTAGTAATTTTCATGTTAAATATTGCAAGTTCCATACCTACGGAGCATGTGATTTATATGTAGTTTTTGAATCACATGCATAGTCTATGTTCTCATCCAAAAAACCAAAATTTCCCAGATTTTTTTTCCAAATCTGTGCGAGGTGAGTCCTCAATAGTCCTAAAATGATATCGGAAAAAATGTCCATCTGTCAGTCTGTCCGCCGTCTGTCTGTGCAAAAACTGTAAAGTGGCTAAAAAATATGGTTAATCTCACTCCAAGGTCAGGGTCACTGAAGCTGTCAAAATTCGTTTTTTTAGGTTCTTTGAAGTGAACTTGACCCTAAACTATGAGAAATATAAAGTCCAAACTTGTTGAATTTAGAGTTGATGGTTTGGTCTTTAATATATGTTTAAGTTTTTGCGTTGATCTTGAAGGTCCAGGTCATTTCAGCTTTCAAATAGGTAATCGTACAGTGGAATGACTATATTTACCCCATAATATACCACAAAATTGGGTAATTTGATCATACATGAGCATGAGAGGTCACATGAAGATCAAGGTTATCCCAAGGTCGAGGTTACGTGAAGGTCAGGTTCACCGTTATTTTGGCATAATACAACTTTTGCTGTTTATAGTACATGTATAGGTGTAGTTGGAGCCGGAGGTCAAGGTAATCTTAAGGGCAAGATCATAGAAAAATCAAAGTCACCGTTTCATTTTTTTTTTTCTGGGCACTGGTTTTCATGTTAAATATTGTGAGTTTCATAAGGAGCATTTGAGTCATGTGGGCTTTGTTTGTCTTATAGCTTTAAAAAAAAATATTTCCCCCGTGGGGGTCCCGGGGGTTTCAGTATAAATAGTATCTCCGCTTTCTGGAAATTTAGTGCTTTAAATTCCCACTGTCGCTGTCTTTCTCCTTTGTTCTTTCTCATTCCTACTCCGTTCTATCAATCTACTATACTATCTTCTTCTTCGCTAGACCCAGTCACCTACCTTTTTTCTTGAAAACTCTTCCGGGACAAAACTCCTCATTTGTGTGTGAGGTCTGTTGGGTCAGCTTGGAAATATTGGACGCTTTCTGCCAGGTGGTCACTGTAGCTTCCAATGATGTTATTATTTGGCAATGTAGGCATTTTATATGTATGTGTTTTGTTGATATTTTGGTTGTTTTGTTGATATTTTATAATGATGTTTATATTCTATTTTGTTTTTGTAAACGGGGGTTCGATAAATTAGACTACAGCCTCAGCATCCCCTGCGTGGGTTGTCTTTATTGTAAAGTGACCGGCTGGTGGAGTGCATTCAGTGTTGCCACTAGGGTTGTTTTGGCAGATCTTTTATGCGGATCAGGGGTGAGTCCTCTTTCAGCGAAGTTGTGGTCTTGATTTTTGGTCCTGATTCGGCTATACTGGTCCTGATTTGGCTCAGAAGAGTCCTCTGAACCTAAAGCAATAATCTTGTAATGTAATGTAAAACATTTATTATGCTTCAGCATCCCAGGCCGTCAATCGACTTTGAACCACTTCCAATTCCTTTACGTGCTGCAGCAATGTTATCGTTTTAACATTCAGTTTTGCCGTTGCAAACACCACTGAGCCAGGTATTCTTTGTATAATTCAAGGTGCAAGTGTCCGTTCTATTACTTTGTCCAAGGTTACTACAAGCGGCCTGAAGTGCTACCAGAAACTCGTTGTGAGGAAAGAACTGGAATGGAAATGGTATGGTCCAGCGTGCCATGGACGTTTGGGGAGGAAGGCTTAAGGGTGTCTAGAGGTTTCACCGCACATCGCTCAAGAAAACCTGCTTCCCAAACCCCTAGACCTATAAAACCTCTGCATATTCGCATGGGCATGGTGACTACCCATGGAACGTAAGTCACTATGTGTCGGGTTAATTTGTCGTATCGTCGTTTTCATGTGCCATCATCACTAGCAGAGATTGCTATTATGGCATGGATATTAGCAGTGTATTAGACCAATTATCATATCCATCACTATCATCATCATCATCATCATCATCATCATCATCATCATCATCATAATCATCGACCTGTAGGGTACTCCGTATTTCAAGACAGAACTGTCAGAGCAAGATTCGTTCACTACGCAGACTGAGTACGTCCCGTCAAATATGACTTGAACCAATCAAAAAGGACCTCTGCACAGCCAAAAGTTATCGAAAGCCTCCTGATCAGTATGTTGCGGTGTTGGGTATGAAATAATTAACCTCGTAGGTCTGGGTGCGTGGAGTGGCAGGTGAGGTGAGGAAGGTAGAAGGGAAGGGAAGGAAAGGGGAAAGGAAGATGGACGAACAAACCAAATGACGGCAAGCTTGGTGTTGAGGGTTTATACGCAGTTCCCTATTGAAATCTCCAATTAAAACCTCTGAAATAATCAAATGAAAACAATCGTATAAGCTAAACTAAAACAATCTTAATATTTACCGCGCTTACTTGTTACAATTGCATTTGCAAAGTGTATGCATTTCAGATTTTCAAAACTAAATATTAAGAAAACTACTAATAAACATATGCTTTACAAAATATAAACGTCTTTCAATCAAACTAACAATATCAAAATGACCTGTAAATACGGTTATAAACTGAAGAGAATAATAAAATAATAAATGATCTAAAAAATAGACAAGTTGAACCACATAACGTTAACTTACAAATTATTCATATAAAAAATATAAATACTGTGAAATCGAATAATAAACATAATGAAAACTAGATCAACATTATCATCAAAGTCTAAACATTTCTGTCACAGTCATAACTAAGTAGCAGTGAATAGACGTATCAATGACATTGGTTCAGCATTCATAACTAAAAATAATAACAATGCAAAGAAAATAATACATTACAAATAAATTAATACAGTAGCTACTACATAGTATAGATAATGTACAAAATCATATTCCTTGCCTCGTTATTATGATGAGAGGTTGCAAAGAGTTCCAAGACAGAAACCAGTGCAGAACGTACTATTACACCATAAGTGCAGTCTCTGTGCATGCTACGGCACTTAGATATGCAGACTGAAACGGTTCAAAAAGGTCATGCCTTTCGAAGCCGCCTTTCGAAGCCGGTCTAACTGCCAGGGCCGGATTAAGACGAAATTGGGCCTGATGCTGCAGAGCAAAAAAAGCCTTTTTTTTCCTCGGCATTGGTGCATGTGCATTCGACATTTACCCTACATGCGCACTCAGACCGACCAAGGAGCCTCAACTGCTTGCGACGCAACCAGCCAGCCTTTATTGAACATGAATAATAATAAAGACGTATTATCGTAACAACTCGAGATTAACATCAAACTATGTAACATTGACATTCAATAGCAATTGTCTGAAAAGTGCACTTAATGCAGAAAAGACTAAACCAGTTCAACTTAACCTACGCATATTGTCACTACTGCGCTAGTGCTGCTTGCTTCTATTGCTAGTTTTCGAGCCTTAGCAAGCGCGAATTCTTCGATCGTGTCAGTGAAGTCAAGGCTGCGCAGCAGCTCATGCTCAATGCTCAGAAGCACCAGCATGCTTAGCCTTTCCTGCCCCATTGAGGACCGCAGCTCTCCTTTAACTATTCCCGCTCGCCGGAGGCATTGGACACCATCATGCACAGATAGATGCGCAAGCCAATCTCGACGTTTGGAAATGTATGAGAAAGATTCAGCGATGACAAAAACCTGTACATGGTAAGCTCTGCTGATTCGTTAACAGTCACCAGTTTCTGAGTGCGCATAAATGCCGCAAACTGTTTCAGCTCAGCCATCAGTGTGTCTTCCAAGTCATCTGGATACGAGGAACCGAGATTCTTAGCTTTGTCCTCGATATGCTCAATGACGTTTGCTCCGAGAGAAATCCGAATGTTTTACAAATATCGTCATACGCCTTCATCCGCTTTGCCTGTTCAGCTAACAGACTGTCGAGTTTTGAACGTTTCCCTTGGGCTGAGGTCTGACTCCAAATTTCATTCAAAGAATTATTTTGAGGCTAATATAACAAAGGAAAACTGTTCCTGAAAATTCTCGTCTGTTTTCATCTGGGCCTATTTCAGGAATGGGCCTAATGCTGCAGCATCAATAGCACCCACTGCTAACAGCTGAGCCAATATCACACGCTCCATCCAATACTTTTGACAGGAATGGGAGATTAGAAACCGGTCTGTAATTCTTAGTTATCTATCTCAAGATTGCCCATGCTTGAAAGACTGAGGCACTGAGCCGCTCGTCCAAGACATGATGATCTGAGTAATCATCATCATCATCATTATCAACATTATCACTCATCATCATCATAATAATAATGGAAGCTACGTACACGCTTTTTTTCTAATCAGACTCAAATACCCCCGTGGGGGTGCCGGGGGTTTCAGTATAAATAGTATCCCCACTTTCTGGAATTTCCTATCCTATCCTATCCTATCCCGTAACTCTGAGGTCGTAAGGGCACTACAGATGATCGTTTAACCAGCGTACTCCATCTTTCCCTGTTCTGAGCAACCCTGATGGTTTCGCTCAGTGTCAAACCAGAACATTCTCGATTGTTGTCCTCCGACCTCTTTTTCGGTCTCCCTCTTCTTCTACCTCCACGCACAGTGCCTTGCAGGATGGTCTTTGCAAGACCTGATGATCTGTTGACGTGGCCTATACCATCGGAGTTTCCGTTTTTTCACTACTGTGAGCGTGTCATCGTGTTGTCCAATGGCTTGTGTGATGGTCTGTCGGACTTCGTCGTTCGTTGATGATGTGCTGGGTATAGGAAATGCCCAGAAGTCTTCTGTAGCACCTCATCTCCATGCTTTGTTTTCTTCGTTGTACATCTGCTGTGTCCATGTTTCGCAAGCGTATAGGAAGATGGAGATGACAAGGGAGCGCAGCAGTCTTACCTTGGAATGTAGGCTGATGGTCCTGTCTTTCCAAATTGGCTTCAACCTCGCCAGGGCAGCAGTAGTTTGTGCGATCCTGGAGAGGACTTCCTGTCGGGACACATTGTCTGATACAATGGCTCCTAAATATTTGAAGCTATGCACTGTGTTGAGGGATTGGCCTTGGACTTTGATGTACATGTTGATGCCATTGGTGTTGTTGGTCATCATTTTGGTCTTCTCTGCACTTATTTCGATTCCATAGGCTCTGGAGGTGGTGTAAAACCTCTGTATCAACTGCTCAAGTTCTTGTTCCTCTCCGGACAATCCATGGGGATCCATCAATGTCATCCGCAAAACGAAGGTTGGAGATTGTTCTTCCCCCATTGCTGACTGTGCCTTCGTGATCTGCAAGGGCATCTGACATGATGCGCTCTAGGAAGATGTTGAAGAGTGTTGGAGAGAGTAGGCATCCCTGACGCACACCGATTATTGTTCTGAACCAGTTTCCGATGGCGCTTTTGTGGAGGACTGCACTAGTAGCCTTGTCATACAGGCTTTTGGTGACTTCAATGATTTTAGGGCTGATGTTGTACACTCTCATGGTTGCCCACAGAGCTGCATGCCAGACTCGGTCAAATGCCTTTTTGGAGTCTACGAACACATGATATAGATGTTGTTGGTGCTATAGGTATTTATCGCAGATTATTCTGAGGTTGAAAATCTGTTCAGTGGTACTTCGCCCTGCCCTGAATCCTGTTTGTTCTTCAGCTATGATTTGTTCAGCTTGGGGTTTCAACAAGTTGAGTATTATTTTTAGGTGGACCTTGCTGGGATGGCTGATGAGGCTGATGGTGCGGTAATTTTCACATTCCTGAAGGTTACCTTTTTTGGGAAGAGTGATGACAAGCGACTGGGTCCATGGTGTAGGCCACTCCCACTCTGCCAGATCTTGTTACAGATATATAATAGTGAGTGCGTCAATCATCGCTTCTCCTCCTGCTTGAAGCAGGTATGTTGTCCACTCCCGCTGACTTTCCCTTCTTCAGCGATTGCACTGCTGCCTCAACTTCTTCTCGGAGAATTGGGAGGATTTCTTCTTCCTTCTTCTCTGTTCTCAGGACATGCTAGAACTGATGGGTCTCCGTATGGTTTGTCGTTGTATAGGTCAGAGCAGTACTCTGTCCATCTGTCCAAGACTTCTTGTTCTTCTGTAAGGCATAAGCCAGACTTGCTTTGGATCGTGGAGACCTTGGGCTGTTTAACACTTGTCAGCCGCTTCACAGTCTGGTAGGCCTTCTTGCTGTTATTCTTGTTCACACTGTTCTCTGTTTCCTGGCATTGATCTTCTATCCAGTTCTTCTTTGCCGTGCGCATGCCTTTTCGGATGTCCTTGTTGATTTTTCGGTAGGCATCAGCTCTCTCTTCGTTTATCACACAGGTCCAAAAGTTCAGATGTGATCCACAGCTTCTTCTTTGGCCGGTGCTATCCAAGGATCTCCGTGGCGGCATCTGTCATAGCTGAGTTGAAAGTGGTGGTCATGGTGTTGACATCTATTTCACCAGCTCCTAAAATGAGCAGTGGTGCAAATTTCCCTCCAATTGTGGCCTGAAATATTTCTGCCACCTCCGGGTCCTGCAGTTTGTCCAGGTTGAACTTCATTCTAGTGCACTTTGCTGTGTTTACTCTCTTCAAGTGGAGCCGGAAAGACATCATCACGAGATCGTGGTCACTTCCGATGTCTGCTCCTGGAAAAGTGCGTGTCCTGCCAATGTTGATGCTTGATCTGAAGCGTTTCTTGACCATGAGGTAGTCGATCTGGTTGTGATGCTCCCCGCCGGGACTGTGCCATGTCCATAGTCTGGATTTATTGTGGAGACAAAGCGTGTTTGCCAGTATCAGATTGTTGTATCTGGCAAACTTTAAGAGTCTGGAAATTTTGTGTTTAAATTCCCACTGTCCTTGTCTTTCTCCTTTGTTCTTTCTCATTCCTACTCTGTTTTAACAATCTACTATTCTAACTTCTTCTTCGCCAGACCAGTCACCTGCCTTTTTTCTTGAAAACTCTTCCGGGACAAAACTCCTCATATGTGTGTGAGGTCTGTTGGATCAGCTTGAGAATATTGGACGCTTTCTGCCAGGTGGTCACTGGGGCTTCCTATGATGTTATTATTTGGCAATGTAGGCATTTTATATGTATGTATTTGTTGATATTTTATAATGATGTTTGTATTCAATTTTGTTTTTGTAAACAGGCGTTCTATAAATTAGAGTATTGCCTCAGCGTCCCCTGCGTGGGATGTCTTTATTGTAAAGTGACCGGCTGGTGGAGTGCATTCAGTGTTACCACTGGAGTTGTTTCGGCGGATCTTTTATGCGGATCAGGGGCGAGTCCTCTTTCAGCACAGTTGTGGTCTTGATTTTTTGGTCCTGATTTGGCTCGGAAGAGTCCGCTGGACCTAAAGCAATAACAATGTAATGTAATGTAATCAGACTCAAAGCTGTGCGACCTGTAACCAACAATCATCCTCACCTGAATTAATGAATGAATGAATAATTTATAAAGCGCGTAAATATCTCCACGCCGACGGGCATGATCGCAGCGCTGGTGGGAGGGAGATGGATAAACACGCACACACACACACACACACACACACACATACGCAGACAAGCACGCACACAGTGGCGGGAAGGGTGCATAGATCATAACTTAACATTTTAACTTCTTCACTATCGCTCAACACATTCTAGCAGGCAGACCAGACAATTAACATTTATGCAATACAGTACTTTCACGCAGTGACTTATGAAATTGGGATGAGATCAGATAGTTATACATCCAGATTAGCAAGAAGAGAAGAAATGTGTTTTCAAGTTTCTGCGAAATGCATCGACAGAGTCTGCTCTCTTTATGCCTTCTGGAAGAGCATTCCACCAGACCGGTGCAGTGTATTTGAAAGACCTCTGGCCATAGCTCTTAGTCCTACACTGCTTGTGCCCAGGAACAATGAATAAAGACTTGGAAGCTGAGCGGAGGCTGCGAGATGGTTCGTACACATTCAGGAGTTCGAACAGGTATTCAGGAGTGTGTTCTTTATCTACGCGACAGGCAACTGAAAGCAGTTTGTGTTTATTGCGTTTGTGGACATGAAGCCAATGGAGTTTCTCAAGAATGGGGGTGATGTGGACTGATTTACGACTTTTTGTGACCAATCGAGCTGCAGAATTCTGCGCAGATTGGAGGCGTTTGATCTGTGTTTGAGACAGATTGGCAAGAAGGCTGTTGCAACAGTCTAGTCTTGACAAGACCAAAGAGACAACAACAGTGTTTGCTGCACTACGGGTCAGAGAAGAACGGATTTTACCAAGAGCTCTTAAATGAAAGAAACAGGATCTCACTACTGCCGAAACATGCTGTTCAAGTGAAAGGTCACAGTTAAGCACAAGGCCAAGAGTCTTTACAAAAGGGGAGAACTGAATGTCAGCATCACCGACCTGCAGGGACTGGAAGGGACAAGACTGTCTTCTAATTCGCGGCCCACATAGCAAAGCTTCTGTCTTCTGTTCATTTAGTTTCAACTTGTTCGTATTCATCCACCTCTTGATCTCAAGACAGCACTGCTCAACATTTCTGACGGCTGCAACAGCAGCATCACAATCAACTGGATTTTTTTAATATAGTTCCGAATCATCAGCGAAGAAGTGATGATCAATGGAGAAACTGCTTATGAGGTTAGACAACTGGCGAACATACAGAGAGAATAGAAGGGGTCCAAGGACAGAACTCTGTGGAACTCCACAGGAAAGAAGTTTCAGGAGAAGTGTACTCCTTGACATGAACACATTGATATCTGTCCAACAGATAGGAGGAAAACTATTCCAGTACAGTGCTGCAAACGCCAATCTCAGAATGGAGCCTATCCAAGAGGAGTGCATGGTGTATGGTGTCGAATGCGGCACTGAGATCAAGAACAAGCAGTGCGTTACTACCACCATCAACCATCCCCAGGAGATCGCTCACAACTCTCAAAAGTGCCGTCTCAGTGCTATGTCCACTTCTGTATGCCGACTAAAACTTGACATGCAAGCTTTTTCCATCTAGATGAGACCGGAGCTTCAAGAAGTTTGGATGCAAAGGGCAAGTTGCATACTGGGCGATAGTTACCCAGGACCTCTCGATCCAAACTCGACTTCTTCAAAAGAGGAATTACGGCAGCAGATGTGAACGCACGTGGAACAGTGCCAGAGCGCATGCTTGAATTTATGATCTTCTGAAAGACCGGCAGTAAAGTCTCAAGAAACTTCAAGACAAGCCTAGTGGGTACAGGATCTAAAGCTGAATTTGTGGGTTTAGCTCTATCAACAAGTTTTCTAACATGTTCAAGGTTCAGATGCTCAAAGACTGACAGCGTGTTGACAGCGGATTCACAATAAGATAGGTCTTCAGAAAACCCAAGTCTGATTTTGGTGATTTTATCTTGAAATACTGAGAAAATGAATTTGCACTCGTCTGGTTGTCTATGTCAGGCAGAGCGTCTGAGCAGTCTGGCCTGTTAAGCAGAGACTGAATGAGAGAAAACATCTTTCTAGGGTCAGATGAGGCATTTTCTAGCTGGGATTGGAAATATGCAGCCTTGGCATTTTGTATAGCCCTGGTAACCCTCAACCTAGCCCGCTTATACTGTAACTCTCTACGTTTACAGTCCGACCTGTCTTACGCATCTTTCTTTCAGCGCACCTTCTGGCTCACCGAACAGAGATTATGTCCTGACTGAACCAGGGGCTATGGGGACGATTCGGGACTGACCGCGCTTTTTCGGGAGCGTGTCTGTCCAACAGCTCACGCAGGACAGTATTGTACAGACTTACAAGGCTGTCCACTTCAGCGGGAGAACAAGTCAACAGGGGCGATTCTTCGAGATCGCGCCGAAACTGCGACCGATCAATGACCTTCATATTTGTTCTTTTGATAATAACTCTCTCCGCACGAGGCCTCAAGAAATCAGTCTGAATCATGACACAATAATGATCTGGTGTGTAAATTATTGGCAACAACAGATCTAACAAGACAAACAGGGCGAGTCAAAACAATGTCCACAGTATGGCCTGCCTCATGTGTAGGCCCAGTCACCATCTGGGAAAATCCAGACTGCATGACCAGCTGAGTGATGCCTTGCATTCGAAGCAGACGGACAGTCAAGGTGAAAGTTAAGATCGCCAACAATGAGTACATCATCAGCAGAAAGTTCTGGGATGTACCTTCAAACTCAACAAAGAAATCGTTTTTTAGCAATCGATTGGCAGCAGAGGGAGAAGGGCGGTAAATGATTGCCACCCTGACAGTCCGCTTTCCGCATGCAAGGCATACCTCAAGAATTTCAAAGTTAAAAAAACAAATTTTTTTTTTTTTTTTTACATGGGCGCACTTTAAAGTAGCTACGATATACAATGGCTACGCCACCAACACGCCGACCTGTGGAGCGAGCTTTATGTAAGATCGAATAGCCCGGAGGAACTAGATCACACATGCTATACACACCCTTACATACACAAACACGCATTAGTTAATCAAACAACATATACATTTCTGATATGCAACAATACACAGGGAGCAGGGAGAAAGTCGCTATGGCAAGCTCTGCATGCAATGGACGACCAAGGAGCCAAGCACCAGGCTGCCTTTGCTGCAGACGAAGATATGCTCAGGCGGTCAAGAAAGACGTTACACAGCAGACGTGGTCAGGCCACTGCCCAAGGTCCCTCATCCGCCTCAGTACCAGAGACCGTGGCCGTCTGAATTGACGTTTGAGACTTCTGTAAGTATCTGTGTTGATTCATGCACATGATTTTTCATTCTTAGTGTATGAATGTGGCAAAGAGACACTAGCATTTGAAGTTTCAGTATGCTACGACCGGATTCTAAATTGGCAGGGTGGGGTGGGGGATGGGTGCGGACCGACCTGCATACTGGAGTCCCTTGCGCCCCGTAAAACGCAGAAGCTGGTGTCGACTCGCCCTGATCATAAATCTTGACTGAAAGCAAAGATAATAATCAGGCTTACCTGTTATTAAAAGTGTTTGCTGAAAGCTTGTTAGCCCCATAAATATCACGAAGCTTTAAACACGAATTGATAATTATATAGATTGTCTACTTAGCTTAAAGACTTCTTGCACTAATGAATTAAGTGACGTTTCTGGGTGGGAGTGGAGGGGAAGAGTGGGGATGGGGGGGGGGGTGAAGAGGGCAGTAGGGGGAAAGAGAGGTGCGGGTGGTTGTAGATCGCCAACTCATACCTGTCAAGTGCTACGGATTTTTGCGTAGCGCTACGCATTTTAAACATTTTCTCATTGCTACGGCGTATCACAAAGCTGCTACGCAATTTTTCCAAAAGTGACGATAATATTTTTTAACCAAGGGGGTTTTCGCGCGAAAGTAGTCTGTTCCGGTCGAGTCCGGTTTAAAGACACTTAGTAAAAGCACCGCACTTCCGCAACACGTGTTCGTTCAGAACTTCAGTCTACGATAATTTCTCTTTGATTATTTTCATATTATATCAGCTGCCATTTAGTGATATATTTATTAAATTAATTGGTTTTGTGCAATGCTAATAGTTCTTTTTTTGGATTGTAAACCGTGTTTTGTGAATAAGCAAATTTGTTTGGGGGAAAAAAGTTCATCTGCTTTTTCTGTGTCAGTCTCCCTTTTTTTATTTTATTTATTGTTTTTTCTGATTGCTTAGATTCTGTCTGTATGTTTTATGTATATATATATATATATATATTGTCACAAAGAAAGGGGTTGGGGGAATGGAGGGTAAGCTCTTAATCTCTCGCGCTGTATTACCTCCTTTGTTAGGCTAATGGTGCGATGACATTCAAGAGGATTAAGGCTAGGGCTACTAATTAAATGAGAGACAGTCAAAGGGTAGACGAGAAAGATGGTATACTACACTAGTTGAGAAATTCGAAAACAAAGGCCAGTCTGGGTAGGTGCAATTTACAACTAGGAAGTTTTATTAAATCGAATTGGGTCGTCTATATTGAGTAATGCTAATAGTGAGTCACGGGGTAGCGTCTATATCAGTAGGGAGTAGCTCGGAGATATTCTGGGTGGAAGATTTCGGGGGTACTAGCGCTACTGTGGACTGATATCATCACAGGGCAAGAGTTTATCTGGGTGGTCTCTGGCCAGATGATCATAGAGTGGTCTTCGAGTGGTGATGCTCGTGGGTCAATAACTTAGCTGGTTATTGAAGGGCGGTGGTTGTTCCAAAATAGTCTGGTTGGACTGATGACCAGGCTTAGCGTGGCGTCACTTGGAATGCGGGTTAGTCGGTCACTCTTCTTGCGCAATGACCGAGGATGCCAATCTTGGTTGAGGTACAGGCGTAGATTTCAGCTTTCGTTGCTAGCTGTCTATGGAGTGATGAAATTCGGGGGAACGCTTCTCGTTGACTCCCTGGGTTGTCAGGGGCCTGCAGCGGGTCAGCGAATTAGAGATGATACAAGGCTGGGGTATGAGCCCTGCACAGGAGCCGTCTGTAACGCAATACAGACTCTGTATCAGCGGGGGATAGGTATATCCTGGGTTCAGCGCCTGTGGCGCGAGTTGCCCTTCAGATTTCAAATTGGCTGACCGGTCAAGGTTGATCCGGCGCATACCAACAGTCAAACAATGCAACTAGGTTTATGGGGCCATTGTGGGCTTACTGGCAGCCGCTAATATATGATACCTTCGGCGCATTAAGATGGGGTAGTGGCAACAGGGGCAAATATTTATACATTGGGAGCGTGGGGGAAGCAAATGGAGTGGGTACAGGACAAAGGGGTTGTAGGCAAGGATTGTACTGGGGGACTTTAATCTATATGGAGGGACAGCATGGCATGGGATATTTACACAGGGGCTAACATGGAGCATACAAGTATAAATTCAAACATGGCATGAGTCATATAAACAAGGCGGATAATATATACAAGGCAATAATACAGGTCAGCAACACATCAAGACAAAACTATAAACACGAACGTACATATCGACAGGACATACGAACGTGGGGGGCGAACGACGGGTGATGGGTTTGCTACATGACAAAGAGTAAGTTTCCTCTCTTACCTTGACTAAGACGGGGTGAAGCACACGAGTACTGCCGTAGCTCAGAGGTCGCCAGTCGATGGAGACGTGTCTTCGGACAAGTTGTTGTGGCTTGAAGGCTGGAGGGCTTTCATCTGACACTGAGTCTGGTTGTGTGTCAGGCTTTAACTTGATGCCCGAGGGGCGGGGCTTAAGCGAATGAGCCAGCGCGCGTCCTAAGGGTGACTGGATGTGTAGAGGGGGTGCTGGATGGTTGGGAGAGATGAGTGGGTGCTGTTTGACTCAGGGCTTGATTGTACGCCTCGTCACAGAGGCCCCCCCAAGGAAAAAGGCGAGGTCCTAGGCCTCGACTGAGACGCGGCCAATCAGCTCTGAGGTCAGCTGCGGGATGCGAAGATGGTTGCGATGATCCGGGAGATGCGGGGCGATGCGGGGTTCCTGGTAGTCGATGGCGGATGCCCAAGGCTGGGGTCCGCGGAGCTGCCGGGTCTCGGCTACGGTTAGTGGGCGGCGGCGGGTATGAAGGCTGGGGCGTCGGCCCTCAGTGGCGACTCGATGGAGTCTGTTGCGGGATGGCGGCTGAGGAAGTCTGCGCCGTGGTTGTCTTTTCCTGGGATGTGCTCCAGCTGGAAAGAGTATGCTTGGAGCAGCAGAGCCCACCTCATCAGCCGGGCGTTGAGCGATTTAGATGTCGCCAGGAAAGAGAGCGGCTGATGATCTACTTGGACGGTAAAGTGTGAGCCGTAGAGGTACAGCTGGAACTTCTGGACTGCCCAGACGAGGGCGAGACACTCCTTCTCCGACGTGGCGTAGTTCAGTTCAGCCGGCTTTAGCTTCCGGCTGGCGTACGCGACGGGGAAGAGCGTCGGGGCGTCCGAGGTGTCCCGTTGGAGTAGAACGGCTCCGAGGCCTACGTCGCTGGCGTCCGTGCGCAGGACGAAGGGCTGTCCGTGGTTGGGGAGTCGCAGGACTGGCTGTGACGTCAGTTTCTCCTTGAGCTCCTGGAAGGCAGCTTCACATTGCGGGGTCCAGAGGACTCGGTCTGGTGCTGATTTGCGGGTTAGGCTGGATAGTGGCGCGGCAATCCCGTTGTATCCGGGTACAAACTTTTGATAAAAGCCACTCAGTCCCAGGAAGGACTGGACATCTTTCTTGGTCTTGGGGCGGGGCGCGTCTCGAAGGCGCTGGACAGTCTTTTCCAGGGGCCTGAGCTGTCCCTGGCTGATGGTGTGGCCAAGGAATTCCAGCTCTTGGTACCCGAACTGGCATTTGGTCGGCCGGGCGCGAACTTGTTTTTTCCAACCTAGTTCCAGTCACTTTCCCGAAAAAGGCAATTACCGAAGTCGACCGAGGCTCTCCGAGTCGAGCTAAGCTATCCGATGTTTTACGAACGAATGCTGGCAGGACTACGTGAAACCACAGGCTTGAAAGGCTCGTCTTTCGTAGGCCTCAATTACATACTATACTACGTACGTATTTAGGAGTTTACAAAGACAAAAAGAAAAGACTTCAAAGCCTGTGGTGAAACATCCGTGCATAAAAATAGCCGCTGTTGCTTCTAGATCTAATTCTATTTCGATCTGCACAGCTTCAAGCTCAAGTCGAGATTTGCATTTTGAAGCAGTTAGTGTTATTATTATTATTTTATGATGAATAATATACTGACACAATTAGTAATAAAGAGTAAAAGTAATACATAACACATAAAGCACACATACAACGATTTCACATCTATATCAACAATAAAACCATGACAAAACTTCAAAGCGCTATGGATACGTTGATGTCCCTTCAGCACAACAAGGCAAAGCAAGTTTATAATGGTCTAAAAAAAAAACAGTGACATTTTTAATGCAAGCACCAAAGCAATTATTTATTTAACTAATATTATTCTTTTTAACTGATACAGTAAATTTGTTATATGTATTTCAATGATATGTATTTTAATGAGAAACACGTATTAAAAAAATGTTGCGTGGCGGGCGGAAATTTCTATAAATCATCTGAAAACTTTGGTAAATCTATAAGAAAAAATAACCAGTAACACAATCTGAATATTTCGGGTTACACCCAACTTCAGCAAAAACAAACAAAACGTCACTGACCATATTTACACCATTGAGCACGCACAGCAGCACACTATTCTTTTATTCTTTTTAAAGTAGGAATAATAATAATAATAATAATAATAATAATAATAATAATAATAATAATAATTATTATTATTATTATTATTATTATTATTATTATTATTATTAATAATAATAATAATAATAATAATAATAATAATAATAATAATAATAATAATAATAATAATAATAATAAAAAGAAACAAACAAACAAAAAAAAAAAAAAAATAATAATAATAATAATAATAATAATAATAATAATAATAATAATAATAATAATAACACAAACAAAACAAATAAATAAATTAAAGATTTTACTAAATAACTATACTACTACTACTACTACCACTACTACTACTACTACTATTACTACTACTACTACTACTTGCGAAGTTGTGGTCTCGATTTTGTGGTCCTGATTCGGCTCTTTGCAGTCCGCTGGACTCTGTTAGCAATGAATAACTAATTAGCTTTTAATTTAACTTTGATCTCGAGTTGTCTTGATTTTGTGGTTCTGATTCGGCTCTTTGCAGTCCGCTGGACCCTGTAAGCAATGAATAACTAACTGTTAATTTAACTCTGATCTCGAGTTATAAAAAAAAATTCGCTTGGCCTACTCGTCCTTCTCCGGAAATTTCAAGATTCGAATATTATAAAGTATAGGCCTAAATATTATTAATTAGAATAGATATAGTTTATACATTTATTTACGTATAAAACAAACAATACAGGTCTAATAATTATATTCAGCTAGTGAGCTTCTTCGCTGCGCGGAGACTGACTTATAATAAAAACAGTGTCTACTTGGTTCTAGGCAGGAAATGGGCAATGCTATTATTAGCCTTTACTGCTGAGGACTAACAAAATGCAAATCAAGGAACGCAACTATTAAATATGATCGATAATAATCATGCTCATATTAACAAAGTATACAGTTGCGAAATGCTAAATCTGTATAAATCGAACAGAATTAGAAGCAGCAGCGATCATTTTTAATGTCAGCTAGTCGTAGTCATGCAAGCATCATTTCGTAACACATCGGAGAGCTTCGTTCGACTTCGGTGATTGCCTTTTTGGGCGAATGACTGGAACTAGGTTGGAAAAAACAAGTTTGCCGGCCGGGCAGTGAGGCCAGCTTCTTTGAGGCGGCGTAAGAGTTGGCGCACCACTCGCAGGTGCTCCTCCCATGTCTCCGTGGCGACGAGTATGTCGTCCATAAAAGAGTGTAGGGACGGACAGTGGAGGGGGTCCAACAGCTTCCGCATCATCGTGCTGAATATGCTTGGGGCATTGTGTAGACCAAACGGCAGAACGTTAAACTCATAGTGGCCGTCCATCGTGCTGAAGGCCAGGTACTGGCGGGATGAAGGGTGCACGGGGATCTGGTAAAAACCCTTGCTCAGATCCACTCTGGAGAAATATCTGGCGGACTGTAGCTTCGCAAACAAGTCCGTCGGGTCGGACAGGGGTCCGGGTACGAACTGTGTTACGAGATTCAACTGCCGGAAGTCGATACAGAGGCGATGTTCTCCGCTGGGCTTCCGTGATAGCACTATACCTGCACGGTAGGGGGAACGGGAGGGAGCGATGACTCCGGCTTGTAGCAGAGCCTCTACTTCTGTCCTTACTACCTGCTGCTGGGATAGCGGGACGGGGTACGGTTTCTGGCGGACGGGAGTGGGGTCCGTCAGGGTTAGTTGGACTTCTTCTAGGTCCGTCCTCCCAGGAATGTCGGTGAGGACTTCCCTGTATTCTGCTACGATGGCGCGTAGTTGGCGTTGCTGGCCGGCGGGGAGTGAGGGGTCCAGAGATACGTCCCGGAAGGATTCCTTCCCTTTTAGCGGAAATTCGGCGACGCCGGTCTCTGTACCGTCCACTTCGACGGCCAGCGCGACCGTGAGTAGCGAGTGGGTATCCGGGGCGATTGCGGGCTGTTCCAGGTACCGCTTGAGCAAGTTGATGTGGTGGGTCCTGGGCTTTCCGCCTACCTCGATGCGATAAGTGGTACGTGAGAGCTTCTCCAGCACCGGGTAGGGTCCTTGCCAAGCTATGTCTAGCTTGTTCGTGCCGCTGGGGGGAAGTAGTAGGACCTGGTCTCCTACCTGCAGTTCTCGGTCCCGGGCGCGGCGATTATGATAGCGGGCTTGTCTCTCTCTCGCCTTCTTCAGGTTGGCGGAGGCGGCTTTCCAGGTGGCCTTGAGAGTTTCCTGGAGCTTGGTGACGTATTTCGTGGCGTCGACCGGTGCCTCGTCCAGTTTGGCGTCGGTCCAGCTACGTCGTAGGGCGGCTAGAGGTCCAGAAAGGGGTCTCCCAAAAAGCAGCGTGGAAGGCGTGTATCCGGTGGAGGTGTGCGGGGTCTCTCGATACGCGAAGAGTGCTGACGCGACGTAGGTGTCCCACGCTTCGGGCTGTTCGTCGGCGATCTTGCGGATAATCGAGATGAGAGTCCCGTTCAGGCGCTCGACCTGTCCGTTGCTAGCGGGGTGGTAGGGTGGAGTTCGGATATGGCGAATGCGAAGTAGTTGGAAAACTTCCTGCATGAGTTTTCCGGTGAACTGGGACCCGTTGTCGGTCAAGATGTTGTCCGGGAATCCGACTCGTGTGAATATGGTGACGAGCGCGTCGGCGACTCGGGCGGCGTCAATCTTCGGTAGTGGAACGGCCTCACACCACATAGAGCAAGCGTCGACAAGGGTAAGCAGATACTGGTTCCGCTTCTTGGTCCGCGGAAGGGGTCCTACTATGTCGACGGCCACTCGTTGGAAGGGCGTCCCGACTACTACGGTGGGGCTGATAGTGACCGGTACGGTGTGATGGCGGGGCGAGTATCGTTGGCACTGGCGACAGGACTTGACGTAGCGCTTCACGTCTTTTGTCATCCCCGGCCAGTGGTATTGGGCGCTGATGCGTAGAGTGGTGGCTCCTATGCCCATATGTCCACTTAGGGGCATGCTATGGCCAAGTTCCAGGACTTGGGGGCGAAGGGTCGCAGGTACGACGAGTTGCGAATGGTCGTCCTTCTGACGGAAGAGGAGTCCGTCCTCGACGAAAAAGTCCCCGGACTTGGGTGGAGTGCGTGCGGCGGGGAGTTTTCCGTAGCACTTGCGGAGGGTGACGTCGTCTTCTTGGGCCTTCCGGATCTGTTCCGGCATCTGGTTGGGGATCGGGGGTGGTGTCGCGGCTGTTTTCGCCTGGGCGCGCGTCTGGACGGCGGCCATCGACTCCACAGGCTGGGGCGGCATACCCAAGAATACGTAGCGGCATCCTAGGATCAAGTCATACAGGGGCTGGTCCATCACGGCCGCTTGAATGGTCCCCGTGACGTATCGGCTGGTGACTTGGATCCGGGCTATAGGGAGCGTGGTGCTGGGCTGAGACGCGTCGGCCAACTTCAGGGTGATCGTTTCGCCGGTCAGGTCCTGTTCCCTGATGAGCGAGCGGCGGACGACGGCGTCAAAGGTGAGTCCCGTGTCGTATAGACAGTGGGCTGGGCGATCGTTGACGGTCACTTGCTCAGTGACGGCCGGTCGATCGGTGGGAGTGACGACGGGGGTTACCGGGTTCCCGTCGGGAGTAACTTGGCGTAGGGCCAATACCGTGCCTTGTTTGCGACGCTGGTCGCTGATGCGGCGGAAACATTTCTCGCGGGTGTGTCCTCGGCGCTGGCAGTAGCCGCAGTAGAGCTCTGTGCTCCGCTTCCCAGGCTCTGCTCCGGGGTTTGGGCGTCCTTTAGGCGGGGGTGGACGGTGATTCGCTGGCGGGACGGGCCGGCGAGGCTGGTGGCGGGTATCTGGTGACGAGGGTGCGGGCGGATCCCGGCGAGGCTGTCTGTCGTCGGGGTGCGCGGTGAGGTAGCGGTCCGCGACTATGATGAGGTCTTCTAGTCGGGCGGCTCCCTGTTCGGCGGCGAAAGTCCGAAGTTCCGCTGGCATTGTCCCTCGGAGTTGCTCGGCTAGCATCAATTCGAGCAGTCCGTCGTACGTTTTTGGGTTCGTCCGTTTGCTCTATCCATTTGTCCCGTAGAGTGGCTAGCCGGTCGGCGAATTGCGTAAACTTCTCCCCTCTCTCTCTCCGGGAGTTCCGGAAATTCTTGCGGTAGTGCTCACCTGAGAGCTCAAATCCGTGCAGTAGAGCTTTCTTGAGGGCGGGGTAGTCGCCCTCCTCGGAAGTTGGCGTCTTGGCCAGGATTTCATAGGCCTTCCCCTTAAGGCCATGACTAAGCTTGCGATACCAGTACTGGGGGTCAAGGCTGTTTTCTCCCGCGACTCTCTCGAATCGGGCGAGATAAACTTCGATCGATTCGTCCCGTTCGACGAATGGGTCCAGGGGGAAGTTCATCCCCGGAATCGGCGGGGGGATTGCGGATATTCCGGCGCTGGCGGCGAAGCTGGGGGCGATGAGCGAGAAGTCTTCGCTCGCGGGCGATGCGATGCCTAGATCGCGGCGATCGCGCTCAAGCTGGAGGAGTGCTTGGCGCCGTTCCAGTTCCCTGTCCTTCCTCTTCTCCTCGAGTGCCGCGACCCTCTCGTCCTCCTCCTTCCTCCGTGCGGCGGCCCTCTCCTCCTCTGCTATCCTCTCCTTCGCCTCCTCTCTTCTCCGCTCGGCGGCTCTCTCCTCCTCTGCTATTTTCCGAGCGGCGGCTCTTTCCTCCGCGGCGAGGCGCTCCTTCTCCTCCTCCTTCTTCCGGGCGGCGGCTTTCTCCTCCTCCGCTATCTTCCGGGCGGCGGCCCGTTCTTCCGCGGCGATGCGCTCTTTCTCCTCCTCTTTCCTCCGTGCCGCTGCTCTCTCTTCCTCCTCCCTCTTCGCCTCTCGCTCTTTAGCCCTCTCCTCCCTCTTCAACTTTTCCTCGGCCACGTCCGCATCTACGTTGGCCAGGACGTAGTCCTTGAGTTCGGTGCCGGCGAGCCCTAAGCTCTCGCCAATACTCTTGTACCTGAGCGCAAGCTCTCCCCGGTCGGCCATGGTAAGGGAGGTGACTTACCCTGAAAAGTCCTAACCGGAATGAGGGGCGCACACAAGGGGGTACACTGACGGAAAACAAGGGGGTGGGCAGAATGAGCTACGATGAAACTGCACAGGGGCGAATACAACACAACACAACCACAAAGACAAAATGCAATCAATCAAAATACAAAAATGAATGCAAAAAAAACCCTTTTCGAGACACCACCATTCGGGAAAGCCAGTAAGGGACCTATGGGGATATGCTATCTACTACCTAGGCTTAGGGGCTTGGGTCCTATCTGCACTGGGCTGGGGTGGAATTTAAACTAAGTCCTTAGTCTCGTCAAGTTGGGATGGGAACCTAAGTCTTTAGTCTCGTCGGGGTCGCCAAAGTTAATGTCACAAAGAAAGGGGTTGGGGGAATGGAGGGTAAGCTCTTAATCTCTCGCGCTGTATTACCTCCTTTGTTAGGCTAATGGTGCGATGACATTCAAGAGGATTAAGGCTAGGGCTACTAATTAAATGAGAGACAGTCAAAGGGTAGACGAGAAAGATGGTATACTACACTAGTTGAGAAATTCGAAAACAAAGGCCAGTCTGGGTAGGTGCAATTTACAACTAGGAAGTTTTATTAAATCGAATTGGGTCGTCTATATTGAGTAATGCTAATAGTGAGTCACGGGGTAGCGTCTATATCAGTAGGGAGTAGCTCGGAGATATTCTGGGTGGAAGATTTCGGGGGTACTAGCGCTACTGTGGACTGATATCATCACAGGGCAAGAGTTTATCTGGGTGGTCTCTGGCCAGATGATCATAGAGTGGTCTTCGAGTGGTGATGCTCGTGGGTCAATAACTTAGCTGGTTATTGAAGGGCGGTGGTTGTTCCAAAATAGTCTGGTTGGACTGATGACCAGGCTTAGCGTGGCGTCACTTGGAATGCGGGTTAGTCGGTCACTCTTCTTGCGCAATGACCGAGGATGCCAATCTTGGTTGAGGTACAGGCGTAGATTTCAGCTTTCGTTGCTAGCTGTCTATGGAGTGATGAAATTCGGGGGAACGCTTCTCGTTGACTCCCTGGGTTGTCAGGGGCCTGCAGCGGGTCAGCGAATTAGAGATGATACAAGGCTGGGGTATGAGCCCTGCACAGGAGCCGTCTGTAACGCAATACAGACTCTGTATCAGCGGGGGATAGGTACATCCTGGGTTCAGCGCCTGTGGCGCGAGTTGCCCTTCAGATTTCAAATTGGCTGACCGGTCAAGGTTGATCCGGCGCATACCAACAGTCAAACAATGCAACTAGGTTTATGGGGCCATTGTGGGCTTACTGGCAGCCGCTAATATATGATACCTTCGGCGCATTAAGATGGGGTAGTGGCAACAGGGGCAAATATTTATACATTGGGAGCGTGGGGGAAGCAAATGGAATGGGTACAGGACAAAGGGGTTGTAGGCAAGGATTGTACTGGGGGACTTTAATCTATATGGAGGGACAGCATGGCATGGGATATTTACACAGGGGCTAACATGGAGCATACAAGTATAAATTCAAACATGGCATGAGTCATATAAACAAGGCGGATAATATATACAAGGCAATAATACAGGTCAGCAACACATCAAGACAAAACTATAAACACGAACGTACATATCGACAGGACATACGAACGTGGGGGGCGAACGACGGGTGATGGGTTTGCTACATGACAAAGAGTAAGTTTCCTCTCTTACCTTGACTAAGACGGGGTGAAGCACACGAGTACTGCCGTAGCTCAGAGGTCGCCAGTCGATGGAGACGTGTCTTCGGACAAGTTGTTGTGGCTTGAAGGCTGGAGGGCTTTCATCTGACACTGAGTCTGGTTGTGTGTCAGGCTTTAACTTGATGCCCGAGGGGCGGGGCTTAAGCGAATGAGCCAGCGCGCGTCCTAAGGGTGACTGGATGTGTAGAGGGGGTGCTGGATGGTTGGGAGAGATGAGTGGGTGCTGTTTGACTCAGGGCTTGATTGTACGCCTCGTCACATATATATATATATATATATATATATATATATATATATATATATATATATATATATATTTTTTTTTTTAGCATTTTCACTTTTATTTTGAAAAACGTACATGAAAATGTTTATAATGATAATGGTAATAGCTAAAGTGTTGTGCATTAACAAGATTTTACAACAAATTTGTAAACACATTGATGCAGAAGTTTCCAGTTTTGTTGCGAATCGCGTGATTCACATTAGTGCTACACCAAACCTCCATTTGCTATGGTTTTTCTGTTAAATTGCTACACCACAACCCGAAAACCCCTTGACAGGTATGCCAACTAAACTTTGCCGAGCGTAATCAGAAAACAATAACAACGATGGCGACTGAAGCGGAAGTCCACTTCTTGAATGAAGTGTTTCTCCCTCCACCCTCCCCAATTCCCAACAACACAAAAATGGCCCGATTTCTACCGGCAGTATGGAAACCAGACACGAGAAAGAAGACGAATGATGAGGAAGATGAAGATGACGACTTCAAAAAAGCTAAACGTTCTCGGGTTTTCAACCACACAAGAAAATTGGTGACGGAATTCCCGTGGCTGGAATTTAAGGATGGCGAAATGTACTATTGTTGTCGTCCATGCCAGTGTGGCAGTGATCTTCTCAGTGGCAGTCTTGGTTTCCCTAAGCGAAAGATTATTAGTATATAGACATTAATATCATCAGTGACTGTGTGAGGTCAAATGAATGACTTTGTACTACACCAACATGAATGGGACCCTACAGTTTTGTGGTCCGCCCCAGCATTTGGTGTTGCTGGGGCCACAGTGATCCCAAAGCTACAAAAGTTAATTTCGAACCTTGCATGATAAGACTGTCTTTTCTGAATATTTTTCTCAAAATGATGATTACCATGGTTGGTATATATTTCTCTGATCATAAAAAATAAATTTTCTTCTTCTTCTTTTTCTCCTTCTTCTTCTGATTATAAAAATTATTATTACTTTGAATATTTGTCTTGCGAAATCTACACTGTAAAAACATCGCCAAAAACAATAACTATTTTGGTTTCCAGAAACGTCCACAAAGTGGGAAGTTACCTCCCATAACAAAACGTCTGAGTGTCCGAAGGCCTGCTCCAGAATTTCCACAGTTGCTGAAGCACAGCAGTTTCGCTGTCTTACCTTCAACGGTACAAGAGCAAGTGATGGCAAGGCTGTGTCGAGCAGAACCCTTTTGAGTGAATAACTGCACTTGACAAATCTATCTTACACTAGATAAAAAATGAATTTTACAACTCCTCAGATGCTAGTCATACACACACACACACACACACACACACACACACACGCACGCGTGTATGTGTATATATATATATATATATATATATATATATATATATATATATATATATATATATATATATATATATATATATATATATATATATATATATATATATATATATATATATATATATAATCTTGAGCAAGAATTCATCTAGTCTTTAAGTTCCTGGTTATGAAACCTGAATCATTATAACTGTTAATATGGTTCAATCAATTAGATCTTTATATAATTAAGATATGTTTGGCTCAAATGTGTTTATTTATATCACGCTGCTGAGCTGAAAACAAAATGTGATGATGTTCTTGATGATAATTTTATGTTTAGAGCGGTGATATTTGAGTACTAAAATAGCATAGTAGTCAGATGTTGGTGGTGTGTTTTTAACATCTGAATCTGCCATGTCATTTTGTTCTGCTCTTGGGATTTTGTTGAACATCAAGAGTTACATTGCTTGTTTTTGTTCAACCGATTATCGTTGCTTTATTACAGTTTGTTCATGATTTATGACAGTTTTGCTTTAGTTTATTATGCTCAGACAGTTAATTAGTAAACATTGTTTATCACGGGTCATTTATCTATTTTAAGCTCTTAATAGTTTTATTATATCAAGAGGGCTTTTTGACTCACATCCATAGCAATGCGAGTCTATGTACTCACCCCCCAAAATACATTGTCCAGTTTTTTGCAAATCTGTGTGTGTCCTAAATAGTCCAAAAATGACATGAACCCTTTTTTTGTCCGTTCGTCCGTCTGTCCGCAATCCGGAGTCTGTCAGTGCAAAATTTTCCGGTGGATTAATATCTCAGAACCTATTTCAACTATCACAGCCAAACTGGGTAAGATTGTGTATATCCATGAGACCTCATAAATGATCAGTGAATGAATTACTTCACTTCAAGGTCAAGGTCACAGGATCGACAAATGTTTGTCAAAAATTACAATTTTTCACAAAATGTAACTTTTGTTCTAATATTAATATTGAACTTATGATTCTTTGATGCAAGGTATACATTAATGAGACACACTATGCAAATTTGGTCAACCTCACCCCCAATGTCAAAATCACTGGAGATGTCCAAAGTGGGTTAGAATAGATACTTTGAAGTGACCTTGACCCTAAACTATGAAAGATATCAATTCCAAGGTTGTTGGATTTAGAGATGATATATTGATCTTTCATATATTTTCCGTTCTTGCGTCGATCTTGAAGGTCAAGGTCATTTTAGAGCTTGCATGAACTTTTTTTTAAAATATGTCATCGTAAAGCGGGATGGCACTATTTAACCCGTAGTATACAAGAACATTGAGTTATTTGAACGTAAATAAGCATGAGAGGTCACGTGAAGGCCAAGGTCATCCCAAGGTAAAGGTCATTGAATGTCAATGTCATGCGAAGATAACTAGTTTGTTTGTTTTTTAATACAACTTTTGTACTTTATTTCATAGTACATGAGTGTATTTGGAGCCAGAGGTCAAGGTCGTCTCAAGGTCAATAGAAAAGTCGGTATTACTTTGCATTTTAATGCCACCGTTTTGATTTTTTTTCTTGGCACTCATTTTAATGTTAAATATTGCATGTTCTACAAAGAGCATGTGATTCATATGTGCTTTGCCCTTCTAGTTCATATTTTTAGTCCAAAACATTTTTTTTTGAGGGTGAACAATTTGCATCATATTTTAATGAACTATAATTTGCAGGTTGATAAATTTATTTTCTACTATTTTAGATCTAAGCAGACTAGACACATATTACAAGTGACATTTGCATAACAATCATATTTAAGTTTTTATTTTTCCTTATTTTTGGTCACAATTTGACATATTAGGCAAAGACATTCTACTGTTTATAATGTGTTAGCACCTAAACTCACAATGGACATATTCGTTTTTCCTTTTAAGTTTATACAGTTATCATATTGCGTAGCATTTTTCTTTTATGTAAACTCTTAATAGTGGGCTCATGTTTTGACCTTTGTATTCCTTTTCAAGATTTTGAAATATTTTCTTAGCTTTGTTGTTGAACATTGCTCACAATTTCTCTATACTTAAATTTGAAGGGTATTATTATATTTTACTTCCATTTTACCGTTTCCCGGTACCAGTTCCCGGTTTATTACAGTTCACAAAAAATTCCAGTTTAATTTTTAAACATGTGTTCCCCAAATTTTTTTTTAAATATTTTAGATAGAATAGTGAATTGTTGCTGCCGTTGAAAATACATTTTGAAAAATAAAGTTTGAATCATACGCAGAATAATGTTTGTGTTGTGTAAAGCAGTGATAGATTGATGCACAGTGTTCGTGTTTGAATGTGCATTAGATTTCGGGATTAAAGCTTGCCTATGATATAATATGTACACATGTCCATTTTTGATACTGGACATGTTCATTGTAATAATTGCTCTTAATGCTGCAAGTGTATATGCAAGTACTTTTAACAGAAGTCTTAAAAGGTGTGGTGTCGATTGTGTTATGTGTGTGTGACTGTCTTCCAACATCGCAGCAATTTCCATATCAGATATGCAATGTAGGTTGTCATTTGACTGAAACAAAATCCGTCTTCTACCCTCTGCCCCCTCCTACCCCCTTCCCCCTCCGCCCTTCCCTCTCCTCCCTTTGTTGGGGTGCCGGGGGTTTCATTATAAATAGTATCCCCACTTTCTGGAAATTTAGTGCTTTAAATTCCCACTGTCGCTGTCTTTCACCTTTGTTCTTTCTCATTCCTACTCTGTTCTATCAATCTATTATACCATCTTCTTCTTCGCTAGACCAGTCACCTACCTTTTTTCATTGAAAACTCTTCCGGGACAAAACTCATTTGTGTGTGAGGTCTGTTGGATCACCTTGGGAATATTGGATGCTTTTTGCCAAATGGTCACTTGGGGCTTCCTATGATGTTATTATTTGGCAATGTAGATATTTTAATGTGTTTTGTTGTTATTTTATAATGCTTGTATTCTATTTTATTTTTGTAAACGGGAGTTCAATAAATTAGGGCATACCCTCAGCGTCCCCTGCGTGGGATGTTCTTATTGTAAAGTGACCGGCTGGTGGAGTGCCTTCAGTGTTACCACCATGGTTGTTTCGGCAGATCTTTTATGCGGATCAGGGGCGAGTCCTCTTTCAGCGAAGTTGTGGTCTTGATTTTGTGGTCATGATTCGGCTCTTTGCAGTCCGCTGGACCCTACAAGCAATGAACAACTAACTAAGTTCTGTACTCTGCACGTGTGCATACATTTTGCAATGTTTTTAATGTATATATGTAAAGATAGCTTTGTTTTATGGGTGGCTAAAGTATTAGTCAGAGCAGTGTTTGCTTGAGCGGAAGATAGAAGTAACACGTTTCCAGATAGTCAACAAATCAACAACAAATCAACTTTCAGTCTTTGATAACTCACAACTAATTTGCTGAAAACTGATCTGACAGGATTGAAAAAAAATCTACATTTTAAATGATTTAAAATCACCCATTTTTTCGCCACCCAAACTCAGATGCCTTCATTTACAACTCTCATGGGCTTGGTTAATTTTATTTTATTTTATTTTACCACGATCCTGGGGTTTTTCCTCCTTTGTGTGTGTTTTTATTGTATTTACGACTGCAGGGATTTGAGCAAGACGCCACTGAAAGAAGTTCGGAATGGGCTGACAACAATGGAATTACCATCGGACCACAGGCGCTTGTATCTGGACACGCGAGCGCCTATGCCTGTGGCACGCCTCCCTTTGGTTATCTATAATACTAGCCTTTGGTTATCTATAAAACTAGATAACCAATGGAAGACGCGTCTCAGGCGTAGGCGCTCGCTTGTCCAGATACAATCGCATGTGCATCGGACCTAACAGCTGTCACACGATAACCGGTCGTGAGATGCAGTAAGACTTGCGTAGAGGCTCTGTCCAAGTCGTCAACTGTATTGCCGTTGGCCTCCACCTCCGCCACAGAGTTGTTTCCATTCAAAAAGATTTCTTGTGAAGAAAGAAAGGATTTCCTGTGCGGACAGTTCAATGTTTATTTATTAGTTCCCGAGTGTAAACTGGGGTAACTATTGTATTTAGCTTTGTCCATCGGTCCGGTGTCACGTCGCCAGAATGGGCTAGTGACTTCAGCTCATTCAACGAGTGGAGGGTTACACACTCAAACTAAAAAAAACAACCACAAATGCCAGATGAACATTTACACTTTTATTTCACCCGCAACCACACAAAGAAAATGGGGAATCTAACCCAGCCTCAACCCTTATCAGGACCCACAATCCCAACAATTAACAAACAATTACCTCCCTTGTCTAATCCCTAACCCCTGACACTGTACACAGTTGCTAATACAATCAAGATGCAATAATACTATACAAACAAGATACAAAAATACTACTGAGTAACGGCTTATGTATACAAAGCAAAACCTTGAAGAAATGTATTTAATAAATAGTAAATACTTCATGCTCAGATTATCTGTCCGATCTCCCACACAGGTCTAATTAAATCGTCTGAAAGCACTACCTCAAGAAGATTCACCAACTCAATCAACTTAAATGCAGACTGTAGAAAGTCACTGTTTAACTATGTCTAAGTGCGTGTATGTACGTATGATTGAGGGTGTAATGTAAAGCCCTGAGCACTGCGACCCAAGCACGTCGTCTTGCCTCCTCTTGCAGGTAGAAGTAGAGGTGGAACGGGGTAAGCAGAACGAAGTACTTAGAACGAAGTAGGCTATGAAGATCGAAGAACGAAGTATGAAGTCGGAGACCAGAAGTATGAAGTCGAAGAACCGAAGCAGAAGTAGTGGAACCCAGTAAAGTAGAATAAAGGTGGTGGTAACAGCAAACTAGGAGTAGCAGAAATAGTAGTCGAAAACGTAGTAGGTTTAGAAGTAGAAAACGAAGGCCCAATCTGGTCAACAAATAAACTGTCTTAGAAAACTATCTCAACACGTAAACAATACATGGGAAATAACTCCTTCCGCCGTCCGCCATCTTGACCTGTTTATTTATGCATCAGGACATTTCATAATCTTTCTATAATTTCTATTAACATCCCATGAACATGATTATTTACACAAATACAAAATATACAAATGCATATTATAATTTCATTCCTAATCAACAATCTTGTTTCATCCTCCCTCTCATATTCATCACTCCCCTTCCAGGTCATAATATATAACACAACGTCACCCTTAAGTTAACCTTATTTCTATCACTCCTCTCACTTCCATCACCCCTCTAGCATGCTATAATACATCGTCCCCCCCCCCCTCTCTCTCTCATATTATCACCCCTCTAGCATACTATAATACATCGTCACTGGTGACCTCATTTTGGCAACAACATCAACAATATTATTCCACTTAACATCTGCATCAAGAAAATCATTTTAAAAAATGCTATTTATCAAAATACACCTTTTCCCCCTCATTCATCCTCATTCATTCACGCACGCATGCTCGGAGTGTATAGCCACTAAGGAACTAGAATACTGGGCATCAACTCACCTTCAGTTTTCCGGCCTGTGAAACACAGGTACACTCAACACCACAACACAACAACAATACGATCTGAGGAGATTAGGTGGTTCGTTACTGTCTTAATAGAGAGATTTAGAAAACGAAACGTACTCCGTTTCGTTTTCGAAGTTTGCTGTATACGTCACGACTTTGTTGCCTTTCGTCACATCCGGACTCAAAGTTCAAGGTCAGACACAAACGAAACGTAGACCGGCAAAACGAGCTTCGTTTTTTACCATACAATTCCGAGCTACTTTTCGTCAGAGTTTGTGACTATTTTTGTACCATAATCCTTATAATTTTGTTGATTGTTATGCAGTTTCAGATTTATCAACCCTTTTAGAATGTGCTCTGCGATTAGAATTTGTTTGTGGAAGATCGTATAGTTTCTCAAAATGATAAAATTTGAAGGTACTGATTTTGGTCTTTTCTCTGCCTTCAAGCAGACGACCCCGCAAAAGTAGGTCATCACATCAAATTTTCTATTGCTGCAATCTTGATTTTTGATTTCATGTTCGGTAAAAACACAATCTGTGTGATTTAGTTAAAAGGAAAACAACCACCTGATGTTTGATTTTAGACCCCTCCCTCCCGTTGTTTTGTCTTTGGTCATCGTCTACAGACTTGCACTATTGGCCCACTCACTCAAGTGGTTGCGTCCCTTGCTTGAAAACGAAACGAGCTTCGTTTCCTTTATAGAGCTCATCAGCTTAGACGTTACGTATCGCTGAATACGTACACGTATGGAGATAAGTACGGAGCCCGTACGTGAAAGCGTTTTTGCTTCAGCTTACACGTGAAACAGACTCCCGTATTCCCGACTCCCCGAGCAAAGAAAGATAACTCCGGAAGCATTTCCTGTGTTTTAACAAGTGTGTCAACCCACGTGTGTAGCTTTCAAGCATCGGGGCAGTACTGCAAGACGATTTTTTTTTCCCTGTTGACTTGCAACTCGAGATTTCCAGCCATAGACAGCCGGGTCAACGAAGTTTTTACTAACTTCAGACTTCAGGTAAACAGTATTGCTCTTTCTCTCTCTCTCTCTCTCTCTCTCTCTCTCTCTCTCTCTCTCTCTCTCTCTCTCTCTCTCTTTTTTTTTTTTGACGTCATGAATGATGTAATATCAGACAGCGCAGTACTGAATCAAATACTATTTATGCTTCCTCAATAAATAATTCAATTTCACCCAATATATGCAACGGGTTCGATCTCTAACACAAAGCTGCATATGTATGGCTTTTTCGCTACACAAGATAGGCATGATCACACAGTGACAGTCACTGAAATGACTGAATAGCATCTATGAATAGATTTTTTTCTTTCCATTTTGCATAATAACAAAAGTAATAATTAATTTTTAATTTCAGTAATAATATTTATAAGGCCTTTGATGCAGTCAACCTAAAATATGTTTATCAGTTTATAGTCCCCTCTCTTCCCGTAAGGATTTTCAGAGAGGAGACTCTCGACTAATGCGAACAACAAGCATTTAAAACGTGAAACAAAAACTTGAAAGACAAGATTATGCACTCGAACAATCAATTTCATCGGTCACAGGTGGGTGATTCACTTTATATTTTTATGACGAGCCAATTATTAAATGACGTCAAATATTACAGAGGAATATTCTTTTTTTTTCATATTCTATGCCATTTTTATTGCTCAACGCAGGAAAGTGAGTTTTTTCAGCAAAAATATGACTGAAGCGGGATCGCGATCTGAAATCTCGTTGTCGCTTGTTAGTTGGCCTGCGGGAGATACGTGGTGCCGGCCGCCGTGTATGTAGGTGGTGTCTCTGACAGGGTTTCACTCGGAGTCAACACAACAACATGAAAGCAAAAATACCTATACAGATGGGAAAAGGATTTAAAAATGCAACCAAAATGTTACTTACCGTGAAATATGACGATTAGTTGTTTTAAAACAAATGCTGAAAGGGTCACGTATGGATCGCGTTCTGTACGTAAGCACGTCCGGTATCGATGCCACGGGTCTGAAGAAATCGCGCGAGAATTTGCGATACGGAGTCCATACGTGCCGTAGCAAGCCCGTATGGGATACGTAACGTCTAAGCTGATGAGCTCTACTAGTCTTTCTGATAACGCATCGCAGTTCGTTTCGTTTCTAGCCTCATTCTGGTAACAAACGAAACAAAACGGAACGTAGCACGTTTCGTTTTGCTTTCTAAATCTCTTTATTATGATTTCGTAGGGCACCCTAACACTTGCGAAATGTTAGGTCTTGGGAGGTCTCTAAAACAAAGAGTACACACCCTTAGGACGTCACTCTACACAGAGATCACACAGCACGCTGGCAGCAAAAGTCCTCCTCAATTACTATAAATTTACTTTTCTATAAAAATTGTCACAACTTATTGGTCATTCTTGTAAATTTTAAGGTACAAGACTTTGGGTGGTTCAAAACACAAAACACAGCCCTTAGAAACGAACCCTACACATAGCCTATGATAGTGGAAGTAACAGTCTCTCCAATAGTCTAATCACAAAGAGCTACCGCCTCAATCTGCCAGTTCTGCCGCTTTCTTCCCAGTCCACAGTTCAAGGTATCGAGCTCCGCTCAACTTAACTCGCACTAACTTCCCCAACCACCCCTCCCTTTCTGCACTAAAGCCCTATACCTCCCATCACCACCTAATTCTCCCTCTCACTTTCCGCCCTTCACTACTACGTTACCCCCCTCTCCAACCTTCTTTGCTTGCCGGTGTCACATCCTTCAAGTTCCGGGTCTCATAGTTTATCCGAGCGCATTTGCGCATGCGCTAGGTCATGTCGGGCCGGCTTTTTCACGAAGTTCTTAGGCGTCATAACCCTAACCCTAACCCAAACCCTAACCCTAACCCTAAACTCTTAACTCTAACCCAAACCCTAACCCTAACCCTTACGAAGACTATGATAGCACTGTGCGCATGCGTCGAATTTTGTAACGCGTCGACCAATCAGAATGCTCCCATTCGCTCCCAGCCCAGCTAAGATACTAGGAACTGTGAGGATGTCACACCGGGCCTCCCAAGTATCGTAACGAAGCGTTGCGTAATCACCCCAGGCCAGCTACGCTTTATCGCCCCCCCCCCACCCACCCTCCCCTTTTACTGCTGACTTAGCAGCCTCGTAGTTGTTGTTGTTTGTAGATTATAGTCACACGACACTTTCGCATATAGGTGACTACTGGACCGATTTATACTGACACCAGCGGGCCAGTTGTTGGTAAAGGGGAAAATAATATGATCACACGTTGACCAATCCGGGATTCGAACCAGCGACCTTTCGGTTACTAGCAAGACGCTCTTACCAACTGAGCTACCCGGCCCCACAGCCTCGTAGTATTTTGGCTCCCCTCTTAAATATCGGTAGCAGTGTTAGTAATGTACCGCTTTCTGAGTCGGACAATGATGTGTAATATGTGCCGTGTGTATGTGTGTGTGTGTGAGAGAGAGAGTGAGAGAGAGAAAAAGAGACAGTGAGTTTAGTGACAAATAATACATATAATATTTATGTTATATATAATGTTATTTTTCGTGTAAGCGTGAGTGCGCGCGATAAAGTGTGCAAACATGAGCAATGTAGGCCTAATTTTTAATATACACAAATTTGTCAATTCTAGTCATTCATGATGAACATTGTGTTAATCTATAATTGATTTAACCACCCTAGTGTCAAAGGCTGTATGCAGGTAGAATGTGTATGTATGATTGCGTTTGTCATTCAGTATTGCTTTTTTTAAAATTTATTGTGTGCTTTTCTTCTGTATTTAAACATAAGCGAATTACATATAATTATACACATCTGAGTACCCCATGCGCACCAAGATTTCTTCGATGTAAAAGTTGAAGCGAAATAAATTGTCTTATGTCTTATGTCTTATGTCTTAAAATAGCTATCGAGCACGTGAAAAACGTAATTTCTGACTTACACTATGCGTTCCAAACCGCTGATTCAAACTTCGCACATCGCACTCTCGGAGATATTAACTACATCCTATGTACAACCTGACACAGCATAAACTTACCTTGCGTCAAAACTCGTGTCGTCACATCCGGTGTACGGCATCCGGCGTCCGCCCGTCGCTTTTACACACTTTTCTCTAAACGTAATAAACTGATTTTTAAAGTTTTAAAAAAAATTATTTATTTATTTCAGTTTTTGTTGACTCACATGCGTACAACAGTGGGTTTATGTATGTTTGTTCCAGATTTTCGCAAATCTGTGCGAGATGAGTCCTAGATAAGCATGACTTAATAATTTTAGAGAATAATCCTGTATGTATGAAAACAAAATATTGTATGCATATCCCAACATGTAGCCTAAGTATATCTGAACACAATAATAATAATTATCATCAAAGCTTTTATCATCAGAGCTATTGTACAACAAGATTAACACACAAAAATCCTATCAGGCTGTCAAACTTTCAGATCGTTGCATCTTTGTTTCCACACACGAGAATAGCCTATGATGACGCCCATACTGAGGTATTTTGCAAGCCATTTAACAGTTTAGAGAGAGAGAGAGAGAGAGAGAGAGAGAGAGATATTCATCCATTCATTCATTCACTCATTGAAATAAAAGCAATTGACTTGTAATGTAATGAAAGAAATTGCCACAGAACTGTCCATACAGTTCAATTAATGATCCATTTGTCCATATTTCATATCCAAATAAAACGTGGCTTTTTTACTGTGCGTCCATTATGCCAGTGTAAATGTTGTGTGCGTTTTGGGTGCGTGGTTTAAGTTCATTTTCTTCATGTGCCTGTTGGTTTCAATGTTATATCTCAATCAGAAGACGATGCTTTGTATAATAATGCTCTGTCGAAAATTCTGAATAAATTGGTAAAGTGTGGAGCATTCACCAAGATTAGTTAACTAGATGCTATAGCACACGCGCAGAGAGAATCAGCTGAAAGGCGAGTCATTAGCATAATTATGTCGATTTATTAATCCTCTTGACAGCACTGACCCGCATGAGGGTGACATCACACCGAGAACGACGTTGCAATCATCCCCAACAACCAGTCGCCGTCTTGACTGCTGCTAGCGTTCATGACGAAAGAGCTCGTCATTGACAAAATGTAACGAAATGACAATTTTGATTTTGTATGGGCGCTGTTTTTGTTCTCCTCATAGCGGGTACGTCAATGAGGTTATTGCTTCCTACGGAAATAGTGTCATCGTACAACGTTCGACGGTGTGGCATGAAGACGGAGAGCGGCGAGAGCACATCTTCCTTGTTACCCGTATCCTAATAATAATAATAATAATAATAATAATAATAATAATAATAATAATAAAATAATAATAATAATAATGAGAGAGGACACCGAAAGTAAAAGAAAAACATTTAACACATTATTCTTAATTGTGACCAGTTACATACATCAATGCACAAGGGTATACTAAGGCTGAAATTATACTGCCACGCGCGACTGAAGTGCGGACCGAAACGGACGGGCAGCTAGGTCGGAAGTGGTGATCATATAGGTCCGCGCGACTCCGTCCGACTGTGTAAACAAAACTGAAAAATTGTTCTGTGGCAGTGCAACAATAAAACAATGACTATAATCAAAATCAATGTATTAATGTATCTGGGCGCACTTTCAAACACACACACACACACACACACACACACACACACACACACACACACACACACACCCTCCTATGCAAATGTTTGCTCATTCATGCCTACACGAGAGAGAGAGAGAGAGAGAGAGAGAGAGAGAGAGAGAGAGAGAGAGAGAGAGAGAGAGAGAGAGAGAGAGAAAGAAAGTTACCTTCGTTTCCCATTTCCCTAGCAATGTTTTCCCATGCTTTTTGAATAAGTTCCCGATTGCTGTGATTTTTGTCCGCTTTGTATTATATCAATTCTCTGCAGCGCACCGCCACAATCAATCTTAGATTTGTATTTTGGTATGGAAGTTGTGTTTGATAGTATATCAAATGTACTAATATTGTATGTCTATGTTTTAATAGCTTTGATGTTGTTATCTCCTTCCTTCTTGCACTGCTAAACAAATATCCATGCCATGTGTTTGGACAATAAAGAATCTTGAATCTTGAATCAATCTTGGCAGGAAACAGACTGGATGAACGAAACACTTCGATAGGAGAGCGGGCCCTTCCGCACGCTAAAAAGAAGTGCTGCATGCACGCACGTCTTTTTCTGTCCGCACGACTTCTTACGTCTAGTCGTGTCAGTATAATCACCGATAGGAAATAAAGAAGAGGACACGACTTTTTTTCGGTCCGCACCTCAGTCGCGCGTGGCAGTATAATTTCACCCTAATTGTCCGAGTGCCCGGATATCACGCATACAAAATACGATGAAGGCTACTGCGGGACGCCAACCTGTTCTGTGGTCGTCTGCTTTAGCTGTTGGTCATCACCGTTGACTGTTGGCCGTCCCGCCGTTATTGTCCACGTCACCAGAAGTGACGTTATCACCAACCACAGTGTCACACACTGCATCAGTTGTGTAGCCATGATCCACTACTTGCACTGTCAATGTAAATAGTTCAGGATAATTGTAGATGATTAGGCATACATTTTAATAGATAACAAATATCTATTTAATCAAATTAAAGATAAGAAAACTAACACAACGAGAAGATAGTTTAACTCAAAATAGAAAAAAGAAAGAATCTATAGGAAAGGTTGTTGTTGTTGCATCAATTTTTATTCATCAGATTAACATAAGTTGTACTGATATAACATAATCAATTTACGAAATCTACCATGCGCACATCATAGATATTTTCCAAATAATCAAACCATAAAAATCATCATACTACTGACACACACATAAACTGTTAAATACATACATTCCCTTATTTCAATTAGTTCACATTAGAAAACAAATTTAAAATAATAATAATAATAATAATAATAATAATAATAATAATAATAATAATAATAATAATAATAATAATAATAATAATAATAATAAATAAATAAATAAATAAATAAATAAATATTTAAAAAAATAATAACATAAAATAAAATAAATAATAAATAAATAAAGAAGTGGAACCTTTCAACTTCACCTGTGAAGAACCAAGTACTTATAAATGTCATTTTGCGTGTTACAGAAAGTTGAAATTGGGCCTTCAGGCCCCTAACCCCCTCCACCCTTCACCACACCCCTTCCCCCCTCCCCCAAAAACAAAAATTATAATAAAAACTCAAAATTAAAACAAATTAATAAATAATTCCCCTATTCCCTCCCCTCCCATCCCAAAATAACTAATTAAGAAATATTGATTGAAACTAATAATGCTTAATTAAATAAAATAGGTACAAAAGAATTTTTTTTAAAAAATTGGTAGACTAAATGTTTGGAGTTAAAACAACACACATTTTAAAAAAATAGAAGACATTGAATAATTCATGACTTCTAATTAAATCTATGAGCATTGTTTGATTGATTGATTGATTGTTGCTTTAGGTCCAGCGGACTCTTCCGAGCCAAATCAGGACCGGACATACCCCAATTCGCATAAAAGATCTGCCGAAACAACCCTAGTGGGAAAATTGAATGCCCTCCACCGGCCAGTCACTTTACAATAAAGACATCCCACGCAGGGGACGGCTGAGGCTTTACCCCAACTACTCGAACCCCCGGTTACAAAAACAAAATAGAATACAAACATCATTATAAATCATCAACAAAACACATACATATAAAATGCCTATAGTGCTAAATAATAACATCATAGGAAGCCCTAGTGACCACCCGGCAGAAAGCGTCCAACACTCCCAAACTGATCCAACAGACCTCATACACAAACAAGGAGTCTTGTCCAGGAAGAGTTTTCAAGAAAAAAGGTAGTCATTGATCTAGCGAAGAAGAAGATAGTATAGCAGAGTGATAGGACAGATCAGGAATGGGAAAGAGCAAATGAGGAAGACAGCGACAGTGGGAATTTAAAGCACTAAATTTCCAAAAAGTGGGGATACTATTTATACTGAAACCCCCGGCACTCCAACGGGGGTACTGTTGCCGCAGTGAATTAGTCATGCCTACAAAGGCAAGACAGGTTTTCAACTGGGGCTTTCACTTTTCCCTTTATAGGTTAGAACAATCTACAGTGGCAAGATTGCTCATGACCCCAAGGGGTATCTATGAGCATTAAGCTCAATGACCAATCAGAATGTTCTTCTGGATATACAATACTTGAGATTGACATAGGTAGCTTTAGTTTATTTAATCTAATGAGTGAAGGCTGAAAATGGTTATAATTTTGTTAACATTCAAATATTAAGGTATTTACAATCAAAATGCTACCACAATTACAAAGTACTGGAGGATTTATGAAACGAGCACGCCAAGCATTTAGCCTTATTCTGGGAAATAAGCTGTTAATATGAAAAGATTTTCAAATAGATATAACATTTTTTGATACTGCTGAATTATCCAAGTAATGTTTTTCAATGACCTCTTGCTTGTATTTTTCATTCCACTGATTCTAAGCACATCGTTTTATTTGATTGTTAATTTCATTTGTTGTCAAGTTAAAAAATAATTTAATGGATTCATCTGAAGATGCAGCACTTTTTGCTAAGTGGTCAACAATTTCCTTTTTTTAATATATTTAAATGAGAAGGTATCCAAATTAATGAAATATCCGATCCCCTGGTAATGATTTGATGACATAACATCTTTATTTCTGTTAGCAGTTCCTGTCTCTCTTTACTAACCCAAGAAGACAAAGCCGATAATGCTGATTTTGAATAAGAAAAGATTGTTATTTTCAAAGGAATACTAGTCAAATCAGTTATGAAATATAGACTCATTAATATTGCAATTAGTTCAGCTATAAAAATCGTACTACCTTTCTGTAAAAAATATTGTCGGGATATTTTAAAATCGGGAATATAAAATGCTGCTCCAATATTTCCATTTTCTAAAACTGATCCATAGGTATATATATGCAACGAATTTTGAGAATTCAAATGAATATATTCTTGTGCAATTGTTGCTAATAAGAAAGGATTTTCTTTTTTTCGAAATATCTCCATTATCCAAAACTATCTCCGGATCCAAAAGAAGCCAAGACGGATATGGGCTGCCAGGAATAACAAATGGTGACGTTGTATCAATTGGTGTGGAGTTTGTTGAAGGAAATATATATTCATTAATTGACATAAAAACACTTTTTTAAAATTCTTTTTTAATTTCAATATTTTCAGTTAGCTCAATTGATGTAGAATTTATAATTGCTTTTGCCCGTGTAACATATTGTGCAGTTTGTAACCTGTTTTGGTAAAGAAATGGTAGTATCCCTGCTTCTTTATATGTTTTTGACGTTGAAGACCACTAGGGTACGCCAAGAGCTATTTTTAAAGACATGGAATCAATGCTAGTCAACCTATTTAAAGCTGATTTTGATGCTTAAAATAGCATTCTTTTCCATAATTTAATATAGATCTAATAGTAGCAATAGATCAAACATGAAGAGTTGTTTGCCCTAGGTTGTTTAAGTAGTTTTTAATAAACTTATTTTCTTTCTTGATTTGTCAATTAAGTGTTTAATTATTAAAATCAATAAATTTTTTGGTAAATATCATAAAGACTGTTTTGTCTCCCGATAAACAGGATCCATTTTCAAACATAAATTTTAAAATAATATCAACCATGTACTGATACTCCTTTAATATAAATTGTGTTATTCTATTTTGTTTATGAAACTTACATTAAACAGTTTCCCATAATGCAATATCGTCAGCAAAAAGTGATATTATGAATTCTTTGAAATCAATATTTTTCAGATCATTAATCATTATAGAAAATAAAATAGGAGCTATAACACTTCCTTGTGGAACACCGATATTTACTGTTTTTGACACTGATAATGAACCCCTGATGCGTACTTGAAAAGTTCTGTTTGATAAACAGCTTTTAATGAACATATATAAATTACCTTTAACACCATTTAAAAAATAATTCAACAATAACTTGAAGTGCCAAACTGAATCATATGCTCTATGGATATCAAAGAAAGTAGCTAAGACTGATTTTCGCTTAGCAAAGGCTTTTTTAATATGTGATGATAATCGAACAAAATGATCAGTTGTACTTCGACCTATTCTAAATCGTGCTTGAAAAACTGGAAAAATATGTTTACTTTCACAATAATATTCTAATTGAAACTTTATCACCCTTTTATATAATTTAACAAGATGAGGAGTTAATGAGATAGGTCGGTAACATTCAGGCTTAGATTTTGGTCTTCCATGTTTTAATATTGGTGTAATAGTAGCATGCTTCCATTCAGAAGGAATATCTCCCTGTTCCCAACGTATCTGGTAGAAATCTACAAGTTTTTGTATAAAATCAGTAGGAAAGTGTTCTACCATAATACATGAAATTGGATCAATGCCTGTGGATACTTTTAATTTACCAACGCTTTTAATAGCTTAAAGTAATTCATTTAATGTTAATGGTTGGTTTATAGAAGAAGTATCAGTGGCTATGTCATTATCATCAGTACTAATTTCATTTTTATGTTCATGTTCGTATAATTTTCTTCTTTCTTACTCTGATACAGGCAAAGAATCTGTCCTACTAGTTGCAGCAAACGTCTCAGCTAATAATTCAGCTTTATCTTTATTTGTCTTATACGTTTTATTATTTAGTAATAATGGTGGTTCAGGCAAATAATAATTGTTTTTCATTTTTCTTACTTCTTTCCACAGCTTAGACGTATCCGTTGGATTTTTTTTATTTTCCTGAACAAAATTATTCAAGTGATCCTGTTTTGCTTTTGCTACTGCCTATTACACAAAATGTTTTTTTCTTTATAATCTTTGTGCAATGCCGCTGTAAACAATGGGTTATTTATGTTTCTATTTTTCATCTATTTTTAGAAATCTTGTTGTTTAAATTTAACTGCTTGTTTGCAGTCTTCATTCCACCAAGGACTTGCTTTTATGTTTTCTAATGATGTTTTGTTTGTTTTAATTTTAGAAATTGATTTGTCTGCAGCATCTAAAATCGTACTTCTTAACAAATTATATGACAGTTCGATATCCATATGCTGACTAGTATGAAAATTAAGGTTTGATGCTGCTACGCTTAAGTTAGTTGAAATAATTCCCAATTTGCCTTTTTAATATTATAGAAAATGCTTTGATCTCTCTCAGTCCGTTCTGGTTCAACAAAACAATCAATTAAAATAGGTAAATGGTCACTGCCCATTGGATGGATCATCATGAACTGCCCTAATACACGACAAACGTATTTGAGAAGAAACGAGTGATAGATCTATCGCAGACCACGTATGATTTTCTCGATCTTGAATTCTTGTAAAAGAGCCATCATTTAATAAAGAAAGATCAAAATGTGTTATAATGTCTGCTAGATACTCATTGTTTTTAGTATTATCGCAACCTTTCACCCAAAGGTTATGTTGTGCATTAAAATGTCCTAGCACAATCCCAGTATCACTAGAATTTAAAGAAAGAATTTAAAAAAAAAACTGGCGATACATTATGATAGCATTATTAAATCATTACTAGAAGTGTATACACCGCCGGAGAATCCAACATAATTTATGTAAACTGGTCCGTTTTTCAGGAGTTAGCAGCGATTTGGTTAGGGGATTTCAATGCCAGGAGACTTTGTTGACAAAGAGCATGGTGTAGATACGATGGTTACAAAAACCACAGAGTTGATTACTATTTATAAAATACAGAAGCACAGGGTATTACATTACATGGTTACATGGTTATTGCTTTAAGGTCCAGCGGACTCTTTTGAGCCAAATCAGGACCAAGCATAGGCTTTTTCGGCCTATTTCAAAGTTTTGAACGATATTACGGAATGAGAGAATAGGATAGTCAGCAAGCACAACATGGAATTGTTCTCTTGCCTTTACTGCATTTTCATGTTAAAAACTGATAGTTGAACCTCTGTGGTTTTGATCCAGTTTACATTCGAACAGCTGCACCTAGATTATTTTGCGGATAGCCCGGCAGTCCACCCTGGATACGGTCTGTAGCACATCTGAATTTTCAATACATATGGCCGGCAGCTCTTTTTTTCATTTTTGTTACTGTTTGAATGGCAATGTTTTGACGGGTTTCAAGATGTTTAATGTTACAGATGGAGCTCTCTGAGGTGAGCAATGGAAGTTTTCTTGGCATAATTTCAATGTGGTTCTCTATGTGAATAATAACATTATGAAAACAATATAAAAATACAGAGCCTGGCAATATGTGTGCATAATTCAGCATTAAATCTAGAGCTATGGGATTTTAATGACATTACTTTACTGCACACGAGCCTAGCATTATCCTGAGACTAAAAGGATAACGCCCATGTATATCGGTCAAGAGCCAAAACCTATTTGTCCACTTAAATACGTTTTACACAATTATTTCAACTTGTGGAACAAACTGTAATTTTAAACCCAAAAGCAACACGTATTTAGTTATTTAGTTAGTCATTGTTTATAGGGTCCAGCGGACTGCAAAGAGAAGAATCAGGACCACAACTTGGTTGAAACATGACTCATCCCTTTCCCCGTATAAAAGATCTGTTGAAACAACCCTAATAATAACAATGAAGGCACTCCACCAGCCGGTCACTTTACAATAAAGGCATCCCCTGCATGGGACATTGCATTGAGGCTTTACTCTAATTTATCGAACCCCCGTTTACAAAAACAATATAGAATATAAACATCATTATGAAATATGAACAAAAGACATACATATAAAATGCCTACATTGCTAAATAAAAATATCATAAAAAGCCCTAATGAACATTTTGCAGAAAGCGTCCAATATTCCCAAGCTGACCCAACAGACCCCATATACAAATGAGGAGTTTGGGGAGTTTTCAATATAAAAAAGGTAGGTAACAGGGCTAGCGAAGAAGATAGTAGATTGATTGAACATAATGGGAATGAGAAAGAACAAAGGAGAAAGACAGCGACAGTGGGAATTTAAAGCACTACATTTCCAGAAAGTGGGGATACTACTTATACAGAACCCTCCTTTTCCCCCCACCCTTACCTCCTACCCCACTATGGATGAATGTAAATCTAAAAAGAAAAACGTCCCTTTTTGACATTAAACACGTGACAAATTGTTACCAACGGGAAATAAATATAATAAGTTCTTTTATGATTCAAAATGGGTTAGAACTTTCAAAAGAAAAAACTAATTTAATATTGTTTAGTAATGGACAAGAGCCTAGATTGCTTCCTAAAATCGTGATTGACAACACTGAACTTAAGTATGTGAAAGTAGTAAAATTTCTTGGAGTTTATCTTACAACAAAATTGAACTGGAAAAGGCACATTGATTATCTCACTCAAAAAGCACTTAAAATTTATAATCTTCTAAAAATAATCAGTAGGAAACCTTGGAGACAGGATTCAAAAACATTAATACATCTAGCTTGTTCTCTGATGAGATCTAAGTTAACGTATGGGCAAGAGGTTTACTTTTCGGCTCCGAAATCGTATTTAAAAACGTTACAAAGCCTAGATAGCAAAGCCATAAAATTAGCTCTAGGAGTATTAGTCCACACACGTACTGAAAACGTCTATACGTTAGCAGGGATAATGCCTTTACTTGATTGGAGAAAATTGGCTTGCGCAAAGTACATTGTGAGAGCAAAAGCAGTCCTGAATTATAATAAAGAAGAGATATTGTTAAGATCTGACACAGACTTCCCTAAACATGCAAAAAAAGTTTCTTCTTTTGAAACAATTGCAACATATACAAAAGACCTTATACAAACTGTTCAAGAAGACTTCGTAGTTCTAGATCCAATTTCCTATACGTCTCCATTCCCACCATGGGAACTTAAAACAGCCTATTTTGATATTCATTATTGTACAGAAAATAAATATAATAATGCAGCCATACTGGCCACAAAGGCTCGATTACACCTGGAAAGCAAATATTATCAACATTTAAAAATTTATACAGATGGTTCTGTGCTAGAATCATCCAATGCAGGAGCGGCATATGTTATACCAGAATTCAATGTAAAAGAATCTTTTTATTTAGGTAAGGGGATTTCGATTTTCACTGCAGAATTAATAGCAGTTTTAATGGCGCTAAGCAAAATTGAAAGTCTGTCTACAAATATTTTACAAATTGTTGTGTGTGTAGATACAATGACCGTCCTGGAGGCATTGCAATCAAACAAGTCTAAGGAAAGAAAAGAAATTGTTATTGAAATAAAGCATAAAATCAACAATTTAATTGTTAACGGAACAGATGTAAGTTTCTGTTGGATACCGTCACATAGTGGGTTTCTTTATAATGACTGGGCAGATAGGGGGGCTAAACAGGGTGCATCAAATTTGAACTCCAAGGTTATTGCATTGAAGAAATCCCCTATAGAAATACAACATCATATTGAACAATGTTTACTTCGAACAATTATATTTGACACACATTTTGAAGAGCAGAGTAAAGTCTCAAGAGCTATTTCCTCAATGGCAAATCGAATATGGCTAAATGCAATAAGACCGAAATATTGTAAAAATGTTTTATGTGCCTGTGACAGACCTTTGTCTTTAGAACACATGTTGTTTGCATGCTCTACTATTGCCCCTATTTTGCCGCTGGAGATGAACGACAAAACTTCCTTAAAAGAACTTAATTATCCTTTGTGTATTACCTTAGCGAAAATACTCTTTGATTCACCTGTTGCAAAATTAATATAATCGTTTAATTTAATTTAATTTAATTTAATTTAATTTTTAATTTTTTAATTTATTTTATTATTATTATTATTATTATTATTATTATTATTATTATTATTATTATTATTATTATTATATATATATATATAATTTTTTTTAATTTCTTTTATTTTATTATTTTTTTTATTTATTTATTTTTTATTTTATTTTTTTTTGGTCTTATCATCTTGATGAATTAAGACAATAAAAATCAACAACAACTACCTCCTACCCTCACCCTCACGTGTGGAGCAACACGTCTGAACTACACCAACATATACATGAGACAAAACTACTAAATTAAAATAGTGGAAACTCCTTGACGCATTCACATAATCATGATGTAATAGTACACCACTAGGCACTGGACCAGGGAGGGCAAAGATAATGCTTTAGTAGACTTCAATATTGATGGGGGCTCTGTAAAAACGCTTTATAAACGTGTGAATGTCCGTAAGGTTGTTTGCCTTAACCATGTTGGAAGAACGTTGTTGTGTTCTTGTGCTTCTCAACTCTCACATGGTCCCACTTTGTTATTTTCCTGGTCTTTTTGTGTCTGCACAGTTCCACTTCTCTGGAAACAATCTACTATTTGTCCGGTACCCAAGTCTAGAAACCCCACAGACATGAATGACTACAGACATGTTCCTCTGATCCCGATTGTGATGAAGTGTTTTGAACGCATTGTTCTCAAGAAACTCCTAATGCAGACACAGCACTTAAACGACCAACACCAATTCGCATACAAGTAAAACAGATCTACCGTTTATATAACACTGACAATATTGAATAATGCCTACACTCTTTTAGAAAACCTGGCTCATTTGTTCAAATTATTTTTGTTGATTCAGTTTGTACTAGTTTACATTCAATATATGTTAAACATATTTTATATAATATCCTATTTTAAAGAAAACATCAAGCTACGCCAATATGAAGGCTGAAACAAGCTATCACCTCTAGCCAGAGAATTTTTTTCCTGGTGGCGTTTGTACCTCTTACAGGGAAGATGGCCAAGACAAGAAGTGGACACAAGAAGATAAAAATGATCAAAAAGAAGGACGAGAGAACTGACACGACCTCCATTTTAATACCATCTGAGGAGAGATTGGAAGCCGTTGAAAACCAGGGAATTTTATGCCCACAGCAGCATGGGTTCCGCAAGGGTCGCTGCTGTGAGTCGCAGCTGCTTGGACTGGTGAACGAGGCATCGGAAGCACTCGAGAGCGGCCATCAAGTGGATCTTCTGGTCCTAGACTTCTCCAAGGTTTTCGACAAGGTGAGCCACTACCTGCTTCTCAATAAGCTCAACTGCCTTGGCATCAGCAGCAAGATCAACAGATGGATTGGCAGCTTTCTCTCTGGCAGAAGGCAGACAGTGCTAGTAAACGGCGCCAGCTCGGAGTACGCTGCCGTCGAATCCGGAGTACCTCAAGGCTCAGTCCTAGGCCCGAGCTTGTTCCTCTTATATATAAACGACCTGCCAGTAGGTCTGACATCCTCCATACGCCTATTTGCCGATGACACAGCATGACACAAAGACATCAAGACCCCCCACCCACCCACCCCCACCCAGGACCAGCAGCTCCTACAAGCAGACCTTAACAAATTGGCTGATTGGGAAAATCGCTGGATGATGTCATTCCACCCCCAACAGTGCTCAACTGTGCACATGACCAGACGTCGCAAAAGGCTAAAGTGTGATTACCTCTTCCATGGTCACAAATTACAAGAAGAAGCACAAGTGAAATACCTTGGCGTTACTCTGACAAATGACCTGAAGTGGGGCCCCCAGATCTCCAACATGACTAGCAGAGCAAACAGAACTCTAGGTTTCCTCAGAAGAAACCTGAAGACCCCAAAAACATGAAGAACGATCTTTCACCATTAACTCCTTTAGGTATGGACTATATTTTTAATAAGAAATCTCAATCCTGGACTTGTGCTCCCTTTTGTCTACGGACAACATGTTAAATCTACTGACAAGTTATAAATTTCTTACGGACAGATTTGTCTGCCGGTTGGCATCTCTGTACACTTGGACACATGGCGTTGTCCCGGACAACGGAGAAAGGGCGACTCGAGGAACAGAGGCGGTCGGCCATGCATCTTGTACCTGACCAAGACGCGTTTGCTACCTCAGACAGATAGGGCAGGCGCGCGCCCGTCTGGGTGTTTACAACATCACTGCTCTTTCAACTACCTGTATACAACATCACTGTTCATCTAATTGCCTGTCTACGAGACTCTGTAGCCTTTGTGTACACTCGCCTCCTACAATTATAGAGGTAACACATTTTTGTGCTTATTTTGGCTCGGGACAAGCGATTGCCAGCCGTGATTATCCCATTTGACAGATTGGTGTAAGAAGATTAGTGTAAAATTATGGGTGTAAAAAGATTGGTATGAAATATTGCGGTAAAATAGTGTGGTTTATTTATATAAAGTATTGAGAGCGTGGAGCTTATATTATATTTGTGTTGGTGTTTGCCTGTGTTAGTGAGAATCTGTGAACTTGTGGGTGTGGTAGTTAACAGAGAGACTTGTACGAACACTTATTTTTTATCTAGGAGTCAATTGTATTTCGCATTCACTTAGCTATTATAAACAGGCACACACATCAAAATGTCCATATGTTACAAATATAAACATTATAAAATATCAACAAACCCTTAAATATAAAATGCCTACATCGCCAAATATTATTATAGGAAGCCCCAGTGAGACCTTTCGGCAGAAAGCATCCAATATTCCCAAGCTGATCCAACAGACCTCGCACACAAATAAGGAGTCTTGTTCCGGAAGAGTTTTCAAGAAAAAAGGTAGGTGACTGGTCTAGCAAAGAAGAAGATAGTATAGTAGAGTGATAGAACAGAGTAGGAATAAGAAAGAACAAAGGAGAAAAACAGTGACAGTGGGAATTTAAAGCACTAAATTTCCATAAAGTGGGGATACTATTTATACTGAAACCCCCAGCACACCACGGGGTACTGAATATGATATCTTTTACTATAATGAAAATAAGAACAACAACCCTCTGCTTCCTGTATTTGAAGTTCGACATCATATACATGAGAAGTATTCTGGACAACTGGAAATGTATACTGATGGATCTATTCTTCAAGCAAATGAAGCAGGAGCAGCATTTGTAATACTGGATTTGAATATAATTATACCGGATTTAAATATTTCGGAATCATATTATCTAGGGAAAGGATATTCGATGCTCACTGCTGAATTCATTGCGATATTAATGGCTTTAAATACAATTTCTAATCTTTCTGTGAGTATATTCAGCGTGGTCTTATGGTTAGATTCTATGTCAGTTTTACAAGCATTGAATTCAGATAATCATGGTGAAAGAAAACAAATTATTGTGGAAATTAAAAATATTATTCACAATTTGATAACTAATGGCACTCAGGTGAATTTCGTCTGGATTCCTTCACATAGTGATTTCCTTTAAAATGATTGGGCTGATCGGGCTGCAAAACTTGGTGCTTCAAGTATTAATTCTCAAACAATAAAGATACCGTTGCCTTCTAAAGAAAATCAAAACTCCATAGAAAATAAATTTGTAAATAAATTAAACTTAATGTCAACTATAATAAACCTTGTGGAATTGCTAGATCAATTTCAAGCATTGCACATAGAATAGTATGAAACTCAACTAAAACGAAATATTGTAAAAATTTTAAATGTATATGTGGTGAATCTATTTCTCTGAAACATGTATTATTTCAATGCAGTGATATTCGTCCATTTTTGCCAACTGATGTTTATATTATCGATTCCATTTATAACATAAGCTTTGATGTAAGCGTTAGATTAGCAAAAGCTTTGATTTATTCTCCAGTTGCTTAGTTTATATAATTATGTATTTTATATGTATGGATGTATGTATGTATGTGGGGTAAATGTGTGTGAATGCCTGCATACGTCTTATCATCTTGATGAAGAAGACATTAATAAAAACCAACCAACCAACCAGAAAACATCAATATTGAAGAATCTATTGAAATTGTATAATAGATCATTTCCTCTTAAAATTTACATGTCCTCAGTTGGTAAGTTTTTGTTATTATTTTACGTTTTATTGTTATGGTTCAACTTTAAGTTCTAAGATTCACTTTTTATGTTTGTTTGTCCAAGCATGAGAACGACTGTATGGTCTAAAATCACATACATGTGAAAAGACGTTCAATAAATTATTGAATCGAATTCAATTGAAATTTTTAATTGGCTGAATATAAAGTTGTTGTTTTTTTCAGTGCGTTTGGAATATTCTTTTAGAATCGATGCAGGAATCATCTGATTCTAAATTGTTTACTGATAAACTTCGAATGACATATTTGGAGCATGATAACTGTTTCTGTTCATTTTATGATAAGATTCCCGCACGTCCACAGCTCCATCTCTCCTTAGCTGCTCTAGGTCCTCCCTATCCCTGCCTCATCTTTATATTTTACTTGTAAATATTCTTTTTCATGTTTGTATTGTATCTTTGTATAATTTATGAGTTTATTGTTTTTGTTTAACTTTTTTTCGTATGTATTTCGATGTTAACGTTAAGTATAAATGTGTGAGAACTGCGCTTTGAACTGATGTCATTAGAAAAAAGCGCTATATAAGCACCCTTGTTATTATTATTAGAACATTTAATTATATTTGTACTAACTAGAACACCAAGTGCCAATTTTCTTTATTTAAAATGTACACATAATATAAAGACATACACAATAGAAAAAGAACACAACAAAATCAAACAAAAAAAATGTTAAAACAATTTATGCAAAGTCAAACCTGAAGGGTGGAAAGCAATCTTCTTCTTCTTCTTCTTCTTCTTCTTCTTCTTCTGCTTCTTCTTCTTCTTCTTCTTCTTCTTCTTCTTCTTCTTCTTCTTCTTCTTCTTCTTCTTCTTCTTCTTCTTCTTCTTCTTCTTCAGGATACTGTGGATACTCTAACTGAAAGAAGACAAAAAAACAACAACCCACAACTTTCAAAGCTGAAAGAATGGAGAGTGGTAAGAAACACGTGTTTGTGTGTGTATATATATATACGAAATGTCATATCCGAACTGGTCATAAATGTCATATCCATATTAGGTAGGTTGGGTTTGGGCGAGCCACGGGCTGCGACTACGCCTTCCCCAGGGGAGGTGGCCTAGAGTTTCCCGATAGAAAGGGATAATAAACTGTAGTAAGTAGTGAACCACACATGTCGTACATTTTGTGTTGAATGAGGACAATAAAAGCCATCTTTAATCTTGTCTAAACAAGACTGTCACTATTATGAAATTAAATATAAATGCACAAACGCTCAATATTTGCGCTAAGCCCGAAGAAGAACGAAAAAGTCAGAGATGTCAATTGGGACGTTGGAGTATGTGATTATAAGTAATATTAGTTTTTTTATGAAGTAATATATTTTCCCCACCTTTACAATTAATTGTTCAGCCATTAAAAAAAATTAATATGGTGGCAATTAATTCAAATGTATTTCCAGACACACACACACACACACCCAAAGACACACACGCACACACACACACACAGCCCACACAAACACACACAGCCCACACACACACACAGACACACACACACAAACACACACACACACACACGCTTGGGAATCTGCATTGTTGGCACATTGAAAGATCATATAAGAGTAGTAGTACTAGTCATGGGGGTACCTGTCATTTTATTCCGGGTGGATAAGGCCTAGTCGTTGTGCAAGCCGCCCGCAAAATTATATATATAGGCCTACCCTTATATTCTGGACCCTTTAAAATTACCGGGAGCAAACTGATTTTTCTGAATCTTAAATAATAATAATAAGGATATTTATTTAGCGCTTTTTCCCAATGAACAATATCAGTTCAAAGCGCAGTACTCACGCATTCATTCTAAGCAACCAGCTTCATACAAAATAAAATCAGACACTTGCTAACGAATAAGAGACGAGGGAGGGAGGGAGGGAGGAGGGGAGTGCTAAGGATGGGTGATGGGGTGTTTGGTGGCGGTGGTCTGAATCAAAACAAAAAACAAAGCAAAACAAATGGAGGAATGACGACGACGATGATGGGAGGCAAGATCAGAAACATTTAAGGATGAGATGAGTTTTCAAGTTGGATTTGAAAGTAGCTATGTTTGGAGAGCTGCTTCTCTTGTGTCTGTCTTATAGTTGTTACAGTGTTCTCGCCCACGCCACACAACAGCAACAAAAAGTAATTCATTCTTAGCAGGGTTAAGCCTTGGTTAGCTGGCATTTTGTTGGACTGGGACATGCAGGAACACCCTCGTTTTAATACTGGAGACCTCACAAACCGATCACTTCCACTCATGCTTCTTCACGTTGGATTCATTCTGACGATGTCTACTACGTTTACGGATCACAAGGGGGCGATCATCCGTACCAGGAGACGAAGCTGCTAGAAACTGCTAAACAATGTTTTTTTTAATTTTGTTGTTGTTGTTGTTATTTAGAAAAATATTACAATTTTTTATTTTATTTATTTTAATTATTTATGTATTTATTTATTATATTTTATCTGATGTCTATTCACATCTGTAATATTTGCAAAGAGCCGAATCAGGAGCACAACTTGGTTTAGAGGACTCACCCCTGAACTGTATAAAAGATCTGCTGAAACAACCCTAATGGTAAAACTGAAGGCACTCCACCAGCCGGTCACTTTACAATAAAGGCATCGCCATGCAGTGGAGGCTGAGGCAGTACTCTAATTTACTGAACCCTGTCACACGCAGACCAGTTTACCCCGCACTATTTGAACTTTTGCTTGTTTAGCAGTAGTAAAACTTAGAAGGTTACTGAAGTCTATAGCAGACGATTAAGGTATAACTGATGTGTACATACACACTGCGAGCTGACGCGAGCCGTTTAGTGACATCATCGCGGCCTACGATCGAGTTTTGAACTTTATATCCACTAAGATTGTTTCAGCCAATCAATCGGGACACAGGTAGAGTGCTTAGAACCAGTTCTGGCTGATTCAGTCCAAACCAAGTATAGGTCAGTTGTGTTGAAAGCTCTGAGCAGTACACAGTTACACTAGAGCAGAGAAATATCTCCACTGATAGAACAGGGAAGCAGTGCTTGTTGAATTTTTTAATTCAATCAAGTAGCCACTAGCCTGACATTGTCGAACAGGTAAATGAACATACTCCTGTTTCATCGTGATGTGGTTATATTATTGTTGAAATTATGTTTGTGGAATTTGCTATGCATAGATTTGAATTGTTGGTCAGATTTTGCCTTACCACGTGGAGAAGCCGAACACGTGTCAAGCACGACCGGTTTTGACGCCATGTTGTATACCTGACGGAACCACTGTTGTTTAACCTATATGTATGCTTGCAGACCAGTGGCTGTACCAGTGAATGTTTATGATATTATTCATTCTTTATGTGTATAGTTAGCCATGATTTATATTTATGTATGTATAGGAAATTAGAGTGGAGATTCCAGTGGACCACCGACTTAGCAGAATGTTCGTCGCTTATGTATAGCGATGTGGAGCTATCAATGAGGGCTACTTTGGCTTTCAGTGAGACGCTCTGCACAGACCTATTATTCAGGGTTATGCCGAATTTCGTCTCATATGTTACAGACGAGCAGGCAGGATATTGTGAGCCCAACTCAACAGAAAAGCAGAACCTAATCTACGATTCGAGTTGGCTGCCGAGGCATCTACAGCATCGTGCGCAGATAGCCTCAAACGTCGTACCAAAAGTCAAAAACTACACGACGACCCAGCGTGTACCAGAAGCTACCTCAACGCAGCGCTTCACCCACGCATCAATTCAGTTAAGTGCCCGGGAAACAGTGCACTAAAACTGTATCAAAAGGACCACAGTAGTCCACTCTTCATGAACGGTAGTATCCAGTGCCCTATGAAGAAAAAAATAGCTGCCTAGACTATCAGCGAGTGAACCATTCTCATTGACAATTGAACTTTTAAGTTAGATTCATACTTCGAAGATCGTGTATAGAGTAGAAGAAATAAATGTGTGATTTTGACTGTTATCAAGTGGCTGGACTACATATGATTCATAGACGTGTGAAAGCTAGTGTGACAGTGATCTTTTACCATTTTTCTATCTATCTCTGTACCCCAGCCTTAACACAGACCGAGCTAAATAAATAAATGTATTAAAGTAATTCACCGGGTGACTAACTAGCAGTTCCCATAGAATAAGACGTGATGGTTGCAGCATTCCATTGTGCAGAGCCCAGCAACAATAAAACCCCACGTTAGAAACCCCCGTTTACGAAAACAAAATAGTATATAAACATCATAAAATATTAATAAAACATAAAATGCCTACAATGCTAAATAATTATATCATAGAAAACCCTCGTGACCATTTGGCAGAAAGCGTCCAATATCCTTAAGCTGACCCAACGCATGCCATACACAGACGAGGAGTTTTGGGAGAGTTTTCAAGAAAAAAATAGTAGGTGACTGGTCTAGCGAAGAAGATAGAAGATAGCAGATTGATATAACAGATTGGGAACGAGAAAGAACAAATCAAAATGACATAAACAGTTGTAATTTAAAGCACTAAATTTCCATAAAGTGGGGAAAATATTTATGCAGAAAACCCCGGCACTCCAACGGGGGTATCTGTGGTATTAGACAACATAATAAATTATAAACAAATTAACATTAAATTACAATTACGTAACTAAAATTAACAAAAAATAAACATTACAGTATAATTATCTAACACAAATCTATAGTTACTGTTTATTTATTATACATGACGAGAAAGAAAGCACGATGGCAAACATGCATGCTTGTTCCAGCCACAGCGGATAAACTATTAAAAAATTAAAATATAAAAAGAAATACGGAAGAAGAAGAAGATGTAGAAGATGAAGAAGAAGAAGATGATGATGATGATGATGATGATGATGATGATGATGATGATGATGATGATGATGATGATGATGATGATGATGATGATGATGATGATGATGATGCACCCATTGCACAAAGCTACGTTCGAAAGAAAGTTTACTCCAGGCACGCGCTGCGCAGCAGGCCAAAATATGTCCCTTGTCCCTTGAAGGGATACTTTGGCGAGGTTAGCAGCCTACACTGTCGCTCAAAGACTAGAAACAGGAAAAGTATGCTTCGTCTCCTCTAGGTGACGAATTAGGTCACGCTGTATTTGTTTCTAGGTCAACTGTCTTTTACGAACCGTTTGAGAATCTTTTCGAACCGTTTATTGACGCCGGATAGTGTCTTCACATGGTTTCATGCACTTTAAGAATCCAAGAAGGCAAATGGGTTTTTGGGACGGAAAAAGAGCATTTTCGTAGAGAAAAGGGTTAGGGCAAGGGCTAGGGATAGAACTACAACTAACCCTTACCCGAACCCTTGTAGCAATATTCCGCTCTTTCCGTCACTTTTAAACAGTACTGCGGTTCGCATCCGCGGCTAGCAGCGAGCCCAAAGTATACTTTGCAGGGATGGAGGGAATACTTTCACTTGCTGCTAGCGGGAGTTTTGGCGATACTTTCTACCGATCGCAGCAATGTGTATTACCTCGATGATGATGGTGATGATGATGATACCGCACGTTAGATGCTGCTTTTGCTGCTGCTGCCCCTTTCCTTGTTATTGATATTATTGATTTGATATAGCGCTTTTGCAGCTCAAGAGTTGCCTAAGGCGCTGGCCAATATAGGATATGACTCAAGCTGCCTAAGGCGCTGGCCAATACAGGATATGACTCAAGCTGCCCAAACCTGGGGCGCCAACTTGTTGCCTTTATGTGCATCGTCGGACGTTCCAAACTACTAAGCAGTCTTGGGCGAACGAGAGAGAATGGGATCTAGTGCTTCCTGTAAGGCTTCTTTTTCTTCTTCTTCTTTTTGAGTTGAGCAGCCACAATCAATACGTTGATTCATTTGCTGCTGTAGGTTGTTACTAGGGAGATGTGGTGTTTTGCATGGTGTGGTGAAAAAACAAAAAAAGAGAGAGAGAGTGAGAGTGAGAGAGAGAGAGAGAGAGAGAGAGAGAGAGAGAGAGAGAGAGAGAAAGTATGAAGATAGAGCGAGAGAGAGCGAGAGAGATGGTAATCCCCGTCTGTCATATCGTCAAAGGATGATGTGGACGTTAAAAATCAATGTTCATTCTCATACAGAGTTGTGTGTAGGTGAGAACGGGGGGGGGAGAGAACAAAGAGAGAGAGAGAGAGAGAGAGAGAGAGAGAGAGAGAGAGAGAGAGAGAGAGAGAGAGAGAGAGAGAGAGAGAGAGAGAGAGAGAGAGAGAAAGTATGAATATGACGTTTAGAAGAACACAGATTTGCAGTAAAATCATATTCATTACTAGGAATGCTTTGATTTTGTTTTGTTGGTTGCGTGCAGACGCGCTAGTGTTGGCACTGTGGCAAATGAATAGACTGATTGATTAATAATTGATTGTTTGATTTGCGTTATGTATATGTTCGTTTTCTAATAATTAGACCTGTTTATAAAGCAGAGGTTGATATAATTAAGCGTGGCCAAATGTAGAGTTTATCGCCCATTTTCCTGAACTGACCGGGAAGTTGCACATCCTTTTCAACAGGGAAAAGCAGAACTTCTGGGCTGGGGGTCATATAAGGAGCATGTACGTCGATTTGCGTATCATTTTGCGCATTCATAATTGTATTATTAGGCAACGATCCGGAATAAAATTTTAACGACATATTTTGATATTTAGCGTTAGGATTACAGTTAGTTTTTGATTGATTGATTGATTGTTGCTTTAGGTCCAGCGGACTCTTCCGAGCCAAATCAGGACCGGACAACCCCCGATCCGCATAAAAGATCTGCTGAAACAACCCTAGTGGGAAAATTGAATGCCCTCCACCGGCCAGTCACTTTACAATAAAGACATCCCACGCAGGGGACGGCTGAGGCTTTACCCCAAACTACTCGAATCCTCGGTTACAAAAACAAAATAGAATACAAACATCATTATAAATTATCAACAAAACACATACATACAAAATGCCTATATTGCTAAATAATAACATCATATAGGAAGCCCTAGTGACCACCCGGCAGAAAGCGTCCAATACTCCCAAGCTGATCCAACAGACCTCATACACAAACAAGGAGTCTTGTCCAGGAAGAGTTTTCAAGAAAAAAGGTAGGTCATTGATCTAGCGAAGAAGAAGATAGTATAGCTTTGGACTAAGATTAGGGTTAGGGTTAGGACTAGTGTTAGGTTTAACTGTAATCTTAGGCCTAGACTAGACCTATTTTCACCAGCAGAATTTCGGTATTTTCACCCTCTCTTTTAACTCTCTTTAAAATTCTAAATGTCCCACCGCCGTAGCTCAATTGGTAGAGCGTTTGCCTGGCACACCGATGACCCAGGTTCGAATCCCGTGGTGGGCGATATAAAATGTGGCCATTTTCACTGTCCATTTTAGCAGTATGATTGCTTTGGTGGTTCAGTGTTGATTCAGGTCCCTTCCCCTCTTTGCCTGGGATGGCTATCCCCGTCTGCCATATCGCCAATGGTGGGTGTAGACGTTAAACCTCAATGTTCATTCATTCAAAGTTCTAAACGTTGCATGCAATCTGAACAAACCTGACGTAGCTTAACAAGAAACAAATGACGTCACAGCCATTGTTCTTAAATCTCCAACTGTTACTATTTCCAGAAAAAACTACCTTTCTCACTAGTCTTCGCGTTCTGTGATTCTCTCTCTCTCTCTCTCTCTCTCTCTCTCTCTCTCTCTCTCTCTCTCTCTCTCTCTCTCTCTCTCTCTCTCTCTCTCTCTCTCTCCCCACCACCACCACCACCACACATGTATGAGAATGAACATTGATGTTTAACGTTCACACCATCCATTGACGATATGTCAGACACGGATTACCCTCCAGGAAAGAAGAGGTAAGGACCTAAGTCAACACTGAACCACATGAGCAATCATATTGCTGAGATGGACAGTGAAAATTTATCTTGCGCACCTAACCTTAGCTGCTTCTTTATTTGTTTGTTGGTGTTGTTCATTATAATTATCACCTCACACTTTTGTTCGAGAGGTTGAAACCACGGCAGAGGCATTGTGCCATATACGAGGTCATAACCAATGAAAAAAGGTTCATGTTCAGGACAAAGACCTCTTACTACAGCCACTAGGACACATAACCTGGGCACAGGTCGCACGTCACTCGCGAGTTCGTACCACGAGGTGACATTCAACCTGGGTGAAGGAGTCTTGACATTCTCGAGGTATTGACCTCGTTGAAGTCTCTAGGTCATCATCTGAGCAAAAGACCGAAGACTACGTCACGTCATTCGCGAGGTCGTAACCAGGACAAAGGTGTGAACCTATTAGTGAGGTTGTAACCTGGGTGAAGACCACGCTTCACTCAAAGTCCTAACTTGGTGAAATAACCGTGTTTGTCAGATTATTACTATTAATCCATACTTAGGATGGAAATCATAATGGTATGATTGTGTGTACAAAAAACATTTGAAGTCTGATTGGTTAACAAAAAAATAAAAGTTTAAAAGCCCCAAGTTGAAGAATATTTGTATTTTTGGCGAAAAAGATTTCTCCTAATATTTGACGTTTTTGTTTTTACATTAAACAATGATTAAGTGGGCATTAGTTGCTCAAACCAACAGCCAAAGTTTGAATTCTCCATGTCTGTTCTGACAGGGGTTGATTTCCTCTAAGTTGAACAGCACATCAATGCGGTAAAAGACCGTCTAGTAGACTTTGGTAGTGCTAGAGCGGTAGATGGTCCTGATTTGGCTCGGAAGAGTCCGCTGGACCTAAAGCAATAACCATGTAATGTAGAGCGGTAGAGCGGCCGTACCTATTAATAGCCACAAGAACTATTAATTGATTAAAAAAAAACCTGTACTTTGGAATGAGATTTTTGTTGTTGTTTTGTTATAAGCTTTTTTCAGTGGGGCAACACTCACGGTGCATTTTAAAGGGATCTGTGGCGGGGAGGTGGTCTAAATGGGTCATTTTAAAGGGATATGTGGCGGGGAGGTGGTCAAAATGGGTCATTTTAAAGTATCTTTCACTTGAGGAAGCCAAAGCAGTTTGGATGTGTCCCACAGCCGTAGGCTCAGTGGGAGAGCGTTCGCCTGCCAGTTTCCTATTCCGTGCTGGACAAGAGAAAACGTGGCCAATGTTACTGTCTGTATTTGCAGTATGATTGCTCTGGCGGTTCAGTGTTGACTTAGGTCCCTACCCTCTCTTTCCTGGGATGGTTATCCCTGTCTGCCATATCGCCAGTGGTGGGTGTAGACGTTAAACCTCAATGTTCATTCATGTGTGTGTGAGAGAGAGCGCGCGCGCGCGCGCGCGTGTGTGTGTGTGTGTGTGTGTGTGTGTGTGTGTGTGTATAGATTCCGCTGGACCTCAACCATTAACATGTCATGTAATGCGTGTGTGGATGTTGCTTTCTCTCTCACTAACGATAGATGCGTGTGAACCAAAAACGAATTATTTATTTTGCTTTTGAGGCTCACTTGTGACGACCGGCATTTTAGAATATACTTATTATCCGTTGGTGTTTACGCGTTCACGACGACTCTGTTACTTGACTAAAATTAACATGGTCGTTGAGCATTTTTAGTAGTTTTTTTAATTATTTTTTTTTATGTCTACCAGATTATAACTCACTTTTCCAACACAAGTATGAATGTGTACTTTATAGTCCAGAATGCCGTGCTCACTTTCAGACCCCAAAAGGGCATCACGATGTTATTCTAAATTATTTTATTACATTTGTTGTTGTGGTTATTATTGTTGTAGTAGTTGTTGTTGTCATCATTGTTGTTGTTGTCGTTGTTGTTGTTGTTGTTCTTGTTCTTCTTCTCCCCCACCCTCTTCCCCAATCATCTTCTTCTTCTTTTTTCTCCTTACGTCACCTCGAATTTCTTTTCGAGATTTTGACCTCAGGTCCAAGACCTTGTGTCATTAACGAGGTCGTACCCACGACAAGGGGTTGATGTTCTCTGCGAGGTCATAACCAGTGCAAAGACCTTTCACGTCTGCAGCCACAAAACACCCAAGACTACGTCATTCACAAGGTCGTAACTAGGGCAAAATTAATCCAGCGACGAGGGTGGGGAAGGTAAAGCAACGAGGGAGAGAGATGGGCATCACCCTCATTACGCTGGCCCAAGATAAGTGTGATCTCCAACATCACGCTCCCCTACGGCCACAAGGCTATGGGACTACCTTTACCTTTTTATCTTTTACTTGACTTTGTGATCTGTTAAACTTCGGAAGAACCTTTGTGCCACTGGGTCTTTGCCCGGCAACAGGTTATTGTGTCCATCGATCTTCACGAGACTCTAGGAGGCACTGTGGTCTAATGGTAGTGCTTCGGCTTGCGGATCGGAAGGTCCCGGGTTCGAGCCCTGGCCGGGCCATTGTGTTGTGTCCCTGGGAAAGACACTTTACTCCTGTTTTCCTACTCCTTCGGATGAGAGTATAAACCGAGGTCTAGTCTGTGTCGCATACATTCCATCATAACGGACTTTAAAGATCCTGACGCTCATGTCCTAGACGGGTGAGTGCCGGTGACAAGAAAACACCCAGCATGCACCTAGGTTTGTGCTCAGTTGTCCGGGCGACAGACCATGCGCCCAAAGGCTGCGGGTGGGCGTCTCGGGCGACTTGAGTTAGATAATGTATCGGTCAGCGCCTTGAGCAGCTCTTGAGCTGGAAAAGCGCTATATAAGAACGATTAAATAAATAAATAAGACTCTCTCTCTCTCTCTCTCTCTCTGTTTGGGTGTGTGCATGTGTGAGTGTGTCTTTCTATCACTCATGTTCAAACGCATGTGAATCGAAACTAAGCTCGAGAGTCCCCTTCCGTTTATCAGCACTATGAAATATGCCTACTGATTGCCCTTCACTTGTGTGTACGTGTTTGCCATCTCTCTGTTATGTGTCTAAAGCTCCATTGTAAGGTGCCTAAATTTAATCCTTGCATTGCAAGTAGTCTTTCATGCCATGATGTCTGAGTTTCATTCCAGGGTGTCTGAATTTTCATTCCATGGTATTCCGTGATGTTTAAACTTTCATTCCATGGTGTCTAAACTTTCATTCCATGGGGCCTAAACTGTCAGTCCAGGTCAGCTTGGTTCAGTATTTTAATTTTACGTCTGTACACTCTAGGTGCATACATTAGACAATAAAACTAAAATAATTATAGTAAAATCATAACAATCTACCAAAAAAAATTATAACAATCTAACAACTGGTGACTTTAATATAACATCAACAATTATAGCGATGTCTGGATGGGAATGACCTGTTAACACTGTTGATAGAGCGTTGGGTTCCTATGCCGATGGAAGACTAACCTGGAATGAATTTATATATATGTACGGGCCTATGGGAGACCAGATAAGTTGAGTTAGACCACAGGATGTCAAAGCCGTGATGGCATACTGTAGCAGGCCCCAGAACGAGTTATATTAAGGATAATTGTTAATGCATGATGATGAAAGTACAACCATTGTAGAAAAGTCAGAAGTTTTTTTGTTTTTTTTTTACATTTTTAAAGTCTGGCGAGTTTACTGATTGGGCAAAAACGTCATTAAAGAATGACAGAGAGAAAGAGAGTGACAGTAAGATACACCGTCCAACAGACCGACACACTAACCGACCGACCGACATTTTTGCTCGGTCTCCTTCCCGACTATTTCAAGGTATTTTCAGGTAAGTCTGGAAATAGACATTCATTCTAATTCAGTCTAGAGTAATTCAGTTTAACCCCCTGAGGCCCAGGCCTATAATTACACAAATTAAAAAATAAACATATGGATATTTTTGTCGGAATGGAGTCCGTATAATGGAAAAATAAACTCTTTGTGTGAAAACAATGGCCAAAGTGAGAATTTGGCACTGCCCTCAAAGTGAACATTGGGCTTTGGTGGAAATTTCACATGTTTCCCATGGGGGACATTGGGCTTTGGCAAGAGTGAGTTATTGGTACAGAGAGAGAAAAAGAAAAAGAGAGAGAGAGAGAGAGAGAGAGAGAGAGAGAGAGAGAGAGAGAGAGAGAGAGAGAGGCAAAGGCGGAGACAGAGACAAAGAGACAGAGAAAGAGAGAGAAAGACAGAGAAAAAGAGAGACATTTATTTATTTGTTAATTAATTTATTAATTGATATAATTCAAGGTCTTTTCAGATCTGTGAAAAAATATTCCCTACACTACCACCCTCCCCTCCCTCCACTCCCACGTACTCCCCCCCCCCTCCCCCCTTTCCCCCCTCCCCCCCGCCAAAAAATAAGGGGAAGAAAAAAAACTAAAAATAATAATAATAATAATAATAATTGTAATAATGATAATGATGATGATGACAATAATAATAATAATAATAATAATAATAATAATAATAATAATAATAATAATAATAATAATAATAATTGTAATAATGATACTGATAATGATGATAATAATATTAAGAAGAAGAATAACAACAACAACAACAACATTATTATCATCAACAATATTACTAATACTAATGGCATAGATCGCCGAGCTTTGAGCCTGATTGACTTGGGGAAAGGCACGTATATAACATCCTGTATTATTATTATTATTAATACTTAGCAGAAGAAGAAGAAGGAGGAGAAGAAGAAGAATGTTAATAATAATAATGTTCATAATAATAAACTTTGAAAAAAAAATAATAATTATAATTATAATTATTATTATTATTATTATTATTATTATTATTATTATTATTATTATTATTATTATTATTATTATTATACTTGTAATAATGATAAAGATAATGATGATAAAAATAATAAGAAGAAGAACAACAACAACATTATCATCATTAACTACAATACTAATACTAGTAGTAAGAAGAAAAAGAAGAAGAAGAAGAAAAAGAAGAAGAAGAAGAATGGCTGCAATGCGAGGCTTATTTCTAAATCAGACTCAAAGCGCGGCGATCTGTAACCAACATCCATGCTGACATGTTAGACACACTTCTACGTCCACAAAAAGATACGCATCCATCAATCAGGCATGTGGTGTCAAGGGCAAGTCGTTGCTAGAAGACAAAAAGGAAATCGATTTGTATTTTGAAATGTTAGATTGACTGCACCCTGTACTATTATTGAATGAAGGGAGGAAACCCGAGTACCCGGAGGAAACCCTCAGTGACCTTTAAAGTCTCGTACCTAAGTCACATAAGTTCGTCCCTTGAGGGATTCGATCTCGCGACCTTCGGAAGTGAAACCGGCTCAATATCAATTGAGCTACGAGGCCACCCTTACAGGCCACTATGCTGAAGAAAAAAGTAGATGTACCAAACCCCTCTCTCTCCAATGACCGAAAGGTCAAAGGAACACCCGTTCCTTGTCCTTTTAGAACTCGTGGACACGACGTTTAGATTCAAATTTCGGAAAACTCCAGACTGAATGACTAATGACTCTAGACTGAATGACTCTAGACTGCATGACTCTGGACTGAATGACTCTAGACTGAATGACTCTAGACTGAATGACTAATGACTCTAGCCTGAATGACTCGAGACTGAATGACTCTAGCCTGAATGACTCTAGCCTGAATGACTCTATACTGACTTTAGATTGAAAGACTAGCCTGAATGACTCTGGACTGAATGACTTGAGACTGAATGACTCTAGGCTGAAGGACTCTAGCCTGAACGACTCTTGGATGGATGACTCTAGACTGATTGACTCTAGGCCGAATGACAGCCTGAATTACTTTAGCCTGAATGACTCTAGACTGAATGACTCGAGACTAAATGACTCTAGGCTGAATGACTGTAGATTGTTTGACTTTAGACTAAATGACTCTAGTCTGAATGACTCTAGACTGAATGACTCAAGCCTGAATGACTTTAGGCTGAATGACTCTAGACTGAATGACTCTAGATTGAATGACTGGCCTGAATGACTCTAGACTGAATGACTCTAGGCTGAATGATTCTAACCTGAACGACTCTAGGCTGATTGACTCTAGTCCGAATGACAGCCTGAATGAGTTTAGGAGGAATGACTCCAGACTGAATGAATCTAGCCTGAATGACTCTAGACTTAATGACTCTAGACAGAATGACTCTAGAATGAATGATTCTAGCATGAATCACCCTAAACTGAATGACTTTAGCCTGAATGACTCTAAGCTGAATGACTCTAGCCTTAATGACTCTAGACTTAATGACTCTAACCTGAATGACTTTAGACTGAATGACTTTAGATTGAATGACTAGCCTGAATGACTCTAGACTGAATGACTCTAGGCTGAATGACTCTAGCCTGAACGACTCTAGACTGAACGACTCTAGACTGAATGACTCTAGACTGAATGACACTAGACTGAATGACTCTAGACTGAATGACTCTAGACTGAATGACTGAATGACTCTAGACTGAATGACTCTAGGCTGAATGACTCTAGCCTGAACGACTCTAGACTGAACGACTCTAGACTGAATGACTCTAGACTGAACGACTCTAGACTGAATGACTCTAGATTGAATGACTCTAGACTGAATGACTCTAGATTGAATGACTGGCCTGAATGACTCTAGACTGAATGACTCTAGGCTGAATGATTCTAACCTGAACGACTCTAGGCTGATTGACTCTAGTCCGAATGACAGCCTGAATGAGTTTAGGAGGAATGACTCCAGACTGAATGAATCTAGCCTGAATGACTCTAGACTTAATGACTCTAGACAGAATGACTCTAGAATGAATGATTCTAGCATGAATCACCCTAAACTGAATGACTTTAGCCTGAATGACTCTAGCCTTAATGACTCTAGACTTAATGACTCTAACCTGAATGACTTTAGACTGAATGACTCTAGATTGAATGACTAGCCTGAATGACTCTAGACTGAATGACTCTAGGCTGAATGACTCTAGCCTGAACGACTCTAGACTGAACGACTCTAGACTGAATGACTCTAGACTGAATGACACTAGACTGAATGACTCTAGACTGAATGACTCTAGACTGAATGACTGAATGACTCTAGACTGAATGACTCTAGGCTGAATGACTCTAGCCTGAACGACTCTAGACTGAACGACTCTAGACTGAATGACTCTAGACTGAACGACTCTAGACTGAATGACTCTAGACTGAATGACTCTAGACTGAATCACCCTAAACTGAATAACTTTAACCTGAATGACTCTAGGCAGAATGACTCGCCTGAATGACTCTAGGCTGAGTTACTCTATATTTTACCCTGAATGACAAGGTAGAATGACTCGACTGAATTAATCTAGCCTGAGTGACTCTAAATTGAAATACTCTAAACTGAAATAGAATGAATGTCTATTTCCAGACTTACCTGAAAATACTTTGAAATAGTCGGGAATGAGAACGAGCAAAAATGTCGGTTGGTCGGTTAGTGTGTCGGTCTGTTGGACGCTGTATCTTACCAACCCTTGAACGGATTGTAACCACACATCATAGACCATTACCTAAGGAAGCGGTCTGCCTTCCCTCGCTATTACGTTTGCTCTACCGCAAAGATTATGGTCACTGGACTCATTTTGTGGCTAAACACGGCTAAAGAGATTTTGTTGAGTTATGGTATACAGGAACATTCAATTCATGGGTCATTCTACAGAAGCAGTGCGGTTGTGTATAAGTCGATTACGGTTGATTAAAAACGCATAGTGTCGAAATAGTTGAGTTCAATGACAAGGAGAGATCTTCGAGCGCGCGCATACACTCACACACACACACACACACACCCACACACACATACACACACACACAGGTGTTAATATGTAAGCAAATATAGTCATCCTTGGAATGAATCAGACATATTATTTTATCTTCCGTTAGTTGACTGCCTGATTGATTGATTGTTTTTATTTTATTTTACTTCATTTTATTTTATTTTATTTTATTTTATTTGCTTTATTAATTATCTTATTTGTTTATTTATGTATTTATTTTCATGTATTTATTTTATGTTGTTTTATATTATCAATGTATTTAATTTAGTAATTAACTTATTTGTTTTATTTAGTTATTAATATAGCTATTTAATTGATTTATATATTGTATGTTGTTTTATTTTATAAATTATTACTTTATATTTTGGGAGTGGGGATTTTGATCGATGGAAAAGATACACTTTAAAGATCTTTAAGATAGAAAGTGATCTAGGCAAGAATTATAAATTCGTGTTACTGACTCCACCAGTGAAATACAGGTCTATACTGTCTTTATCCTGCCTAGCCCGTTGCCAGAAAAACAGTTATGTTTACCATCCAGAAACCTGATAACAGCTACAGGTCAGTTAGGTGAATGAGCAAAATAAAGGGGTTGGGCCGCAAAGATAATTTTGTGTGACAATAATGTTTACCTGGGCAATTTGCATTGTTATCGTCGTCGTATTCTGTAGTCGTCGTCAATTCAGAAGATGATAAAGCGGGCACTCGTTGCTCAACCCAACAGTTAAGCTTCCAATTTTCGGCTTCTCTTCCTTGACATGGAAATAAACAAATAAACAAACGTGCTTACTATAATAGCCACTTTCCCTGCTGTGAAAATTAGTTTTTAGACTCGACCTAACTGATGCTGTTAAATAGGCTCATCATAAACAAATGAGTGTATCAATTTTGTACCAAAGACCGCACTTTAAAATAAATAAATAAATAAATAAAAAAATAAATAAATAAATAAATAAATAAATAAATAAATAAATAAATAAATAAATAAGGTTATTTTTGGAAAGGGTTTCCTTTTTTTTCCAGTGGGGCAATAGTCATTGTAAATTTGACAGAAAAAAGACCCATGACGCTGAAATGTGACAAAGGTAGTCAGCTTCCTATTATGACAACGCTGCAGTTTTGTCAACAGGTGGACAAGGAGAGATTTCATCACTGTGCGAATGATAAATAAAAGTGCCGTGTGGGATATATATATATATCTCCCACACGGCATATACCATATATACCGATTTAATTATGTATCTCCCACACGGCAGTATTATTTATCATTCGCACAGTGATGAACTCTCCTTGTGCACCAGTTGACAAAACTCACACACACACTCACACACACGCTTAAGGTGCTAAATAATTTATTAGACATAACACTTTGGAGAATAGATATATAGGTCGACACCCTTAGACGAAGGCGAAAGCATCTATCAACAAGTATATAATTAATCGTGTAAAGATTGCAGTGTTTGTTATTCTGTTCAGTGGCAGTTTCTTTTCGTAGACTGTGGAACAGCCATCATTCTCTTGCAGCGAATGTTAAAGTTAAATTTTCCACTGTAAACACCTTTAGAAGAAATATTTCCATTGTAAATAGATTTTAGACCTATTATAAAATTGGTAATAATTCCCCAAAGGGTTATGGCAAAAAGAATTATCTAGCGCCCTAAGTGTGTCCTCATGGTAAAGAATTACCTGTTTCTCAGCCCTGTTTGATTGGTGCTATTGTCACCTACAATTGTGTTTTTCCATACCTCGTACTTGCGGTATCAAGAAAACAAAACAAAACGAAAACAGAAACGAACACATAACGCTATAGGATACACCTTCGTTAGGCCTATGCTATACATTGCACGAGTGTACGTTTCACAGAAACTTGTTTGTTGTTGTAGTTTTGTTTTTGTAATTTTTTAAATAGTAATAAGAATAACGCCTGAGAAAATAAGGATTGTTTGGCCCCGGTCTTATTGGCGTTCTAGTTGTATTGCCTCACGTTCATGAGTTCACGGGCCGATAAGAAGCCTGTGGAAAGGCCATTGCACTTTTAGTTCGAGGTGCCTGCATACCTCCGTGACGTGTTATAATCGATATCACACCTAACCTTAACAGACGATAATTGATAGTAGTTTTAATTATATGTAGCCTACATCATAGTATTTTACCAGCTAAAGATTTCTCTTTACAAGTGACAATAGAAATAATGTAGAATGTCAATTTTATAAGCACCATGATCTGGTTAGCAATATACATATGCTTTAAAAATTATATATGTATATATATATATATATATATATATATATATATATATATATATATATATATATATATATATATATATATATATATATATATATATATATATATATATATATATATATAGGTGGCTCTTTTATGGCCCTTCTTTCCAAGAAGAAGAATAAAGCTTTTAAGCCATTCGCATGGGAATGCTGGTGTACAGTGATGTCACATCTAGGGCAAAAAGGTTTATTGGTTGGAAGTTGCTGTCACGGTTCAGGTCCACAAAAGGTGTGATTCGTGTCTCTAACGTAGGTTAAAAAAAAGCATGAACAATTGGTTGTAAGACTAAGTCCAAGTGCATGGAGATGTCATTAGTAGGGCAACTGCATACTGGGTTGTTTGTCTTGTGGATCTTTTGAAGCAAAAATGAAAACAGCCTCCCCCGGGCTGATGTTTCATGAGCAGGCGAGCAGTGGCTATGAGCTTTTTGGATTTTATAAGTTAATTCAAGATAATGGAGATTTTACGTTTGTCTGGAGATTGTTTCTTTACAGCTTGATAGTTGGCCTGGTTGTCAAGCTGTGATATTGCCTCTTTGATGTAGTCTACAGATCTCGATTTCAGACCAAAACAGCACCGCCTTTATTTGCAGGTTTAATGGCGATGTCGTCAAGCTTCTGTAGAGAGCGAAGAGCTGTTTGTTCTTCTCTGGAGAGGTTTGATTTTCCTGATGGTTTGAATGGCAAGTTTCTTAGATCTGTCTTACGCTTGTGGATATAGACCTCAACTTCAGTTGTATTGTGAAGAGACTTCTTGCACAGTCTTAAAAAGTCATCATCATCAGGGTCAAATTGTATTTTAGGCGGGTGATCCAACACAGCCATCCAACCCAGGGAGCGAAAAAAAAACGTTCACAGTCTTGGATTACGTTGAATTTGTTGCATGAAGGTTTTAGTGGTATGAATTTTAGTCCTCTGGACAGCATTGAGGTTTCAGCTTCAGTCAAAGGGAGGTCTGGCGGCATGCAGCACACTAATCCACTACCGCTCGCACCCGACACCCCAGACTTTGCAAATCCAACTTCGATGGCGGCAGCACCATTTGAGTCCGATGGAACAACACTATTACCTGCAGACACTACTGCAGCGCACCCGAGGAAGAAGAACCACCAGCAGGGCGCGCAGAAGAATCGGCAGGGTCGTCAAGGCCGGCAAGACCTTCACCAGAAAGGACCACAGCGGAAGAGGCAGGGGATGATGTTCTACATCAATTTGCCAATGCTGAGGGACCTGTAGACTGAGTAAAAAAAATTGGGATTTCAAACGATCAAGTTTGTATTGTGTTTTAGTTTTTTTCATGTGTCTGGAGAGCCGCATTGAGTTTGGCCACAGTGACTTTGAGATACAACACAGTGGGCGGATCGAGGGCTTGACAGACTGATGGCTAAGGAATTAAACTACCCTCTGAAGCCTACCAACTACCAAATTTTGAATGGTGATGGACATTAGTTTGTAACTGGACTTTGTAAGGAGGGCAAAAAGTCTGGCGTGAAAGAGAGACATTACGTGTGTCTGATGGTGAATGGTGGATGCATGAGATTTTGACGAATGCAGGTTTTTAAGAAAGACAAATGGCTAGAAGGTTTGATTCAAGCAAAGCACGATTTAGCATATGACAAAGCCAGAGGTAGAGAATTGCGAGGTAAGGGTTGAAGACAATAAAGTAAATGAGAATGAAAAAGAGTATAAAACTTAAGGCATAATTACACAAATATAAAACACTTAGACAACGACAGGAGACAACAACAACACAATGTAGCAGCAAAGTTATGACAAATTGGACAGCTAGCATTCAAAATGTTATTTGTTGTTAGAGATACATATCAATGGATTTTGCACATATATTTGAAAGCAAATTCTCTTTGAAGAGGATTCTCAGTTGCCAAAATGTTCTATCTACATAATAGAGTAGCTTTGTGAGGTGTATGTGTGTGACTATGCCGTAGCTTTTAAAATGATGCATCCGGCCACACATTCCCACGCATGCGCGTGCATACTCCAGGTGAAAGAGATCTACGAACAACATCTTTTTATATGTTTGTCTGTACATCTCAAAAAAAGTTTAGATCCTATTCTTGTGCCATTATTTGCAAATGACTGAAACAACTTGCAAACATACTTGCGTTTAGAGTGACTGTGTTGGAGGGTTAGTTATTTAGTCATTGTTTATAGGGTCCAGCGGACTGCAAAGAGCCGAATCAGTTGGAGAGGATGGGGGATGAGGGTATTGAATTAGTATAAAGATCTATATATATAAAATTTAAAACAAAATAATTGAATCTCTGTATTGCATTTACTACAATTTGCTATAACGTCGCTTTCATAATCATATTTGTGACTCACACGCATGTGAGGTTTATATTGATATTTTCTTTCATTTATCTATTTTAGTGTTACCGGTGTCACAGTACAATGATGTCGGCAAAATAAACAGAACTTCCAGAAGTCCTGATAAAGATGTCATTGGCATCCTATGAAGTTAATTAAAAAATATATGTATGTAGACGTTTTACAATTTATTTTTATTTTTCTTTATTTTTGTTAATTTCTTTATTTTTTGTTAATGATGATGGTGATGATTGATGCTGCTGCTGCTGCCGTTGATGATGATGATGATGATGATGATGATGATGATGATGATGATGATGATGATGATGATGATGATGATGATGATGATGATGATGATGATGATGATGATAATGCAGTCATGTATAGCGCAGGTCTTCACAAAAACAGTTCATGCTTATTGCGCACATACACAAAAATTAAAATAAAAATAATTTGTTGTTTGCAATTAGCATGAACTGTTTTTGTGAAGACCTGCGCTATACATGACTGCATCAATATCATCATCATCATCATCATCATCATCATCATCATCATCATCATCATCATCATCATCATCATCATCATTGTTTTAACATAATTTTTTTTCAACAAACAAACCAGATATTAATACAAGGCAAAACATCAGGGCGCACAAAAGCACAAGGCTTAAATAAGTGCTACCCAAATAATAATATTGTGTCAAAATATCACTGGTGGACGACAGGAAACAACAACAGAACATTGATTAAAAATACAAGAAATATATTTAAAAAAAAATTTAAGAAGACAATTTTAGACACACAAAAAAGATTTCCAAGTGAAGGGGAAGATAAAAAATAGGGGGAGGGCGGGGGTGCATGGTGGTGGTGGGGGAGAGAGGGTGGGGCGTGGAGGGGGAGGGGCGGGTGCGAGAGAGTTATACGTTATCATCATCATTATCATCGTCATCATCATCAACAACAATTTACTGATTGACATGAACGATAGACAGTCTTAGAATCTGAGTTTCTATCTTCTTGTATCCCCTCTTTATCATCATCAGCAGTAGCAGCAGCAGCAGTAGCGGCAGCATCATCATCATCATTATCGTCGTCATCGTCATCATCGTCAGTATCAACATCATCTTCATCGTTGTTGTTCTGTTGTTGTTGTTGTTGTTGTTGTTACTGTCCGGCTGTGTGCTTGTTATATCCTTTACATAGATTTCTTCGGTTATTATTTTGGTGTTTTGGACTGTCCTCAGAGTTGCTTTGTTGCTTGATTCTGTGTATCATTCAAACAACCATACGACCAGAAGACGACATTATGTTTATGTGAGAGTTTCACTTTTATGCATGCGTGTGTGTGAGGAGTGGGAGGTTGGCGGGGTGTGTGAGGATGTGTGAGGATGTGTGTGTTTGTGCGAGTGTGTGTAGCAATCACCAAGGTTAGCGAACTAGAGGCTATAGCACACACGCCGAAAAATCAGCAGAAAGACGAGACATTAGCATATGTCAATTTATTAATTTATTTGACAGCACCGACCCACGACATCACAACGAAAACAACGTCGCAATCGTCTCCAAGGAAATCCCGTCAGTCGCCGTCTTGACTGATGCTAACGTTCACGTCTAACAACGTCATCAGTAACACGACACTACATTCCAATAGCACTGACGATGGCGCTGTTGCTTCTTTGTCCTGATGTCTACGTCGTCAGTGGATGTTAACACGTTACCGTTGGCGTCAACTGGTAGGAGGCCAGGGCTTGGGACATGAACCGAGTCGTTGTTAGGCGATCGACTGTGTTGCAAGCCAGAGAGGATGGAGAGCAGCGCGAGCACATCCTGCATGTTACCAGTCACCTGGTCAACCCTAGCGGACCGCCTCTGAAACAACAACAGTGACAAAATGCGTTAAACGTTACACATGCAACCTATACGCTGCAGTAGTGAACATTGTCTGTGTATGTGGGGAGGAAGAGATCGGAAAAGGGGAGGGAAGGAGAAGAGGGTGGAATGAGAATGAGAAGATTATGAGAAGGAGAAGAATCAATCGCAGCGATACTTAAGTACCGGTGAACGATTTCGACGACACAACAAAAATGTCAAGAGTAAACTGGCACATATATGACTTATAAATCCTTGTTTCTGGGTACTTTCCTCAAAAAACTGTTAAGAAGTGACGGAAAGAGCGGAATTTCACTGGGAGTTACTAAAGAATGTTACTCTACAACATTGCGCTCTTTCCGTCCAAAAACCCATTTGCCTTCTTGGATTCTTAAACTGTATGGAACCAAGTGAGGACACTATCCGGCGTCAATAAACGGTTCGAAAACATTCTCAAACGGTTCGTAAAAGACAGTTGACCTAGTAAGAAATACAGCTTGACCTAATTCGTCGCCTAGAGGAGACGAAAGTTACTTTTTCTCGCGTTTTGAAAGTTACCTTGGATTTGGGTACATTCTCAGGTACCCAGATCCAAAGCTAGGTACCCAGATGACCGGTGGAAGACTATTAAACCTTGTTTCTGGGTACATTTATAAGACTATATATATATATATATATATATATATATAGAGAGAGAGAGAGAGAGAGAGAGAGAGAGAGAGAGAGAGAGAGAGAGAGAGAGAGAGAGAGAGAGATATCAACAACTCGTACAGATCAACATACCAATACCATCAATCCAAAAACCTGTACGAGTTGTTGATCTGGTTTCCTATGCGGTGACTCATCCTTGACTACTCAACGAATTTTATCCCATTCTCTTCCAAAGTAATACTAAAATATATATTGTTATTAAAAGAAGAAAGAATGAACGAGCGGCAACAAACCATCGACCGCTCCAAAGTAATAATAAAATTTGCAGAAGGAAAAGAAGTGCATCAGAGACTCAGGGGACATAACCATAGCAAGCCTAAGTCACGGAAGGGATTGTTTCCCTTGTAATTGGTTCTTTCTAGCAAAAGTTGCTATGATGATGATGATAATAATAATAATAATAATAATAATAATAATAATAATAATAATAATAATAATAATAATAATAATAATAATGGTTGTGATGATGACTATTATAACTAGATAATAATAAGAATAGCGCATAATTTAATACTACCGGTGCACAATCATAATGATAAAAATACCACCAACAGACACGTAGTTATTCCAGCAAGACCAACTGCTACAGTGAGGAACCTGCCGGGAAACCAATTTCCACCCACTTAAACTCTCACCCATAAACCACCTCACCATAACCCAACCCACCTCATCCCTAACCACACTTTCACTGCACGAATGAAATCCTTTTAAAGGGATTAGTTAAAAAGAAAAGAAAGAAAAGAATCTTATAAATAAGTTAACTAATGTAATAATAATAATAATAATAATAATAATAATAATAATAATAATAATAATAATAATAATAATAATAATAATAATAAAAACAACAGCAGTAGTAGTAGTAGTAGTGGTAGTAGTATAGAAGAAGAAAGTGTCAATCTAGTAATAAATTCGACCCCTATACGCTTATGTGTCCGGGGACGTTAATCTATAAAACTAAACTAAACTGAGAAGAGGGAGAGAGAGAGGGTGGGAGGGCGTAGGAGGGGGGTGGTGGTGGTAAATTAGTTCGGCGATGGGCACAGCAAAGTGTCACAAGTATGTCAGGATAAAAAGAGAGAGGCCAAGTGACCAGTATTATATAATATTGCCCGCCACGTAGTCTGATAATCTACCGCACCAGTGACTACCCCATCCCTATGGAACACAGCATGATGTCGTCTTAATCAATTGTGCTTACAACATGTATTTTCGTTGCGGAGCTTTTATTTATTTCTTTATTTATTTTTCAACAATGAACCTTGATGGTACATGGTACACAGGCACATAGACTAATAAACTGGACTGTCCTATCTTATTCTAATTCGTAACTCGGAGTCGTTGTGTCACCACAGATGATCGTTTAACCATCTTTCTCTGTCCTCAGCAACCCCGGTGGCTTCGCTCAGTCCATTCTCGAATGTTGTCCTCCCACCTCTTTTTTTTTTTTTAAACTGGACAATTTATACCAAACCCGTACTTTTTAAAACAAATATCTTTCTTTCTTTCTTTCTTTCTTTCTTTCTTTCTTTCTTTCTTTCTTTCTTTCTTTCTTTCTTTCTTTCTTTGTGGGTGGTGGGACAGGGGTGAGTGGGTGGGAGGTAATCTTGTGGGACAGCACACTCGCTGTGAATCTGAAAAGGATTTGAGACGTTGAAAAGGGTAATCTGTATGCCCTTTGAGCTGAAAAAGAGACCATAGTGATGTTGCAACAGAAGACGGCTGATTACTGCCGGGGTAAACCTTATCTCCGCCTGAAGTACGACTGTGGGCAGCCCGTCTCGGAGAAACGTCACACACTACTGGAATGCCCCCAGTAGTGAAAACACCAGATGTATGCTGGGCTGTGTGTGTCAACATGACGGAAATCTCGCGGAAGCGGCAGCGAAGGGAAACTTCATTACCCTGTATGTCAATAATAATAATAAGAATAATAATAATAATAATAATAATAATAATAATAATAATAATAATAATAATAATAATAATAATGTTACGTTGAAACGCGAAGGATAGTATGTCTGAAACGCGCACGATAGATCTAATCGTTTCGCTTTGCAAAGTATTCAATAATAGAGTGTATTTACCTTTGATTTGAGTTTGCATTGTTGTTAGGAGAAGCTTTGTATAACGTTGATAATTTTCGTTAGTCGATATTATTGGAGAATTCTCTAGATTTGCTTGTTACTGTCGATCGAAACTTCGCGATAAATGTAGACAGCTGAGAAAATTCTTGGACTGAAAAGAATGTTGTATGACGTAAGACAGTGATGACGAATTTATTTGTGATTGGTTATAATTGCGTCATACTCGATCGTTCCACCGTGTTCTGGAGTAGAGAAAAACTATATTATTCGATGCTCTGTGTGAAAAAAGAGGAGAGTGAAAAGGCGATTGTATGCAGTTGTTGATGAACGCTGAATAAAGTTTGAAAACTCATACGACGACTCTGTGCCTTGTGGATGATTGAACGGGTTGCGTGGATAAACGAATCCGAGTTACACCTTATCAGAACTTCAGCATTGGGGCTGAATCAACCACTGATAGAAAAACACCATCAATCGAGTGTAACAAATAATAATAATAATAATAATAATAATAATAATAATAATAATAATAATAATAATAATAATAATAATAATAATAATAATAATAATAATAATAACAATAATAAGATGGCAATCCATTCAAATGTACTTGCAGTCTCTCACACAAAATGCCGAAAAAGAAGCATCTTCAAAAGTTTTCATTTCCTTGGCGGTGGTGTGACTCGGTGTAACAAAGCAAAAAAGAAAACATGGAATGGTTAAGCCACTATCTAAACCATTCTATCTGCAAGCAAAAGAATTATCCAAATCAGCTCAGCCAATGTTTAGGTACAGAATAAAACTGGTTTAGAAAAAGTAAACCACAACGACCTTGGCCTTTGAGAATGTACAAAAACGAATGATCCAACATGCTTAACAGTAGCTAAAGTATCCGCGAAGTAAACAAAATATGAATTTAGGTTCATTTTTGTTTGACATAATGGAAAAAAGTGCGCTTTGAACAACAGCAAAAATTCAAATTGGAAGCGACGGACTGATCGGCAACCTGACTGATACTGAACGACGGCCCATGATTCAAAGTAACCATAAAACAACAACAACAACAACAACAACAACAACAACAACAACAACAAAGTAACGATTACACAATGTCGCTTCAGCCGTTTTTGATATATTCAGTGCCACGTGTTTAGCAACAAAATAACTCCAGTGACCTTGAACTTTGGGAGGCAGGCCACTAACTTAGGTAATGTTCCTATGAAGGTTGGTCAAAATCAGCTCAATGGTTTTTGAGATATGGCTATCAAACGGACCGATGTACAGCCCCAACTGACTGACCGACATTTGGCATAGCGGTCTATCAATCCCTGTTTGTTTTCCGTTTGCTTTGTTAACCCATTTGCTACCACGACCCCATATATGGGATCACGTGAATCCAATGTGCTCACTGAGCACATTGGATTCACGTGATCCCATATATGGGGTCGTGGTAGCAAATGGGTTAAGATAAAGCCGAGTCCCAACACTACCAAGAAAATTAACGCTTTTGAAAACGCTTATTTTTCGTCTAAGTGTGTTAGTGTATGGAAATGCATTTCAATGTCTTGTCACCCTGTTTTCTCTCAGACGGGTTCCATTCCAATCGGGAGGTTTATTAAACTTATAGTTATTGGCAATTGGTCACTCATGCATTCCATCGACGGGGAGTGCCAGCTGTATGAACGCACCCTGTGAGCACCAGGTTCCATTCTTCTTCGGTTGTCCTGGATTGTTCTGTTGTCTGGGTTTCAAGAAGATGCGCATCAAGCATCAAGTTGGAGCCTTCGGCGATTTTGAGTTAGATCCTGTGTCTGCCAGCGCCTTAAGCATCGTTTGAGTTGTAACGTTCTATATAAGTTAATCTTGTATTATAAGACCAAGAAGTAGAAGAAGAACTACAACAAGAAGAGATTTAGGAAATGATTTCTGGTGTCAGCTTACATTCAGACAGCACTGTCGATACTAATTTCCTTTCTTTTCAAGTTTTTTCCGTGATAGCAATCGTAAAGGAATAATGCCTTAATTTTATTATCACAATTCAGTGGTAAACCCCGGTATACTAGTTGTAGGATCCGCTTGTACTCTTGCAGACTTGTACGAGTTTTTACAACAATAGTTTATAGTTCATCTCAAACCTCCATCAAAATGCGAACAAATATCTAATTTACAGAACATCAACGATGAACAGTGCTTTTGAAGACTGCGAAAATTAAATACGTAGTAATGTCCATGCAGATTTTGTCTAATATCACACATGTTAATAGACTTTAAAATAAATTTTACAAAAATATTTAAAGGAAGTAGAACGTTCATCTAGTTGTTTCCAAACCATGTTCTACGGGAGCATGAAACGTTTGCCGTTGATGTTACGATTAAAATGAGCATAGAACAGGACTGAGCAGGGCAAGGCGGCACAGTATGTCATTTACAAGGCCCAAGAGAACGGAGTAAATTAAGCCAGCACAAAAACATTAGTGCACATTACAGCACAGAGGAGTTGGACCACAGCAAGCACCTAGTGGCCAAGTTTCTGCCTGTCCTGAGACCAGTATCGTGCCATCCTAATGCAGGCATTTAGAAACAAAACGTTATCGCTGTTGATAGCTCTGTTACCATTTACATGTAAAGTGTTTACGTCTCACCTTCCCTTCCACCCCTCCATCCGTACGTTACGTGGAGATCTCCCGATGTAGCTAGTACGTTTCATTAAAACAGTTCGTATTGGACCTAAAGCAAGAAATACGAAAATAAGTATAATTACTACTGTGCTGACTTTTAACTTTTCTCCTGTAGTTTCGTGCATCTTGTCAGACTGTGATGTCTATGCACGTAAATGTCGGGGGAACACGATTTAATTAACAATGGTGAAACGAGGTTATCGAGACAGTCTTGGCCCCAAATTACCATCGTGGACGTTGGACAGCGCTGGCGTGGTGACTACAAAGTCATGTAAGAGGTCCAAGTCATTTCACTGACTAAACTCACTTACTGCGTGGAATACTAATATGACCCGGCAGCCAGTCCAACCCGTTTACTGCAGTTTAGCACAAATCTCCCAGGAGCCCGGTAAGCAGCACTCGAAACAAGTCCCGCACGGCCAATTATTCGATAAATGATTAGCTAATCACGGAGGATAGTAGACTCCACTCTCAACAGCTACAAGCACAAGATGAAAGGTTTTATGCTGCAGTAGTTTTGCTTCCGTGTTCCCCCTCCCCCCCCCCCCCCCCCCCCCCACATCTGTAATGAATGAGGTTTTCTATGTACCGTGCAAATAAACGAACGAAACAACGGCCGGTCAAAGCTCACATTCTCTTTACAGCTCGTGTGCTAGAATTGCGATTCAATTCAATTCAATTCTGTTCACATACATGGTATTTTAGTCCCCAGAGTTGTTATCACACAAGGAAATACAAACATTATAACCAAATCCAACAAATTTAAAGTTGAACTATAACCATAAAAAATAACATTACCACACATGTTTACCAACTGCAGACATTTAAATTATACAGGCAATATTTATTATTTATTTATTTAGTGGGGCCGGGTAGCTCAGTTGGTAAGAGCGTCTTGCTAGTAACCGAAAGGTCGCTGGTTCGAATCCCGGATTGGTCAACGTGTGATCATATTATTTTCCCCTTTACCAACAACTGGCCCGCTGGTGTCAGTACAAAATCGGTCCAGTAGTCACCTATATGCGAAAGTGTCGTGTGACTATAATCTACAAACAACAACAACATCTATTATTTCCGGGATTTCCAACAAAACGTCAATGGATTCTTGAATATTTACATTGATATACTTTTCTTGTCTATAGCTGCACCAAAATAGGACATTCAAATATAAAATGTTTAACCAATATTGGCTTTAAACAGATACAAACGGCATCTTTTGAAAAAAAAGTGTTCCGTGAATAAATGTCTTGGGTAAGAAAAATGTACAACCCGCATGTCTATTGCTAGATAAATTCGAATGTATAATTTTTTTCAATAAAGATAATAATTCAGATACTGAAGTCTTTATATGTTATATGAATAGTATTTATTGCCTGCTTTAATCGCTCTGTGTTTCACCAATTTACCATCATTCCAGTAAAGAAGGGCAAATACTAGCTACAAATCCACATCCTGCAAGCACCTACTCTATTCAACTCCATTTATCTTGTCCTTAATCCCCAACCAAACCCGGCTCCTCTCCCCCCCCCCTCCCGCTCCCCATCGTTCTGGGTGGCGCTGTTCTGGAGCTGCCGGTCTACTCCGATGTAGCAAACAATCTGAATTTCGCATTTAAGAATACATTTTACCTAAAATGCAATTCATATAGCCAAGCATTGACGACTACTGCACGCCAGCAGCCATTTTAAAGAGCGTAGACAGGGTGCCCTGCCCTGTTGGCGGTGACAGTCAAAGGCTTAGGAATCATTAACCCATTTATGACGCTTTCATTCTATGATAATGGATACAATGGACCGCGACATCACACTTTTCAAAGCATCAACTCTATCTAGATTTTTATTACAAGCCACTTTTCACACTGTGCAAGTCGACTCTCTCTCTCCCTCTCTGTTTCTCTCTCTTTCTCTCTCTCTCTCTCTCTCTCTCTCTCTCTCTCTCTCTCTCTCTCTCTCTCTCTCTCTCTGATAGATTGATAGATAGAAAGATAAATAGATAGATAGGTACATAAACCTCCAACAACCTGACAGATAGATAGATAGATAGATAGATAGATAGATAGATAGATAGATAGATAGATAGATAGATAGATAGATAGATAGATAGATAGATAGATAGATAGATAGACAGACAGACAGACAGACAGACAGACAGACAGACAGACAGACAGACAGACAGACAGACAGACAGACAGACAGACAGACAGACAGACAGACAGACAGACAGACAGACAGACAGACAGACAGACAGACAGACAGACAGACAGACAGACAGACAGACAGACAGACAGACAGACAGACAGACAGACAGACAGACAGACAGACAGACAGACAGACAGACAGACAGATAGATAGATAGATAGATAGATAGATAGATAGATAGATAGATAGATAGATAGATAGATAGATAGATAGATAGATAGATAGATAGATAGATAGATAGATAGATAGATAGATAGGCAAAGACTATATGATGACCGTGGTAAATGCGTGTGGAGACAAAGACTTTAAGAATGGGGGAGGCGACGTGACGAGACTTTAAAGTGCCCCAATATCAAGAAGTAGTTTAATATTGGCAAAAACCGGTTCCCCATAAAATTCCCATTGTTATTACTTTAAACAAAGAAACCGTGGGTTTTCGTTGCTCAAACCAGCAGCTAACATTTTTATTTTCCATTTCTGTTCTGACAGAGAGTGATAGCCCCTGTTTAGCGGTACACCAGTCCGATCTACTAGATGTTAGTTTATAGCGCTACAATGGTATCTAGTGATTGCTGTCAAAATGGTATTGGATGCATCCAATATACAATTTTGCCCCCAAAAAATCGATTTCCTTTCCGTCTTTTAATAGCGATCTCCCTGCCTTTAAACCACATGTTTGAGTAATAGATGTGTGTTTATTTAATGTGTGAGAATGCATGAAACATGTGAGCGTGTATCTTAGAACAGTTCACCGCTCTTTGCGCCTGATGGGTGAATTAGGAAAAGGTACGTATAAACATCCATTATTATTATTATTATTATTATTATTATTATTATTATTATTATTATTATTATTATTATTATTATTATTATTATTGTTAATGGACTACAAAATCTATTGATTAAAAAAAATTAAACTTTTGAAAGAATTGTTTGTTGCAAACTATTTTTTTCTTGGAGTGGGACAACTCTCACTGTGAATGTTAAAATGATATGTCGAGGGGGCGTGTGTAAAGTGAGAGCCTTTAAATGTTTTTTTTTTTTTTTAACTGTTGGCCAACACATGCATGGTGATTGTGCATCCTCTCGCTCAGCGCACATCTTGCGCCGTGGTAATAACGTGCTGTCATGCAAAACAATTTCTTATTATTCGGACATTGACGGCAATTTTCCTGTAATCGTCTCCACTTGACTGCTGTCTCTGATATACTCCTCATCACACACACAGACACACAATCATGTACATACTTTTCAACACATACACAAACATGCACACAGACAGCACGATACACGCACACAGACACACATACACAAACAAACACACACCCGCACACACACATCACACACACACACATACCCACACACACACACACACACACACACACACACACACACACACACACACTTGTTTACCTTCTTCTATAGAAACTCTTCATTTAAGAATAGATGTAAAAAGAGCATTGATATTTTCGTCACTCGTGTGGGTCCGATACTCATAATTTAGAGCAAAACAACGCTGTAAAAAAACAAACGAATGTAATCTGAACCATCATATCATCATAGAAAACCACCGACCCTTCATAATTATCTGCAATCGCAGGTCACAATGCTATGTGAAAGTGGATGTTAAGGCATTTAAAGTTGTACTATTTCATGTCATCTCAACCATTGACATTTGACCACTCTGCCAGTAGTTGCCTTGCCCATCTCTCTCTCTCTCTCTCTCTCTCTCTCTCTCTCTCTCTCTCTCTCTCTCTCTCTCTCGTGTCAAAAGCTAGCCTGTGTTCACTGTAGATTTGAACCTTCTTGACACAAATCTTTAAATCCCAGATATTACCCGTCCTAATCCCAATTCTATCGTGCACTCTCTCAAATCATCGTCACCGTCTCCTTACCCCGTCCTACCCTTGTTCTTGACAGATCATTGTTCCAAAACATTCTTCGAGTTTCTTGTGGTCTTGTGTCATTATCCTCCTAACCTCTCCCACTAACTCCTTTCCTTCCCCCTTCCTTTCCCTCTCTCACTCTCCCTCCTCACCCCCTCTCTCCCCCGAGGTTTTCTGTATAAATAGTATCCCCATTTGGGGGAAATTTAGTGCTTTAAATTTCCACTGTTTCTGTAATTCTCATTTGTTCTTTCTCGTTCCTACTCTGTTCTATCAATCTACTATCTTCTTCGCTAGACCAGTCACTTACCTTTTTTTCTTGAAAACTCTCCCAAAACTCCTCATTTGTGTTTGGGGTCTGTTGGGTCAGCTTGGGAATATTGGAGGTTTTCTGCCAAATGTTCACTAAGGCTGTCTATGGTATTATTATTATTTAGCAATGTAGGCATTTTATACGTGTGTGTTTTGTTAATATTTTATAATGATGCTAATATTCTTTTTTTTGTGAACGAAGGTTTGATAAATTAGAGTACAGCCTCAGCGTCCCCTGCTTGGGATGCCTTTATTGTGAAGTGACCGGCTGGTGGAGTGTCTTCAGTGTTATCATTATCATTAGGGTTGTTTTAACAGATCTTTTATACGAATCAAGGGTAAACCCTCTTTCAACTAAGCTGTGGTCCTGATTCGGCTCTTTGCGGTCCGCTGGACCCTATAAACAATTAATAACTAACTAACTCTTGTTGAATGCGTTTTATTAATAGAAGAGTGCATGCCGTGCGAGGAGCCTGCTGTGATTAGCTTCCGTCCTGAGCGCCGCGCAGTTTAAGGCCACAACAAGCAGGGAACCTATGCACGCTCTCATACGACACCAACAACATCCTCACAATTCACATCATCATCATCATCATCATCATCATCATCATCATCATCATCATCATCATCATCATCATCATTACTAGTAGTAGTAGTAGTAGTAGTAGTAGCAGTAGTAGTAGTAGTAGTAGTAGTAGTAGTAGTAGTAGTAGTAGTATGAGTATTATTAAATATTGTTATTATTATTAATATTATTATTACAATTATTATTATTATTATTATTATTATTATTATTATTATTATTATTATTATTATTATTATTATTATTATTATTATTATTATTATTATTATTATTATTATTATCATCGACGACGTCTCCCAGACCGTACCCATCATCCAATTCAGCTACAGCCACAATGAAACTTGCAACCACCCCATCTTGTCCCCAAAGCTCTCGAATTTAACCATGGTAAACGTTTTATCTCCTATCATAGATAGATAGATAGATAGATAGATAGATATAGATAGATAGATAGATAGATAGATAGATAGATAGATAGATAGATAGATAGATAGATAGATAGATAGATAGATAGATAGATAGATAGATAGATAGATAGATAGATAGATAGATAGATAGATAGATAGATAGATAGATAGATAGATAGATAGATAGATAGATAGATAGATAGATAGATAGATAGATAGATAGATAGATAGATAGATAGATAGATAGATAGATAGATAGATAGATAGATAGATAGATAGATAGATAGATAGATAGATAGATAGATAGATAGATAGATAGATAGATAGATAGATAGATAGATAGATAGATAGATAGATAGATAGATAGATAGATAGATAGATAGATAGATAGATAGATAGATAGATAGATCGATAGATAGATAGATAGATAGATAGATTGATCGATAGATAGATCGATCGATAGATAGATAGATAGATAGATAGATAGATAGATAGATAGATAGATAGATAGATAGATAGATAGATAGATAGATAGATAGATAGATAGATAGATAGATAGATAGATAGATAGATAGATAGATAGATAGATAGATAGATAGATAGATATAGATAGATAGATAGATAGATAGATAGATAGATAGATAGATAGATAGATAGATAGATAGATAGATAGATAGATAGATAGATAGATAGATAGATAGATAGATAGATAGATAGATAGATAGATAGATAGACGGACGGAGAGAGTGAGAGACGGACGGAGGGAAGGACGAACGGACTGACGGACGGACAGACACACAGGTAGACAGACATGTAGATAGATAGATAGACAGACATGTAGACAGATAGATAGATAGATAGATAGATAGATAGATAGATAGATAGATAGATAGATAGATAGATAGATAGATAGATAGATAGATAGATAGATAGATAGATAGATAGATAGATAGATAGATAGATAGATAGATAGATAGATAGATAGATAGATAGATAGATAGATAGATAGATAGATAGATAGATAGATAGATAGCGATTAAATAAATAAATAAAATAAGCAAAGTCTTATTTTAAAAATGTGGTCTGACAAGATGTTGCCTACTGATTACATGGTTATGAATAAATATTAGGCTTATACCATTGTTTTTGTCCCTCCTTATGTTATCATTAGGCTTTGTTGGCTGTCATTATGTTTTGTTGGCTGTCATTATGCTTTGTTGGTTTAAATGGTACATGAGTGTTAAAATCAACTGTGCTTGAGAGGCTGTTTACTTCCGTGCGAGAGTGTATATATGTATCAGGCGTAGGGAGTTCTGCTTTTTGATCTTGTGTACTATGTAAATACTGTTTATTATAATTATTATTATTATTATTATTATTATTATTATTATTATTATTATTATTATTATTATTATTATTATTATTATTATTATTATTATTATTGTTATTGTTATTATTAGTATTATTATCATTATTATATTGTTGTTATTGTTATTATTATTATTATTATTATTATTATTGTTCTTCTTCTTCTTCTTCTTATTATTATTATTATTATTATTACTAACATTATTATTTTTTATTATTGCTATTGTTCTTATTATTGTTAATAATATTATTATTGTTATTATCAGTATTGTTATTAATAGTATTGTTATTAATATTGTTGTTATTATTATTGTTATTGTTGTCATTGTTATTCTTCTTCTTATTATTATTATTATTATTATTATTATTATTATTATTATTGTTGTCATTGTTATTCTTCTTCTTATTATTATTATTATTATTGTTTGTTAATTAGATTTTTGTCCCAAGACACCGTGGCGTATTTGGGACTCACATTCTTATTATTATTTATTTTTTAAATTATTATTATTATTATTATTATTATTATTATTATTATTATTATTATTATTATTATTATTATTATTATTATTATTATTATTATTATTATTATTGAGGAATAAAATATTGTTTATATATGTTACATTTTTTTCTTTTAATTTTGTGTTTCTTAAGTGTGAATTGGACCGACAGCAACTATCACCTGACCGTGTTTGATGTGAAATTAGGCCGTACACGGTACGCTGGGTTTAGAGATCACATTAATTTTTCTAGTTGGTCCCATAAACTTTCCAAATTAAAAGTACCTTATTTTAGATATAATTCCTTAAGATAAAGGTGAACGTGTTCACGTAAACGTAAGAATAGAGGCGTTGGGTACTCCCCTTTTACAGGACCAGCTTAATAAGGACGGTACCTATACCAAAGAGCGTATTATAGAAAGAGGGGGAACTTGGTTCAGAACCGCGAGACGGAAGACATGCTAAAAATGGCTCGTGGCAGAAAGACAAAAAGCCACCGAGTAAAACAGGGCGGTGACTTTTGCACAGCCATCAATTGCCGTAATGCCAGATACAAGAAAAGTTGTGATGGCAAGTTCTTTTTCAAGTTTCCAAGAGACAAAGAAAGGTAAATTGCAATCGAAAAACTTACCAAAAAAAATGACCCTAATTTACTGTTGTCTTGCTAATAAAGCAAAATTTTCAACATTAAAAAGTGATTTGCACGCGAAAGGCTTGCATTTTCTGAGTTCAGTTCAACAATCGGCGCTTTTTTTCTGGGTACAAATGGCAGCGCTTTTGCTGCTTTTCTAACCATGCCCCCAAGGCGACGATTGACTGATGCGGATAGAGGCAGAGCTATTGCATGGCTTCAGGAAGGGGTGGGGGTGAGAGAAGTTGGCAGGCGGCTGGGAGTGTCCCACTCCGTTGTCCAAAGGCTGCGGGAGTGCTTTAACAACACTGGAAGCGTCCAAGAACCAAGAAGGTCCGGACGCCTCCGCGTTACCACTGCAAGACAAGACCATTATATCACCCTGTCAGCTCTGAGGATGAGGTCCTCTACAGCAAAAACCATCAGAAGACAGTTTCACGCAGCCAGCAATGTTAACGTCAGCGACCAGACAATTCGCAACCGTCTACACGAGGCAAACCTGCGATCAAGACGACCAGCAGTACGGCCTTTGCTCACCCCAGCTCACCGTGCAGCGCGTTTGGCCTGGGCTCGGCGTCATTTGGTGTGGACTAGGCAACATTGGTAAAGGGTGCTCTTTACAGACGAGTCTCGGTTTTCCTTGTCTTTCAACGACCGTCGAGTGAATGTTTGGAGGCGTCCACTGGAGCGTTTTGCTGATGCGACGGTGCGCGAGCATGACCGCTTTGGTGGTGGATCTGTCATGATGTGGGGTGGCTTCACATTAAACTTCAGAACACCCCTGCTCCAAATTCATGGCAACTTAAACGGTATTGGCTACAGGGATGACGTCCTACAACCTAGGGTTCTCCCAGCTCTGCGGGCCGGGCCATTGGGGAAGGTGCCATACTACAGGACGATAATGCCAGACCCCACCGAGCGCGTATCGTCAATGACTTCCTGCAGCAACAGCTAGGTCATAAGGATGGATTGGCCGGCTCGATCACCCGATTTGAACCCCATAGAACATCTGTGGGATGTCTTGGGTCGACAGACACGGGCAAACCACCCTCCAGGAGCTAATCTTGAAGTTCTGGCCCAAGTTCTCCAGCAAGAGTGGTTGGCCATCCCAGGAAACATCCTCCATAACCTGATACGGTCCATGAGACAACGATGCCAAGACTGCATTGATGCAAGCGGTGGCCGCACCCGATACTGACTCTATAGATTTTTGGTTTCTAAAGTTTTGATTTTGTAAATGAGGGGTATGTCCAGTTAAATTGAATTTACTCGAATTTTAAGCGACTGATGTCTAAAATCTTTTTTGTTATTGATGCAGAAATGATTGCAATAAAATATGATAAACTAATAAATTGAATTCGTGTTTCTGATTTAAAGAGAGACTCATATGTCCAAGTGGCCCTTGTATTATTTTGAGTAGTATATATCATCTTATAATGAGACCCGCAAGCCAAATTCTCAGGTAAACTCATACTATGTGAGTATAGTTGACTCACATGCAATAATGAAAAAAACAAACAAATAACATAAGCTACTCTTTTAAAAACCTAGTAACTTTAGCCAAGAACCGTCTGTCGCAACGGTGCGCGTTGCTTTCAAAAGGCCTAATCGCATGTACCATCGCATTTCATCATTGATACAACCCTTGTCTTCCTCACACATCTCAACGCTATTCCTGCGTTGAAGGAACGTGAACTCATTTGAAAATCATTTGACCACTTAGTATTTAATTGTCATATTCAATCAAGCGATCATTGCATTGAGTTCGTGTTGTGGGCCTGGGCATTGCAGTTTACGTTCATACAAACAACTGCTGCCCTGACAAAGTTGAAGCCCGTTTGGACACATAAGTCTACATTCAAAGGCAAGGCTCCTGTGCTCCCTTGTCATCTCCATCTTCCTATACGCTTGCGAAACAAGGACCCTCACAGCAGATCTACAACGAGGAATACAAAGCATGGAGATGAGATGCTACAGAAGATTTCCTATACTCAGTACATCACCAATGACGAAGTCCGATAGACCATCATACAAGCCATTGGACAACATGATGACATGCTCTCAGTGTTGAAGAAACGGAAAATCCGACGGTGTGGCCGCGTCACCAGAGCATCAGCCCTTGCAATGACCATCTGCAAGGCACGGTGCAAGGAGGCAGAAGAAGAGGGAGACAGAAAAGAGGTGGGAGGACAATATTTGAGAATGGACTGGCTTGACACTGAGCGAAGCCATGAGGGTTGCTGAATGACAGAGAAAGATGGAGTGCCCTTTTTAAACGATCATAATTTGGTGCCCCAACGACCTTCGAGTTACGGGATAGGATTGAATTCAATTTTCGTTCAAGACCGTTTCACAGACCGTTTCAACGCAAACGCGTTATACATGCTAGTAACGGCGGCATCGCATTTCCTGTTTTTTCCAAGCGATAGATAAATTTGTGATGAGGCCCATTAAATCTGGGATGTGCACGACGTGTGCTGCGCAGGGCCTTTGTTGTGCAATCCTTGGACATGCAAAAAAAAATCATGTTACACCAGTGTATAAAACATTTAATTTGCCGCAGCGTGTGTGTATCCCATTGTTCAATCCAGCCGAAGCCCACACACAAGTTTGCTTCTTTGTGTGTTTTCATGTTATACGCTGTGGGCATCTAATAGCAGGTGGGCGCTATGGGCGACTTGCGTTAGATCCTGTTTTCAGCCAGTGCCTTTTTGAGAAAGTGTTAAAAGTATATATATATATGCATATATAAGTCATTCTGGTATATATTATCTCTATGCCCCAAAATCAAGATGCAGAAAAATGCAAGCGCTGTGCTTTACTCTTTCATACTTGTTGAATAAAATTGTTATATTATCTTACTTTACTTATCTTGCCTTATCTTATCTGTACAAAATCAAACCTTTGTTTTAACTGCCGTTTGGTAAAAGGTGTGTTGGACCTCCCTTGGGGTAAGTTTTATTAGGACAGTGTCAATCAGATCTCTCTCTCTCTCTCTCTCTCTCTCTCTCTCTCTCTCTCTCTCTCTCTCTCTCTCTCTCTCTCTCTCTCTCTCTCTCTCTCTGTGTGCCTTATTTTACCCGGTTCTCAACAGAGCTAGGCAAATATTTATAGCAGCCCGGGTGGATTAAAGAGTGCTGCGCGATGATAGGGTCGTGCAACGCTGTAGTGGTTGCATCATGCAAATAGGCTACTTAAACGTTCCTATTCAAGTTAAACCTTACCAAATGAAAATTGGAAACCCAGCTCGAATAGTGAATCCGTTAATCCTAATGTGTGTTGTAACCACAACCTTATTGCGTCATCCTATGTATCTCTTCATGTTTGTTCATTTCTCTGTCTCTCTGTCTCTGTCTCTCTGTCTTTGTCTCTCTGTTTCTGTCTCTCTGTCTCTATCTTCCTCTGTCTCTCTCTGTCTCTCTCTCTCTGTCTCTCTCTCTGTCTCTCTCTCTCTGTCTCTCTCTCTCTCTCTCTCTCTCTCTCTCTCTCTCTCTCTCTCTCTCTCTCTCTCTCTCTCTCTCTCTCTCTCTGGTCTCAGAATGCTGCAAAACGTGCCACCTTGCAGAGGTTTCAATTCCTTTGTCCATTTCTCTACGTGCCTATTACAGTCAGTGAGGAGGAAACACATTTCGATCGTCTTTCGCTAGGGATGTAAGAATTGCGCAACGATCCCGAACTTACGTAAGAATTCCTTCTGAATTTCAAAATGCTGCTCAATGAGAATCAGGTATATGGAAATGATTTAGAGGACTGATACCCTGAGTCGAGCTCTGTATATATTATTATTGATAATTGTGTGAGGCCTACTAGGGCCTTTGCGCAATGGGATTGGGGCCTGGGGGTTACGTCCTAAACTCGAAACGAAAATACGGCATTGACATTCAAAACAAAATTGAGAAATGGGTATATAGGAAGACTTCACAATCCGTTTTGCCTCCACACTACTACTACTACTACTACTACTACTACTACTACTACTACTACTACTACTACTACTACTACTACTACTACTACTACTGCTACTACTACTAATGCTACTACTACTACTACTACTACTGCTACTACTACTACTTACTACTACTACTACTACTCTACTCTGCTTATATACTATTATATTACTACTATACTTTACTACTGCTATATACTCACTCACCTATACTTTTCCTTAAACTAAAACCAACACAAAACTAAATAATACAAACTATCTACATCTTTCCTTAAAAACACACCACAACATACACAACAAACACAAACCCTAAATACACTCCATAAAAACATAAATAAAAAACAAAAACACAACAAACAAAAAACAAAAAACAACAACAACTCAAAACTGCTCAAACATCTCATACAAAAAAAACAACTCAAACCCCCTAAAAAAAACAACGCGCAATCCAACCCAGACGACACACAAACGCGACAAAAAGACTGCACACCAACAAAACACAACCCCAAAGCCAAAAAACACAGACTAGACCTCGGTATACCTCATCGAAAAACGCAACACCTCACCCCAACGTCAACACAAACAGGCCAAACAACACCCAATACATACACAACCACCCACAACTGCCCAAAGCCCTGATAATTCTTTAAGAATTTGAACTACTTCCATAATACGCCTTAACTCCTTATCCAATTCCTAAATTCATTTCCCATTCCAAACTAATCTTCAGTTCCTTGTAACACCCATCGTATCTTCTATATAAATTCCGACCAAAAAGCAGTAATGTCCACTGGAATGCTGAAATCGGGTCTGCACGCTGGAAGCTCTGAAAAAAATAAACAAAACCCCCCTCACAAGCAGGAAAACACGTGACTCACTCTCATCTTGCACTAGTTATTTTCAAGATCGTGCTTTAACAAAAAAGGAACACTTGCGATGGTGACAAAAAACTTCTTTGGCCGGTGTGACATCGGCAAGCATCATTATCCAAAAATTCGACAATCCGCATATTAAACTTCTATCCTTGTAACCTTAGGTTAGAGTTAGGTTAGGGTTAGGAGGGTTACAAAGCCTAAGAACATCGTGAAAAAACCGGCCCGACTTGACCTGGCGCATGCGCAAAGGCGCCAGGCTAATACACCCGAAATTTTGACTTTGACACCGGTCATCATAGAACTGGTATACGATGCAAACATAAACACATTTATCTCTTTCGATGTTTCTGTAGTTAAAAATCAAAGTTTACAAAGGTTGTTATACTCATTTTTTTGTTGTTGACAGTTTATTATCCCTTTCTATCGGAAAATTCTGGGCCGCCTCCCCTGGTGAAGGCGTAGTCGCAGCCTGTGGCGCGCCCAAACCCATCCTACCTAACATTAGTTGTGATTTTGAAATTTTGCTTGTGAGCAAACCGAAGTACCCAGAAAAAAACCCACGAGGCGTTGCCCGAGTCGAAAGTAAATAATATTCGGAAAAACATAACGCCCAGATGCCGGATCGAACCCATACCTGTCGGCGCCATTGGTTTCTGGCTTGTGGACAAGGCAAGTTAGTCCCGCCTTAGCCCACTTGGCCACAACGCTCGCTATATTTTGTTCAGATTAAATACTATCCATACACAAAACGTTTCTTATTAACTCAGATTATGTAGTATGCTGCACTATGGTTTAACAAAAAAATTATTTTGTAAGGTCAAGTTGCCAGATCATTGCTCATCAATGGCAACTTCTTTATTGATTCTCTCTCCCTTGCTCCCTCCATACCTCCCTCCCCCTCTCTTTCTCTTTCTCTCTCTCTCTCTCTCTCTCTCTCTCTCTCTCTCTCTCTCTCTCTCTCCTAACCATGAGGTTGAGGCAATGTGATATTGTCAATTGTGATGGGAAATCTGCATTGGAAACTCTTAACTTCCTTCCTCTACCATGATTATCCAGCGTTTGGTAACAAAATCCTTTTTCCACGCCTTTGGCCTCCAAGCCCAATCACCAATCGCCCACCACTCATATCTCAAATCTTTAACTGAGAAGAACTCAGCGCCTTGGCGGATGGAGAAAGGATGGGACGGGGAGGACGGGGATGGGGGAGGGGAGGGTAGACAATCTGGGAGTTGTTAGAGTAGATTAACAATTTCATTACAGTAGATATATGAAACTGGATCTCCCTAATAGTGTCTCCTTCTCCAAGATGTATGAGTTCATCTACACACGGAGTCGCGTAGTGGCCCGATCACACGCTAGAAATGATTCGTTACGCAACGGTCAGCGTTGCTGGTAATGGCAGTCTTGAAGGCAATCACCAAGCAAACAAACTAAAAACACCGACATAAACAGTGAGACAAACACCGCCCTTATTACCCAGGAAAATGATGTCCAAATCGCTTCTCTCCCCAAGCTGACCCCCCCCCTCCCTCCCCCAAAAGTGGGAGGTCCAAATCGCTTCTCTTTCCAAGTTGACTACCCCCAAAAATGGGAGGTCCAAATCGCTTCGGTCCTCAATGACTGAAAGGTTAAGAGCACACCTTTACTTTTAAAACTGCATTACAACTTTATTTTTTTTAAAGATACCAATTTTATTCGCCAGATGTGAACATATTTTCGGTGTGGAATTCGATCTTGATTATTCTGAGTACAATGGTGAAAAATAAAGTCTGTCTCCAAACCACCAAAGCAATTATCTTCCCCCTCCCCCTCACCTCTCACCCCCACCCTCCATACACCAACCTTCCTCACCCCACCCCCACCCCCACCCAAGTCGACTACTTATAGTTGTAGATCTCTTCGATTTCTGAATACCAGAATGCCGCCGCAGTCTCTCCTCTTCCCAGGTTGGCGGTATCACCGCTGGCGACTAGAAATGAGGTAGCCAATAGGAGCGGCAGATAGTGTATGGTGTCTGGTGTCTGGTTTCCTATTCGTCATGAGGATCCTGGGTGTGGGGATAAAGACAACAGGGTCATTACGGCTATACTGACCGCTGTCTCAAGTGCTGTGTGACACGACTCGGGAGCATGTCTATGTTCCCATGGCTGTATTATTCACCTAGCTTTATGTTCCCACTGCTCATGTTCCCACGGTCCCATGCTACGGTCTCTAAGTTCCCATGCGTTCATGTTCCTACTTCTTTATGTTCCCATGGCTCCATACTCTTATTGTTCCACATTATAACGGTTCGATGTTCCCGCATCGCTATGTTCATCGGCTCAAACTTTCCACAGGTCAATGTAGGAATTATTCAATGTTCCTATGTTTTTTTGGTTCATCGTTTCCACAGCTCAATGAACCAGAGATTTAAAGTTTTCGCAGCTCATTCTCCCCACTGCTCTAACTAATATGTTCCAACATTGTTCTCTGTTCCCACTGTCCTATTTTCAAACATCTCTGCGTGCCAACAGTTTAATGTTCCCACAGCTTATCGTTCAACACCATTATGTTCCACAGCTATATTTGTGAACACAGACCTGTGGCAACATAGAAAATGTGAGACCATTTAGCGGGAAAGAACATAAAGATCTCCCACGACACGGCTCAGGATGTCCGACATCGTGATGGTCAGTCGCTTCGTGTTAAACCTACATAATTACGGCCTCGCCGCCTAGTATCCATCATTACATAATGACGGTGATTGTCTGCCATGATTTGTGACCAACACTGGGCCTCGTTTATACCACGCTAATTTAGTTCTCGGAGAAGCCAGCGACACTCTTCGACCGCTGTGACTGATAGTTGCACGTCTTCGAAATGGACCCACGAATGAGAACCACCACTGAGTTGGCTTTTTAAATCTTGATGAACCTTTTAGCGAAACGTATGTTTTGAGAACATGTTTAACCTGCTGCGTTTTGTCGTCTTTATCAGGAGTAGAATCAAAATTCTCATTGTCCCCACAAACAGCAGGGACACCTTTTTCGCAGTGTATAACAATCATTGACTGTAGCATTCACACATCTATCTATCTATCCTATACCAGACGCAACAAATTTTCCCATGGTTTTTTGTGGAATAAAGATTTCTTGACTTGACTTGACTTGACTTGACATGAATTGATCCCGTAACTCGGAGGTCGTTGGGGCATCACAGATGTTCGTTTAACCAGCGTATTCTATCTTTCCCTATCCTCTGCAACCCTCATGGCTTCGCTCAGTGTCAAGCCAGTCCATTCTCGAATGTTGTCCTCCCACCTCTTTTTCTGTCTCCATCTTCTTCTGCCTCTTTGCACCGTGCCTTGCAGGATAGTTTTTTGCAAGATCTGATGCTCTGGTGACGTGGCCATACCATCGGATTTTCCGTTTCTTCACCACTGTGAGCATGTCATCGTGTTGTCCAATGGCTCGTGTGATGGTCTGTCGGACTTCGTTGTTGGTGATGTGCTGGGCATAGGAAATGCCCAGAAGTCTTCTGTAGCACCTCATCTCCATACTTTGTATTCTTCGTTGTAGATCTGCTGTGAGGGTCCATGTTTCGCAACACAGTCAGTAGGGAATAAAACGCGAACTCATAATAGCAAGTAAAATCTGGATCATGCACACCAAACTTGCATTCAACTGTTCATCTCATTTTATTTCACTACGCCTCCCATTACTTGCACTAAAAAGGAGAAATACTAAAAGTCTCTTGTCGGATGCTTTCCAGCTCTAAATCAGAATAAAGATGCTACAGCAAATTAATCACAATTGAAATACACAATTATTCATTTTCACAAAGAGAAAGAGAAGAAATTTAAAGCAATGAGTGGAGGTGGGTGGGACGTTAAACGTTAGTTCCTTTCCCCTCCCCCCCCCCTCTTTCCCAGTCCCCTATTCGCTATATGTGACGTGGGACTTTAATCTATCTACCTAACCTAACCTGGGTGGGATGAAGGGGAGGGGCGGGGGTTGGGAGTCGGAGTTGTTTTTATTAATTTAATCACTTTTTATATAGCGCTTCACCAATTCAAGAGCCGCTCAAAGCGCTCGCCAATACAGGATCTAACTCAAACCGCCCGAGACGCACACCCGCCCGGACAACTGAGCACAATCCTGGGCAGCCAGAGATGGGGGAGAAGGACCAAGTGCATGCTGGGTGTGTTCTTGTCACCGGCACTCACCGGTCTAAGACATGAGCGTCAGGATCTTTAAAGTCCTTTATGATGGAATGTATGCGACACACAGACTAGACCTCGGTTTATACTCTCATCGAAGGAGTAGGAAACGGGAGTAAAGTGTCTTTCCCAGGGACACAACACAATGGGCTCGAACCCGGGGCCTTCAGTTCCGCAAGCCAAAGCTCTACCATTAGACCACTGAAGAGTTCCTATGAAAACTGATGCAAAAGGAAAGATGCACATGGGAGGGAAAGAAGGGGATAGTGTTGGGGTTCAGTTAAATAGTTAAAGGTTTTCGAGTGGAACCTTCCAAATTAGTATATTAGTACACAAAACCTGCCGTTCCCAGTCTTAGGAATGAATATTTTTAGACTGTTTCAGGTCGTGAGCCACGAACTTCCTAGACCAATTCTTCTGTGGAATTTCATGAAAATAAAATAATCTTTAGTGATTTTTCAAGCCTTACGTGAAACAGTAACGTCGCCCAAACCCTAGCGGTTTCACGAATTTCATGAAAAATTCTTGATTACAACATCTATAACACCTATAGTTCTACGTCTAGTTTCCTGTATAAAATATTTGTAATTAAAAATATACTCAACAGTTAAACAATACAGTGAAGGCTAGGTGACACCAACCTGTGCTGTGGCCATCTGCTGGAGCTGTTCGGGATACAGGTCATCACCGTTGTCTGTCGGCCGTCCTGCCGTCATTGTCCACGGCACCAGAAGTGACGTTATCACCAACCACAGTGTCACACACTGCATCAGTTGTGTAGCCATGATCCACTACGTGCACTGACAATGTAAACAATGAAATGTTGTAGAGATGAAGATTAATTAAATAGCTGTTTAATTAAAACAAGAACGAGACATCTGACACAACGAGAAGATAGTGTAACTCAAAATAGAAAGAAAGAAAGGAAGAAAGGAAGGAAGAAAATGTGTAGCCAAATCAGAAAATAAAGAAAAGAAATCAATGTTTTAAAAGAGCAGGAAAGAAAGGCAGAAAGAAAGAAGAAAGATAGAACACAAAGGAGGAGATGACGAAGGAAAGAAAGAAATAGACTACTACTACTACTACTACTACTACTACTACTACTACTACTACTACTACTACTACTACTACTACTACTACTGGTGCTAATAATAATAATAATAATAATAATAATAATAATAATAATAATAATAATAATAATAATAATAATAATAATAATAATAATAATAATAATAATAATAATAATAAAAGCTCTTGTAAAGCGCAATATCTTAACACTAGTGGTTTTTGTACCCTGGCAAGCCAGGGTACACAGGTTGCTGTTTAAAATGTAGACAGAGACAACTGTTGTCTGCGAGTTTCATTTGGACGATGATACCTCCCCATATCCCCCTTGATACCTCCCCATATCCCCCTTGATACCTCACCATACCCCCCTGATATCTCCCCGTCCCACCCCCATGATGACTCACCATACCCCCTTGATACCTCCCCGAACCCACTTGATACCTCCCCATACCCCCTTGATACCTTCCGTACCCCCCTTGTAACCTACCTGTACCCTCCTTGATACTTCCCGTTGATCGTTTCGCAGGTATGGATGAAAGGAATCGACCATCACCATACCCCCTTATATATACCCGTATCCCCGTTATGCCTACCCATGCCCCTTTAAACCTACCCGTAACCCCCTTTTACCTACACGTACCACACCATCCCGATCCTTGGTAATAATAATAATAATAATAATAATAATAATAATAATAATAATAATAATAATAATAATAATAATAATAATAATAATAATAATAATAATAATAATAATATTGAATATAGAATAATACAAAAAGAAATCATAAAAAACACCAGGGTTTTAAAATAAAATTTGATGTAAGATATTATAATAATAATAATAATAATAATAATAATAATAATAATAATAATAATAATAATAATAATAATAATAATAATAATAATAAATAAGTTAAAGGCAAAAAGCCTAAATTAAAAAGCAAAATATCCATATTGTAGTGTTAAAAAAAAACATAAAAAAAATATGGCCCACCGGAGATTTGAACTTGGGTCCCCTGCACGGCAGGCAAAAATCTTACCAACTGAGATACTAAGCTTTCTTGCAAAGACCATTAATTTTTTTGGTCTATATGAGAAAACATGCTGAAACCTCGATTCGATTTTTAATTAATCAAATTTAATTAGTTAAACACAAAATTTTGTAAGATTGGTGACATGAGTGCAAAAGTGTTCTGAATGGAAATAAAACAAAATTTGCGGTATTACGGAACGGCAAGTTCTTGACACGGGTTGAATGGAAACCGCGCGCGGAATGAGGCTATTGCAGTTTGTGGACATTTTGTTTATTTATTTATCTCAGAAACGGTTAAACGTTCGGTAAGAAAATGTCGGCTATAACGATTTCGCAGGTTTTGAGCGCACAACAGGCCGAAACCCAGCACCCAGCACTTGCCCAGATCAGCGTCCATACCGGACAAACTTTACAGTAGTGTCGAAGAAGGACTTCCGGCTAAGCAATTTATATATATAGATTGTAAGCTCAAAGCGCTCAATTTAACAAAATAATCACTAGTATTTCTACCCTTTCTACACCGGGCTTGATTTACTGGAATTATGTTATTCTTTTTACGATAATGAAACAAACGTGTAGATTCTATTAATTTTTTTTCATTACTTTGCCAACGTGAGTTGTTAGCGATATCTGTCTATAACTATGTACACAGGATCTCGGTTTGCCTTCTTACATAATAGATACTACCACTGGCTGTGTCCATAGAGAAGAAAAAGTTTCTCTTTGACAAGCGTTTTGGTAAAATGAAAGTAATAATAATTTCTACTTCAAAGGCAAAATGGACTTGTACACAGCCGGCACCAACTGCAGTTTTATTGTTAACAAAATAATACGGTAGGATATTGAATTATTCATTTAGTGATATATTAGCATTTAAAAAGTGAGTATAATTAGGTAAGGGATCTTTATATTCTTCGTTGAGTTCCTCCAATTTTCTATATTCAATAAGTGTTTAATACAGAGAGGATGTTAAACTATTCCTGGAGAAAACAATATAAAGAAATGCCTCTGCCTTTAATCAGATATTGAAGTGAAAATTATAGCCAGTTTTTATTCCGCATTTCTTTTTGCGATCCCGATTTCGATTTCCGTCTTTTAATCGCGACTTGCATCTTACACCAGTTTGAGTGATATATATGTGTTTGTTGTGTTTATAGAAATGTCTGTAACGTGGTTACAGATCGCCTCGCTTTGAGCCAGATTTAAACATAAGACGCGTTATAGCATCCAATGTTGTTAATATTATTGTTTTATTATTATTATTATTATTATTATTATTATTATTATTATTATTATTATTATTATTATTATTATTATTATTATTATTATGACGATGATGCCTACTTTCAATAGATCTTTTGATTGTGTTACTTTTTATTCCTAAGATACTTTATTTTGTGATTTGTTTTTATAATCATAAAATTGTCATGATTTAACTTTTTTTTTAAACCATTTTTTAAATGCTATTTTTTCATATGCATCCGTTTCAGCACATTGACTAGTCCACCAGCTATTACCTATTTTACCAGATTTACATTTGGGAATTGCTGTTTCAGCTGCTTTTAAATTTGCTGTGGGAAACGTAACTGTAAAAGGTCTAGGTCTAGTCTATGTATCGATTTCCACAAGTGTCTTATATTTTTATTGGCCAAGTACAGTGTGACTAAAACTGATATCGCATGTTCATTGACATTCACAGATGATGATGTTTCTAGCAAGCTGTGAAATATACAAGTCGTAAGAATACAGGACCTACTTTAACCCATTTACGAACTGCAGTCTCCTATGCCCTTTCCGCAAATGACTGAGAAACCAATCGAGCTTATTGTATTTCCTAAAACGCGCTAAAACGGCAAGGTTTTATTCCCCAACCCTCTCTAATTCAACAATACTATGGCAACAATTATCACAAAGGAAATGAGGAGTCAAAAGAGTAATGGGCCGACTGAATCAGCAAATAAAACTGGTATTGTTCTTCATTGGCTGCCTAAGCTATGGTTGACTGAAGACTAGGCCTACTTTTTGAAGGAAACGGGGATGAATCAATGACTGAAACTCGCATTGTCTTTCACTGGTCAAGTTTAGTTGAAGACACATGTCATGTGTCACGTTCTAGTGTTCAGTTTTCTTTACTATGTGTAGGCTGTGTGTGGGCGGGTGAATGAGGGTGCGCGCGTAAGTTTATGTTTGTGTGCGAGCTCAATAAATGTGAAGAAAGCTCCTGATTTTTGTACTATTTTTTTGTTACGCATTTCGATGGCATTATCGGAAAGCAATGTGTAAAGTGGTCGTTTACACACATCTTTCTCCTCTATTCTAATTTCAATTCCTCTTTTTTTTTCCAATTGAAGAAATCGATACATAAATTTGTTTCGCATCTTAGACGTGGCATATGAAAAACTGTCACATCTCGATCGGACAATATAAATTGCACTGTCACTCGCGCGCAAAGCGCGGTAGTGAATATTGCCCGATCTCGATGTGGCAATCGTCCATATCCCACGCTAAGATGCGCATAATGTATTAATATCGTCGTTGTTTTATAGTAGTGTTATCACACGCGTTCAAACAATTTGAAAACTTTCCCAATTAGCACGTGCATATGGGGATTTGGGGATTTTATCTTCAGAATTATTATTAGAATAATTTGCTAATTCCAGCCTAAACATTGTCGGTCATTCCTTACCCATCCTGAACGCAATGAGATAGACTACCATCTAATACAATGGGATTTAAACGATTTAAATGATCGACGGTGATATAAGAATGCGTCCTCAGAAAGTAAAAGATCTATGTCAGTCATAGCAAGCCTACATCACTGGTCAATAGGCTAACTGGGTACCAAACCTACGCTAAGCTTTCCAAATCCAAATTAATACAGGATTTGACGTCATTGAATACATACAAATGTGCCAGACAGAACCCTATCCTCAAGTTTTACCGCAATTTTGTTCAAAACATGAGGACTCAGGCGAATAACAATATTAATTTAAAGGGTGTATGCCATAATGGCATTGAAGGTATGTGGGGTTTGGGGGAGAAGGGAAACGTTTGCGTGTGTGTGTGTGTGTGTGTGTGGGTGTGTGTGTGTATGTGTGTGTGTGTTTATTATTTTTTGTTTTTAGCCCGAGGGAGGAGTGAAGGGGAAAGAGGGGGGGAGTCGTGCTCCCAAGGACTCCTCCACCCCACCCCACCCACCCTACAGGCCAATCAGCCCCTGATAAAATTTGGCGAAGTCTATATAATATTATATTGTAAATCAGATCGGATATATACAGCCGTCTGTACTTTCTTATTTACTTTTCCACAAGTGTAAAGTCAGATGTTAGAATGGGTAACTTGTATATCTCAATATTCAACAATTGCAATGCTAATGCGCTGTAAGTATTCATGGAACTATATAATGTTCAAGTTGTAAAACAATTGTAGAAATTGGCCTGCAATTCCACTATAGCAGTCTTACACTATTTTTCATACTTCCTTGGTAATTTAAAATGTTAAAAAAATTATTTTGTGGTAAACCAGCATCAAGTTACTTTTAACAATAAACTTCACTCGATTTATCTTTGTGTAATTTCAGTTATATAAGTTAATGTCACGCTTAGAGAGAAAGAAGTATGTGCCGCTTTACAAATGAAATTTGTAATGCCTTACTTGGGTTACATCAAATGCACATATGATATACAAAGCCTTTTTTATGTGCATATGAATGCTAATAAAGATCAGGACATTCTGTATTTCTTTATTAAAAAAACCAAACAAACCATTACACATAATTATAATAAAGATGATAACATTTGTATTTCTTTGAAATATATTATTATACATATATTATACAAACACAAAAGCCCCTTTGGGTTCAATATGCACGAGCATGTTAATAGAATTTTATCTTTTGTAAATTTAAAATGTACACAATATAACTATGGACACAACACAGAAGAAGAATAAAAGAAAGAAAATGCAAAGCCAAACCTGGAGGGCAGAAAATCGTGTTGCGTTGTAGTCCAAACTTCTTCTTTTTCTTCTTCCACAGGATACTGTGGATACTCCGACTTTTCGAAGAAAACCTCCACAACTTTTAATACTGAAAGAAACGCGGAGATGTATATATATATAACACTATAGAAATTCGGCTTGACGTTAAAGGATCCGAATGTCTTTGCCTGTAGTTGTTGTGGGTTGCTGTTGCTGTTGCTGTTGCTGTTGCTGTTGGTGGTGGTGGTGGTGGTGCTGCTGCTGCTGGTGGTTTGTTTGTTTGTTTTTTGCGTTTCAGGTAGAATCAGTGGCGAGGAACGGTTCTAAGCAAAGATAATCGTCCTTTTCAAGAACAGTAGGCCAAGCGTTGTTAGCGGTGGGCTTGTCCCTGATTTAGCTATACAGACGTCTTGTCCTTGTAGTTACAGACTTTTTGTAGTTTGTACATCGCAGCACTGCATCGTAGTCTGCAACGGCCTAACACAGCTGACTGCTTCTATTGGCCGACGTTACTTTCATGGCCATACGGCAAAACGGAAGCGCGCTAGATGACGGTACTGGCTGAAGACAGAACTTGATAAATTTCATGCTAACATCGCTCTGGCGCGACACTAGCAATCAAAGGATAGTTTTCGAAGTCTTGAAATCGAACAGAGAACTGCTACAAATTGTCAATAATGATAAAGCACATAGGTACACAAACCGGTCTTGGCTTATGGCAGTTTTTTTTTTAATATATAGGTATCTGGGCTTACTATGGCCGGACAAGTGGATGAGCAGAGAGCGGCCCCTGTTTCTGTGTGGCCACAGTGACAGCGCCAAGACGGTTATAGAGCGCACCACCAGCGACAACGTGTGGCCAGCACTCCTCCGTCCACCAAGCCAGGTGAGTCGATCCCATCACCGCTCACAACACTCACAGATCGGAGTGGAAAACAAATAAGGTCACTTAATAAGGTCTGTTGGTAGGCATGGGACACCCACTTCAAAGACTCTACAATCCTGCAGAAGACAGAATTATAACAGTGTAATAAATGCAAATTTTCCACTGCAATCCTTTTTCTACACTACAACCCTCTTTCTTTCTTTACGTCATGCGTTCAATGCTATACCTTGTTAATAATTTTTCCAATAATTATCAATCGCTGCGACAAACATAGTAAAGAAGATGCGTGCATTACTTTAGCTGTACTTTATTACAAGAGAGAGAGGGAGAGAGAGAGAGAGAGAGAGAGAGAGAGAGAGAGAGAGAGAGAGAGAGAGAACGTTTATTGGGTCTCCAATCGCTTCATCACAATGGATGATGACCTTACATTATGTATTATATAGTCCTGTTATTGTTCACAGTGTTATTATTATTATTATTATTATTATTATTATTATTATTATTATTATTATTATTATTATTATTATTATTATTATTTTGTAAATCTGAGTTGTACAAATTATTATGATTTTTATTTGCTTTTTTGTATTTTATTCATTTATTGAAAAAGACCCATTTTCTCCACATACCATATTAACATTTATAGTGAGTGTTGCCCCAACAAAAAATAAGCATTCCAAAAAAAATTCAGCCCAAAAGAACTCTTTCGAAAGTGTGGTTATTTTTTTTAATCAGTAAATAGTGTGGTTACTAATGGCAACCGCAATAGCCACCCATCTCGAGCTAAAAATAGCAGTCACAACTCGTAAAAAAAAAAGTGACTCAATATTGTTTTTTTGTTTTATAGGTTGACAGAAAGACGCACTCTTGAAGACGCTAGGTTTATTCAGAAATAGTGTCAAAGTCACAAGGCTATGATATTGGTGTACCGTTAAATAAAGGGACGATCACTCCCTGTCAGAACAGAAATGGAAATTTCAAACTTTTAGCAATTTGTTCGAGCAACGAAAACTCACTTTATCATTGTTTAATGTAATAACAATGCGAATTTTAAAGTAAATCCGTTTTGGTCAAAAGTAAACTAAGCCTTTGAATTGGGGCCTTTTAACAGTTGAGTTGTATACTATCACTTTGATGTGAACAGACGTCAAAATGATTTGAATTGAATTGGTCAGTTTCTAAGATAAGTGTCATTGTTCGCATCATATATACGATACCTTATGTGCTGATGATTGTAAAATCATTAACGTAAAAGAATGTGCGGCTTTTGTTCTTGGTTTTTGTGTGTTCTTTTTCTTATATCTGGAAAAACTTTGAAATAGTCGGGAATCAGAACGCGGAAAATGTCAGTCGGTCGGTCCATCCCACGTTATATCTCATGGACCACTGAACCGATTTTGATGAAAATTCATATGAACATTACCTAGGATAATGGCCAGCCTCCTGCGCCATCATATTTGCTCTATGGCAAACGTCGCTGGGACCATTTTTGCTGCTAACCACGTTTTGCTCGTTCTCAAAACGGCCGACCCTATTTTGTTGATTTTGGGTATACAGATACTTCAAATCATGGCCTATCACGCAGTGGCAATCCAATTGTGTAATTCAGTCGTTTTATATATATATATATATATGACGCATTTTAATTGATGGGGTACAAAATATGTTAATGGTATTCATCCAATGTCTGTACACCATTTATTATTTTAAATTTCATCATTATTACCAAAACCACAGGAAATGATGTTTTGATAAATGACACCGATAGTATCAATGATGGTTACATGACATTTAAACACACGACAGATAATCACGCAACCCTTAAACACAAACATTTAATCGCGCGTCAGATAAACACAGGCACAGATAATCACACGACAGATAAACATATGGACAGATAGTCACAGCGACACAAATCTTGAGGTGTGATTTTTGAGTTGTAGCTTAATCTTATAAACTACATTGCAAGCTTTGAGGCTTTTACTGTGTGATATGATCCGTGGGAGGTGACTGAGTTGGGTGTAGACAAAGTATAATAACGCACAGCAAATCTTCCTTGTAAAAGGGTAGACAACCTAGTTATTTATTTCTAGACTGCACGACTTTCCCACGTGACCCTGCTGAGAGCACTTTAACCAATCACCAACACATATAAATTGTTACGTTGTCTTTGCTAACATTGGAAGCTAACGCCCACAAAGCCTGACACTTTGTAAAATCAAAAATGGCTATATTCAAAGACTTACACGTGTACTCGTATGGGTCGGCCTCAATCCATATCTGGGAATATATTTGAATGACTTTCCATCTATTTCTTTTAAAAAGTACCCTGACACCTGTAATTTTGACAGAATTGCAGGGGCTCTATAAAGTGCTGCCGTGGCGCCTATATGCGAAAGTGTCGTGTGACTATAATCTACAAACAACAACAACAACAACAACAACAGCCTGTTAAAGATATATTAGAGAATGGACGGCTCATTGGCCGTGCTACAAAACGGATAGAGAGTGTAGAATTAGAGTTGTGAGACAAAACGCTGGAGTCGCCAGAGGTCAGGGCATGGATAAAGCAGATCGCTGGCGAAAGCAGAGATCAATGTGTGGCCGCGATCTCTGGCGATCTTAGCACATTCTTGGCATCAAGGCTGAGGCAAAGCTCACTTCGGACGAGTGTACAGGTGCATTAACCAAAACGAAGGGACTCTCGGCAAGAATTTTGTGGATCCTCAATAGCGGACGGGTAGCGCAGTACATACTTCTTGGTTAATGCGCCTGTGACGAATGGCAAGCGCGCTTGATTACAAATTGACATCTCGGGCGGCTTGGGTTAGATCAGCTAGCGCTTTCAGTCGCTAAATGCGATATTACGAAAACAATTCATTTCTTTGCTGGTTGTTTCTTCTTCTTCTTCTTCTTCTTCTTCTTCTTCTTCTTCTTCTTCTTCTTCTTCTTCTTCTTCTTCTTCTTCTTCTTCTTCTTCTTCTTCTTCTTCTTCTTCTTCTTCTTTGTATGAATACAGAACTGCATAATTTAACCTCCACTTTGCAAATAATGGGCAAATGAACTACAGGAGTGTACTGTAGTTAATCACATGACACTTGATCCAGACAAAACAAAATCCACGGTGATTACAACAAGACACAAAAAAAGTAAAGTTCCTCTATGAAACTTCCGCCCTTAAAACTTTGCAACAAAATAGATGAAAAAGTATAATTTCACAAACTTCATGGCGTGACATTAGACAATAATGTTTCAAAAAACTATTTATATAAGGACTTACCAATTTCATGGATTAACCATTTTAAAATTTGCATTCTCGTAAGTAATGCTATTCGCGACATATTAGCCATTCATATTGTAAGCCCCTTTCACCCCGGGTGTACGGCACCTCCAAGAACTGACAACAATCCCTCGCCCTCAGTGAAAAGGAATATTGCGTCCCTTTCCCTTGCAAAAACCCCACACCACGCGGTCGTCAGGAAGGCTATAGTGTTCACAAGAGATGTTTATAATTCAGTTCTGACACCATCTCCGACAAACCGATCTTTCCCCAGTTAGGACCGCCGAGACATCCATCCCCACCAAAGACGACACCTCCCGCCAACAGCGGAAAGAATGCATCAACATTTCCGGTAGATGCCTCTGCGTCTCCACCCCACAACCCAAGGGAACCAAGGTCTCCCCCAGAGAAACATTTCTTTATCTTCAATGTTATGCGTATAATAAAATATAATTTTTTTTATTAAGAAATCTTAGTATAAATAAATAAAAATTATAGGTTGATATGCATGTGATGAAAATGCACTTGTTTAATTCAAGATAGAGTAGGATTTTTATCTTCTACTAAACAATTAGAGTAATTTAGAAAGTGAAAAAGAAAACAAATAAACTAAACAAGAATTCATTTACACAACACACTTCACAAAAACATGTTTTACACACAAATTCAACCATTCAAATCTATTCACAACATACGAGAAAAATCTTCAGAATTTGGAAAGTTCAGATTTTCGTAATCAAAATCTCTTCCGATTTAGGAAATTTTAGTTCGTAATTTTCTTCTTTACGTGGACTTCTCGAGCTATTGTAATATTTTATGTTCCAGAAAGGCCAAAAATAGTGTTGAAAAAGGTAATTAAAAAAACTAAGTCCACAAACGCCTAAAACCCTAGCAAGATTTATTTTCAAATTCTAGGTGGTATGTCTCCCCGGACACAATTGCGTAAAGGGGACCGCCGGAATGAATGAACATGGAAGTTTAACGTCTACACCCACCATTGGCGATATGGCAGACGGGGATAACCATCCCAGGGAAAGAGGGGTAGGGACCTGAATCAACACTGAACCACCAGAGCAATCATACTGCTAAAATGGACAGTGAAAATGGCAACATTTTATATCGCCCACCACGGGATTCGAACGTGAGTCATTGGTGTGTTAGGCGAACGCTCTACTACTTAAGCTACGGCAGTGGGGTGGGGAGAGGGAAGGGGAGGGGGGGCCGCCTGATTGATTGATTGATTGAGTAAGCTTAACGTCCCCGGACACAGATGCATAATAGGGGATAAGCAAACTGGGGGACCGCCACGTCACGTCACGTATGTAGATTAGAGTCCCCGGACACATAGCGTATAGGGGACTTGGATGTAGGAGGTCCGTTGATATAAGAAGTCATGATGAAGTTGGTGAAGCAGGATGTAGCAGAAGATCATGATGCAGTGGAAAGATCGCTTGAAGATAGAGCGCATGAGGCAGCTGCGACAAACAGTAGAAGAAATCACGATGATATAGAATGGTAGGTGTAGTAGAAGAGCAGATGGTTTAAAGAGCGCGAAGCGGGTACGGAGATGTCGTAAGGGTGCCAAACAAGACGTCAAGGACAATCCGGAAGATGTGTGTTGAGGAGGTCGTAGAGGGAAACGCCGACGGAGCCGCAAGAAGGTGACCAAGTAGAGGCCGCGTGAGGCTGGGTAGGCAGAGCGTGAGGTGCCGCTGGCGGTGAAAACACCTGTAGTCCGGAGGACGCCACTCTCCACAGGGCATCCCACGTCGCCCAAACGTAGTCACAGAAACAGGACAGCCAAAGGCCGGGACAGCCGGAAGCCAGACGAGGAGGGCCCTTCCACGCGACGCGACCGACGCCCGGTCCTGAGGAGCCCAAATTGGAAGAAGATGAAGGGTGAGGTTTAAGTTAAGGTAGAGTGGCGTGTCGGGATCACCCACAGTCCGCGTCAGCAGCATCAACATCTGTACTGCCGTTTGTTGTTAGGTAGATTAACGTCCCCGGACACATGGAGCGTATAGGGGACATCTGTACTGCCGAACGAACGAACGAACATTGAGGTTTAACGTCTGCCTGCACCCACCATTGGCGATATGGCAGACGGGGATAACCAGGGGTAGGGACCTGAATCTACACTGAACCACCAGAGCGATCATACTGCTAAAATGGACAGTGAAAATGGCCACATTTTATATTGCCCACCACGGGATTCGAACCTGGGTCATCGGTGTACCAGGTGAACGCTTAGGTCAAACTGTATTTGTTTCTAGGTCAACTGTCTTTTCGGAAACCGTTTGAGAATGTTTTTCCACCGTTTGTTGACGCCGGATAGTGTCCTCACTTGGTTTCATACAATTTAAGAATCCAAGAAGGCAAATGGGTTTTTGAGACGGAAAGAGTGGAATGTTGTCGAGAAACATTCTGTAACACAGTGCGCTTTTTCCGTCACTATAGAGCTTGAAGCGTATAGGAAGCAGTGCTCTGAAGCATGAGAGCTTGCTTTATTGCCTGTTGAAGCGACCAGTAAAGCATGCTTCTGGTAGCCTTCGACCAATGTGTACCGGGTGACTTCTTCTTCTTCTTCTTCTTCTTCTTCTTCTTCTTCTTCTTCTTTTCTGTTTTCTTCTTCTTCTTCCTCTTCGTCTTCTTCGCACTATGGAAATACCGCTGCTGAGACTTGCAGAGTTGGTTAAAGCGCCCCGATTTCTCAATTGATTTTAGAAGGACGATAGACTTAATTGATTACAAGATATATTCCACACTAATTATACTTTCTCTTCTTTTTTTTTTAGAAACTGTCCTTGCCGTCGGCAATTAGAGAGAGCTTGCATGGGTCTGATGCATTTCGTCCGTGGGAATTGAAATGCTTGCAGCATAGATAAACATGTCAGGAGACACGTGAAGCAAGGCGTCAAGTTACTGTCGCGTGCCATTGGCCCACTTTCAATGCACTACTAGAGAGGGTCGTGTAATTCTGGCTCTATGCTAGCTGCAAGTCCAGTACCCCTCTACCCCACAGGTGCTCCTAGATGGACGGATGCAAGAGAAAGTTTATTATAGTATAATAGCACCATCGTCGGAAGCCTTGAACCGATCTACGAGCGCTAGAGAACTGTCCTCCACCTGTCCAGTTCTGTGAGACAAGCCACAGTGACAGACCATCCACACGAAAGGGGCCTAATTACTGACTCTCATATCTGACAAAGCTACTAGCCTCGCCCTTAAAGTAGAGCAGGTGCATGGGCACATTGTTATTGTCCAAAAAGTAGTAGGATATAATATATACGACACTAAGATGACGATGCAGATAGTATAGTATATATCACACTAAAGACGAATTGCTTGTACACAAAATGCCAAACGCAGAGTAACCGTTTGCAGTACATGGAATGTCGTAGCTTCAGACATTTAATGAAATAGACGTTAAATACTAGTATTTAGGCCTAGCCTCAAGTACTTATGACAGAACGGAAAGCAACTTGCATGTTTTAATAAATAATAGTCATATAGTTGAAAATATAATAAATATAATATAATACATATATTTAAATACATAAAATATTGTTAGATAAACAGTCTCTTTAGCTTTCGCTTTATTTTGGGATTAATTTGACCTCACATTGATTTGTATATTTTTAGACTTATCTGGAAATCCTACCCAAAAAAAAATTAGACGGGGGCGGGAATGGGTTTGGGGGAGGGAGGAATTAAATAAACAAGGGGCGGGGAAGAGGAAAGGGAAAGGCAATCAGAACGAGCCAAATATCGGTTTGTCTGTTGGTCCGTTGGAAGACCATATCTCAAGAATCACTGAACGGATTTTGACCAAACTTCATAGGAACTTTATTTAGGTTAGTGGCCTGCCTGCCGTGCCATCAAATTTGTTATTCCATGAAGGTCAAGGTCACTGGAGTCATTTTGTTGCTAAACACGTTTTACCCAAAACTGCTAAAGCGATTTTGTTCAGTTCTGGTTTACCAGTACTTTAAATCATGGGCCATTCTTCAGTCGGTCTTTCGGTCGGCCCGTCGCACCGAATTTCTCTTTTGCGTTCAAAACAAACTTTCTGCCTTATCTACAAAAATAACTGAACCGAAGATCGTCTTTTTGAGCCACGGTGGTCTAATGGTAGTGCTTTGGCTTGCGGATCTGAAGGTCCCGGGTTCGAGCCCTGGCCGGGCCATTGTGTTGTGTCCCTGGGAAAGACACTTTACTTCCGTTTCCTACTCCTTCGGATGAGAGTATAAAACGAGGTCTAGTCTATGTGTCGCATACATTCCATCATAACGGACTTTAAAGTTCCTGACGCTCATGTCCTAGATGGGTGAGTGCCGGTAACAAGAACACACCCAGCATGCACTTGGTCCTTCTCCCCCATCCCTGGTTGGTCAGGATAGTGCTCAGTTGTCCGGGCGTCAGACCATGCGCACACAGGCTGTGGGTGGGCGTCTCGGGCGGTTTGAGTTAGATCCTGTATCGGCCAGCGCCTAGACTCTGGTCAAGTACGGCGAGATAAGTGCGCTATAAAAATCCTCAAAATTAATAATAATAATAATAATAATAATAATAATAATAATAATAATAATAATAATAATAATAATAATAATAATAATAATAATAATAATAATAATAATAATAATAATAATAATAATTTAAAAAAAAAACTTTTTGCCTACCTTAACTATTGCTAAGCATGCTGAATTATTCGTGTTCGTACTTTCTCAAAGGTCAAGGTCATTGTGCTTGACCATTTTCCAAACACGTTTTGCGCTGTGTCATAACATTGGCTCGTTAGCTTCCAGATAATTCAGATCATGGCCAATCATTCCATAGTTTCCTCTCGTTTTGTCAGGATAAAGCCGAGCCACAACACCGTCAACAAAATGAACACTGTTGAAAATGCTTATTATATCGGCTATGTATGCGAGTGTCTGGAAATACATTTGAATGCCTTCCTATCTTAAAGTTGGTGTTTTTAATCTACACACACAAACTTTGCTTATTGCTTAGTGTAAATTCCGTGTATTTCTATGTAAACTAGTTTCACGTAAAAATGTATAGGTGTTCCCGATAACCATGCGGTCTTTGGGGAGAGGGGCGTTCGGATCCTCCCTTTTCTCTGATTCAACTTAATGAGGGCGTTTTGTCCATCTCCTCTCTCGCTTTGTTACAGCCTGGTACCCATTGATAGCTAGGTGTACTGAGGGTGTGCTATGCGCTTGTTTCATTCTCTGCTTCCTTTAGGGGCTTGCCCTGCAAGCCACCCTCACCCCTCCCCCACTCACTCTCCCCGTGGGGGTGCCGGGGGTTTCAGTATAAATAGTACCCCCACTTTCCGGAAATTTAGCGCTTTAAATTCCCGCTGTCGCTGTCTTTGTCCTTTGTTCTTTCTCATCCCTACTTTGTTCTATCAATCTACTATACTATCTTCTTCGCTAGACCAGTCACCTACCGTTCTTTCTTGAAAACTCTTTGGGGACAAAACTCCTCATTTGTGTGTGAGGTCTGTTGGATCAGCTTAGGAATCTTGGACTCTTTCTGCCAATTGGTCACTGGAGCTTCCTATGATGTTATTACTTGACAATGTAGGCGTTTTATATGTATGTGTTTTGTTTATATTTTATAATGATGTTTGTATTCTATTTTGTTTTTGTAAACGGGGGTTCAATAAATTAGAGTATAACCTCAACGTCCCCTGCGTGGGATGCCTTTATTGTAAAGGGACCGGTTGGTGAAGTGCCTTCAGTGTTACCACTAGGGTTGTTTCGGCAGATCTTTTATACGGATCAGGGGATGAGTCATCTTTCAGCGATGTTGGGGTCTTGATTTTGTGGTCCTGATTCGGCTCTTTGCAGTCCGCTGGACCCTGTAAGCAATGAATGACTAAGCTTAACTTGCCTGTAAGCATGGTCACTCATCCAAGCACTAAGCGCGCTCGAAGTTGCTTTTAACGAAACTTTTCTGCTTTCTAGCGTGTGGATAAACTACTTCGCTACTGCGCTACCCAAACATGTACCTTTAGGTTAACGCCTTTACATGTCCACACACACACACACCCCCACACACGCACACACACACACACACACACACACACAGCCGTACTCCTCTCTCGTTTGTTCTCCTCCCACTCATCCGCACGACACCGTCTGCTTCTCCTCTTCTACCCCCGTTGGGGTGCCGGGGGTTTCAGTATAAATAGTATTCCCACTTTCTGGAAATTTAGTGCTTTAAATTCCCACTGTTGCTGTCTTTCTCATTTGCTCTTTCTCATTCCTGTTCTGTTCTATCAATCTGCTATACTATCTTCTTCTTCGCTAGACCAGTCATCTACCTTTTTTCTTGAAAACTCTTCCGGGGCGAGACTCCTTATTTGTGTATGAGGTCTGTAGGATCAGCTTGGGAATATTGGACGCTTTCTACCAGGTGGTCACTAGGGCTTCCTATGATGTTATTATTTAGCAATGTAGGCATTTTATATGTATGTGTTTTGTTGATAATTTATAATGATGATTGTATTCTATTTTGTTTTTGTAAACGGGGGTTCGATAAGTTGGGGTGTAACCTCAGCCGTCCCCTGCGTGGGATGTCTTTATTGTAAAGTGACTGGCTGGTGAAGAGCTTTCAGTTTTACCACTAGGGTTGTTTCAGCAGATCTTTTATGCGGTTCAGGGGTTGTCCGGTCCTGATTTGGCTCGGAAGAGTCCGCTGGACCTAAAGCAATAATCATGTAATGTAATGTAATGTAATGTAATGTAATGTTCTCTTCTTCTTCACTATTGTCCGTTGCCTTGCCTGTGCAAAACTATATTAAAGGATGGGCGACGAGTGGTTTTTACAAGTGCGCATGAGTAATGTTGTCAGTCATGATAGAAGCCCGTGTAAACAGTGGCCGCGTCTCCGCTAGACAGTCTCACAGGTCTTCGTAACCTGAACAAATAGGATTTACCAGCGCTAATCCTAGTCTATTGCAAACGTTTTATTAATCCCAATCCTACGCTGTTTTAAACCGGCGCTATTAATCTCATCAAACAACGGACACGCCCACGCAAACAGATAAGGAGGAGACAGAAAACAGCAGTTACTCTTTGGCTTCCCACTCCACCTGCACAGGGTGTCACCTATACTTGAAGGCCTTTAAGGTGTTGATACACTTCTTTTACAAGTGCTTGTTGGCTGCCGTGGTCGTCAAACGGCTGATATAAACGATGCACAACGTATCGCCTACCCGCGTTTCGGTCTACTCGCGTTTAGGCTACCGATCCCTTTTCGCCTACATGTTTTAAAGGAGGTGCGTTTTACCTAGGTCCTACCCCTTGGGGTCATGAGCAATCTTGCCACTGTAGATTGTTCAAACCTATAAAGGGAAAAGTGAAAGCTCCAGTTGAAAACCTGTCTTTCCTTTGTAGGCAAGACAGATTCACTGCGGCAACAGTACCCCCGTTGGAGTGCCGGGGGTTTTCAGTATAAATAGTATCCCCACTTTATGGAAATTTAGTGCTTTAAATTCCCACTGTCGCTGTCTTCCTCATTTACTCTTTCCCATTCCTGCTCGGTCCTATCACTCTGCTATACTATCTTCTTCTTCGCTAGATCAATGACCTACCTTTTTTCTTGAAAACTCTTCCTGGACAAGACTCCTTGTTTGTGTATGAGGTCTGTTGGATCAGCTTGGGAGTGTTGGACGCTTTCTGCCGGGTGGTCACTAGGGCTTCCTATGATTGTATTATTTAGCACTTTAGGCATTTTATATGTATGTGTTTTGTTGATGATTTATAATGATGTTTGTATTCTATTTTGTTTTTGTAACCGGGGGTTCGAGTAGTTGGGGTAAAGCCTCAGCCGTCCCCTGCGTGGGATGTCTTTATTGTAAAGTGACTGGCCGGTGGATGGCATTCAATTTTCCCACTAGGGTTGTTTCGGCAGATCTTTTATGCGGATTGGGGGTTGTCCGGTCCTGATTTGGCTCGGAAGAGTCCGCTGGACCTAAAGCAACAATCAATCAATCAATCAATCAATCAATACCTAGGTCCTGTTTTTATAGAATCTGGAGGAGTATGAATTAAACTCATACTTTAGTTTGTTAAAAAGTTGTGATG
>CM072512.1:113020842-113073342 GCA_036898135.1 Oncomelania hupensis
GTTTATTCGGTGGGAACTGCTAGTAAGTCACCCTATGAATTACTTTAATAAATTTATTTGTTTAGCTCGTTCTGTGTTAAGGTTGGGGTACAGAGATAGATAGAAAAATGGTAAAAGATTACTGTCACACTAGCTTTCACACGGCTATGAATCATATGTAGTCCAGCCACTTGATAACAGTTAAAATCACACATTTATTTCTTCTACTCTATACAAGATTCTGTAAGTACTAATCTAACTTAAAAAGTCTCAGTCACTGCTAATAGTTCGATCGCTGATAGTCTAGGCAGCTGTTATTTCTTCCTCGGGCACTTTCTATTCGAATTCATGTAGATTGGACTACTGTGGTCCGTTTTACAGTTTCTGAAGAGTGGACTACTGTGGTCCGTTTTCGATCAGTTAAAGTGCACCTTTGTGTATACACTTAACTTTTGTCTGGTGCGTGCGAAGTCCTTCTGTGAGGTAGCTTCTGGTACACCTGTGTCGTTGTGTAGTTGGGTTCCCTTGCCACGCTGTGGGGTCTTGTAGGGTGTGATCCAGGGTAGCTCTTTCCGACTTGTGCGGTAGAGGTTACTCAGGCAACTCGTTTCTGGGGAGTTGGGCGCACGGGTTAGCTCGCCTGCTCGTCTGTAATATAAGAGACGAAATTCTGCACAACCCTGAATAATCGGTTTGTGCAGAGCGTCTCACTGAAAGCCAAAGTAGCCCTCAGTGATAGCTCCACATCTCTATACATAAGCGACGAACATTCTGCTACTTCCGGGGTCCACTGGAATCTCACTCTAAATTCCTATACATACATAAATATCAATCGTGTCTAACTATACACATACAGAATTAATAATATTATAAACATTCAGTGATACAGCCACTGGTCTGCAAACATACATATAAGTTAAACAACAGTGGTTCCGTCAGGTATACAACATGGCGTCGCAACCGGTCGTGTTTCGCCTCGTGGTAGGCTCTTCCACGTGGTACGGCAAATTCGGATTAACAATTCACATTTATGCATAGCAAATTCCACAAACATAATTTCAACAATAATATAAATATATCACGATGAAACAGAAGTGTGTTCATTTACCTGTTTGACAAAGTCAGGCCCGTGGTGACTTGATAGAATTCTAAGATTCTAAAGTCCTGCTTCCTGGTCTATGAGTGAAGATATTTCTCTGGCTATCTATGTAGATGTTAACTCTCCCTCGTCTCACACACGACTGATCAAAACTGCCTAGGATCTGACACAGTCAGAACTGCTCTACCCGCTTTGCATGAGCTCTCATTGGTTAAAACGGTCAGATTCAAAGCTCAAGTGCTGAGTCACTAAGCTGTGTGTGTGGCTCGCTCGCCGTGTGTGGCCCGCTGTGTACCTTAATTGCTGCTGTGTAATACACTAACCCTCTAATGTTCCAATGACTACACAAAGCTAAACAGTCAATGGGCAGGGTAAACTGCTCGGTTCATGACAGGCTCCCTCAACTGAAAAAAGGCGATGACTACTGGATTCGACCTTTTTCTACTACAGAGCCTAGTTTAACACTGCGCTATCCTAGGGTCCTATTTACAAACTAATTAAGTTGCTCTACCTGAGCTGCAATGCTGTGCCAGGTAGCTAAGGACACTAGTGACAGGGTTTTACTGGACGGGGACGAATTCTGGTGCTGTGGCCCTTAGTTGTGTTGGGTGGGCGACAGCTGCGGTGTCCTCCACGAGATGGCGACTGAGGTAGTCGGCTCCGTGGTTCTCTTTGCCGGGGATGTACTCGATTTGGAATGAGTATGCCTGAAGGGTGAGTGCCCATCTCATCAGGCGAGAGTTCAAGGATTTGGAGGCTGCCAGGAACGATAGTGGTTGGTGGTCCACCTGAACGGTGAAGTGTGTCCCATACAGGTAGAGTTGAAACTTCTGTATGGCCCAGACTAGTCCAAGGCATTCTTTCTCCGACGTGGCGTAGTGGGTCTCGGCGGGTCTCAATTTTCTGCTGGCGTAGGCGACAGGGAATAGCGTCTTTGCATTCTTGGGGTCGCGCTGTAGCAGTACTGCTCCGAGGCCTAAGTCGCTTGCGTCGGTGCGAAGAACGAATGGCTGAGTCAAATCGGGTAGGTGGAGTACTGGCGCCGATGTCATTTTGTCCTTGAGTGTTTGGAATGCTGTCTCGCATTCGGCTGTCCATACTACTTTGTCCGGGGCGATTTTCCGGGTTCCATTTGTCAGTGGTACGGCGATGCTGTTGTAGTTGGGGATGAACTTCTGGTAGAAGCCGCAGAGTCCTAGAAACGACTGTACTTCCTTCTTGGTCTTGGGCCTAGGAGCGTCGAGTAGGCGTTTCACGGTCTTTTCTACCGGTCGCAGGCTTCCTTGACTGATGGTGTGTCCCAGAAATTCTAGTTCTGTGAATCCAATCTGACATTTGGTGGGTCTTGCCGTCAATCCCGTGTCTCTGAGGCGGGCGAGTAGTTGCTGTAGGAGCGTGACATGTTCCTCCCACGTAGGCGTTGCGATGAGGATGTCGTCCATAAACGAGTGTAGGTGCTCGCTGCTCAGGGGTGCCAGGAGTTTTCGCATCATGGCGCTGAAGATGCTGGGTGCGTTGTGGAGTCCGAATGGAAGTACATTGAACTCGAAGTGTCCTTCCATAGTGCTAAACGCTAGGTACTTTCGGACTTGTGGTTGTACTGGTATCTGATAGTATCCTTTGCTGAGGTCGATGCGTGAGAAGTACTTCGCTCGCTGTAGCTTGGCAAATAGGTCTGTCTGGTCCGGGAGTGGCTCTGGCTGGAATTGCGTTACGGCATTCAGCAGTCTGAAGTCGATGCACAGTCGATGCTCTCCGTTGGGTTTTCGCAACAATACCGTGCCTGCGCTGTAGGGTGAAGTAGACTCTGAGATGATTCCGGCTGCCAGTAAAGTGTCTATCTCTTCCTTGATGGCTCGCTGCTGCGACAGTGGCATCGGGTAGAGCTTCTGGCGGACGGGTGTTGGGTCGGTCACCGTTAGGGTTACTTCGACGAGGTCTGTCCTCCCTGGTCGGTCTGTGAGCACAGTCTGATGTTGTCGAATGACCTGTAGTACTTGCTGTTGCTGTTTAGCGGCTAGGTCTCCGTTGAGTATCACGTCTTTGTAGGTTTCTTTGGAGTGCAGGGGATACTCTACTGCATTGGTCTCCATGCTTTCTCCTTCTTCCGCGATGGCGATGGCTAACAAGTTGTGAGTGCTGGGGGTCGCTGGTCGGTCCGTGTATTTCTTGAGGAGATTGATGTGGTGGTATCGGGCTCTCCCGTTCACCTCTACTTGGTAGACTGTCTTGGATTTCTTGGCAGTCACCCGGTACGGTCCTCTCCAAGCGATGTCCAGCTTGTTGGTTCCACTTGGAAGTAAGAGTAGCACTTGATCGCCGACTTGCAGTTCTCGGTCCTTCGCGTGGCGGTTGTAGTACTTCGCCTGACGGGCTCTTGCCTTCTTCAGAGCTTCACCAGTTTTCTTCCACGTTGCTTTGAGGGTTTCCTGCAGGTCTGCGACGTACTTGGTGGCACCTCTGGGTGTGTCGTCTATCTTGGCTTCCGTCCAACTTCTGCGTAGGGCTTCTAGCGGTCCTGCGAGAGGTCTGCCGAAAAGCAAAGTTGACGGGGTGTAGCCTGTGGCTGCATGGGGCGTTTCTCTATACGCGAACAGTGCCGCATTCACGTAGGTGTCCCACGCTTCTGGGTTGTCGTCGGCGACTTTCCTGAGTATGGTGAGAAGGGTTCCATTCAGTCTTTCTACTTGTCCGTTGCTGGCGGGGTGATATGGTGGTGTGCGAATGTGATGAACTTGTATCAACTCGAACACGTCTTGCATCAGGCGGCCGGTGAATTGAGATCCGTTGTCCGTTCTAATGCTGTCCGGGAATCCGACTCTGGTAAAGATGGCGATGAGTGCATCTGCAATCTTCTTGGTGTCGATCGCTGGCAACGGGACTGCTTCGCACCACATCGTACATGCGTCGACCAGTGTGAGTAGAAATCTGTTCCGCTTCTTGGTCATGGGCAGTGGTCCTACTATGTCTACTGAGACTTGCTGGAATGGTACGCCGACTACTACCGATGGTCCTAAGGTAACTGGTACGGTGTGATGTCGCGGGGAATATCGTTGACATTGGTGGCAAGATTTCACGTAGCGCTTGACATCCTACGTGATTCCTGGCCAATAGTAGTGTGCGCTGATTCTCTGCACTGTGGCTCCAATTCCCATGTGTCCGCTGAGTGGCATGCTGTGGCCTAGTTCTAGTACTTGGGCTCGAAGGGTGGCTGGTAGTACTAGTTGGGTGTGATCTCCATCTCCTTGTCGATGTAGAACTCCCGCTTCCATGTAGAAGTCTCCCTTGTGCGGGGGTGTGTGCGCCTTGGGTAACTTCTGGAAGCACTTCGCTATCGAGGTGTCTTCTTTCTGTGCTGTTTTGATCTCTTCGAGTCCTGGGTTCGGAGCGAACTCGGGCTGGGGTGGTTGGGTTTTAGCTTGGGCCCTGGTTTGCACTGCAGCTATCTCTACAGTTTTAGGGGGCGTGCCTAAGAACACATACCTACAACCTAGCACTAGATCATACAGGGGTTTCTGTAAAACAGCTGCTTGGATTCGTCCTGTGACGTACCTACTCTCTACTTCTATCCAAGCTATTGGGCAAGTAGTCGTCGGTTTCGTCAAGTCTGCTCCTTGTAGTTCGACTGTCTTGTCTGTCAAGTCCGCGCGCGATACAAGAGATTCGCTAACTATCGTGTCATACAGACAGTTCGCTTCTTTTCCGTTGACCTTGACCGTGTCTGTCACCGATGGGTGATCTCCGATTGTGTGTGGCTTGTTACCGCTGCTTTGAGTTAGAACTCTGTGCGCTGGCCGGCTTTCGCGCTCTTCCCTACGTTGTGCGGCCAACTTGAAACATTCTGCGGTGGAGTGATTGTTTCTGTTGCAGAACGAACAATACCGTCTCTGTTCTGCAGGACCTCTTTTCCCGAATTCCGTGTTGGGTCCTTTATTTTGCCCAGGTCTGGGGTTATTCGGCTTATTCGCGGTGCGCTCTTCCCGGTTAGGGCTTCGTTTCTGTGCCTCTTTCCCGTTAGGCTTTAGGTCTCGCCTGAAGCTCTTGGCTTCTCCGTGGGCGGCCACGTACCTATCTGCGACCTTGACCAGATCTTCCAGTCTTTCCGCGCCCTGCTCTACTGAGAATGTTCTCAGCTCGGGGGTCATGGTTTCCCGTAGCTGTTCCCATACTAACAGTTCTGTCAGTCCATCATACGTCTTTGCCGTGGCTGACTGGCTAATCCACTTATCCAGCATTGTGGACAACCGATCTGCGAACTGCGCATAGCTCTCTCCTTTCACCCTCCGATTGGTGCGGAACTTTTGCCGGTAGCATTCTCCTGTCAGTTCGAATCCCGTTAGGAGTGCCTCTTTTACTTTGTGATAGTCAGTCACTCTGTCAGTCGGTAGCTTACTGTAGATGTCATAAGCCTTTCCTCTAAGCCCTTGACTAAGCTTGAAAGACCAATGAGTGGGATCTAGTTTATACTCTGTTGCTAGACGCTCAAACCTAGTCAGATAGAGATCTAGACCTTCTTCTCTCTCATTGAATGTTCCCAGTGGAAATGACATTCCTTGTACAGGGTTGGATGCTACCTCTAGCTGATCTTAGTGGGGAGGGGTTGAGGAAGAACTTGAAGCTCCTGATCCCAATCTTCTTAGCTCTAACTCATGCTGTCTTTCTTTTTCCTTTTCTTCCCTCTCTTTTTCTTTTTCTGCCCGCTCATACTCCCATCTCCTACTTTCTGCCTCTCTCTCTGCGGCTAATGCTGCCTTCTTCTGTTCTCCTTCTAATTCTAATTTCTTCTGTTCTCTTGCTGCTTCTAACTCTGCTTTCTTTTGCTCTGCTTCTAATTTCTTCTGCTCTGCTTCTAATGCTAGTTTCTTCTGCTCTGCTTCTAGTTCTAATTTCTTTTGCTCTGCTTCCAATTTCTTCGCCTCTCTCTCCGCTTCTAACTTCTTTGCCTCTCTCTCTGCTGCTCTCTCTGCCTTAGCCTCCTGTTTCTCTACCTCTGCATTGATATACGCAATTAGGTCTCCCCCTGCTAAGTGTAAAGCTTCTCCCAATTCCTTGAAGCGCAATCTCAAGGCCACTGGGTCCGACATTGTCAAACGTGTCTATGAACAACCTCTGAATCACGTGGAATACCAAAACACTAGCAATATTGCAATTCAATAACAACAATGCAAAGACCATAAAATTCGCAATCAATAATAGAATAAAACAAGAGTCAAATGGCATACAACAGTTACTTAAGCAAAACCTGCAAAAGAACAATGCAACATACAGGTACAAAAATAATTGAAGCAAAAAGGTTTTTAAGTAAAGAATAGTGCACCAAAACTGATCAGTCCTTGTTACACCTATTCTAAGTTATTCTACCTCTACTGTTATCTAATTTTATTGTACCTAGGTCCGGTTATACCCAATTCCTATTATACACAGATCCTGGCTAGGCTCGCCAATTATAGTGTCACGTAGGGTTTATGGGCTCTGCACAATGGAATTATGGACCCTCACGTTTATTCGGTGGGAACTGCTAGTAAGTCACCCTATGAATTACTTTAATAAATTTATTTGTTTAGCTCGTTCTGTGTTAAGGTTGGGGTACAGAGATAGATAGAAAAATGGTAAAAGATTACTGTCACACTAGCTTTCACACGGCTATGAATCATATGTAGTCCAGCCACTTGATAACAGTTAAAATCACACATTTATTTCTTCTACTCTATACAAGATTCTGTAAGTACTAATCTAACTTAAAAAGTCTCAGTCACTGCTAATAGTTCGATCGCTGATAGTCTAGGCAGCTGTTATTTCTTCCTCGGGCACTTTCTATTCGAATTCATGTAGATTGGACTACTGTGGTCCGTTTTACAGTTTCTGAAGAGTGGACTACTGTGGTCCGTTTTCGATCAGTTAAAGTGCACCTTTGTGTATACACTTAACTTTTGTCTGGTGCGTGCGAAGTCCTTCTGTGAGGTAGCTTCTGGTACACCTGTGTCGTTGTGTAGTTGGGTTCCCTTGCCACGCTGTGGGGTCTTGTAGGGTGTGATCCAGGGTAGCTCTTTCCGACTTGTGCGGTAGAGGTTACTCAGGCAACTCGTTTCTGGGGAGTTGGGCGCACGGGTTAGCTCGCCTGCACTGGAATCTCACTCTAAATTCCTATACATACATAAATATCAATCGTGTCTAACTATACACATACAGAATTAATAATATTATAAACATTCAGTGATACAGCCACTGGTCTGCAAACATACATATAAGTTAAACAACAGTGGTTCCGTCAGGTATACAACATGGCGTCGCAACCGGTCGTGTTTCGCCTCGTGGTAGGCTCTTCCACGTGGTACGGCAAATTCGGATTAACAATTCACATTTATGCATAGCAAATTCCACAAACATAATTTCAACAATAATATAAATATATCACGATGAAACAGAAGTGTGTTCATTTACCTGTTTGACAAAGTCAGGCCCGTGGTGACTTGATAGAATTCTAAGATTCTAAAGTCCTGCTTCCTGGTCTATGAGTGAAGATATTTCTCTAGCTATCTATGTAGATGTTAACTCTCCCTCGTCTCACACACGACTGATCAAAACTGCCTAGGATCTGACACAGTCAGAACTGCTCTACCCGCTTTGCATGAGCTCTCATTGGTTAAAACGGTCAGATTCAAAGCTCAAGTGCTGAGTCACTAAGCTGTGTGTGTGGCTCGCTCGCCGTGTGTGGCCCGCTGTGTACCTTAATTGCTGCTGTGTAATACACTAACCCTCTAATGTTACAATGACTACACAAAGCTAAACAGTCAATGGGCAGGGTAAACTGCTCGGTTCATGACACATTCTTAAAGTCTCTCTCTCTCTCTCTCTCTCTCTCTCTCTCTTCCCCTGTGATGTCCTATTTCCATGCTAACCGTATGGACTGTCTGTCATTCTTTCTCCTACTCCTCTTCGCCACAGCTCTCCATATTTCTCTCTGTTATCTATCTACCATCTAAAGCCTTCTTTAATACAGTCACTGCGACCTGTCGTCAAACAAACAAGGGTCTTCTTTATCACAACATATACGCACACACACACAAACCCACACAAACTTCTCTCTCTCTCTCTCTCTCACCCACACAAGCGCCCCACCCCTACCCCTATTTTGGTTTTCTCCATATTTGTTGCCCTCCCTCCCCACCCCACACCTTTCCATTCCTGTGTTCACTGCATCATGTGCAAAACTATCCTATCTTATCCTATCCTATCTCGTAACTCCAAAGTCGTTGGGGCACCACAGATGATCGTTTAACCAGCGTACACCTTCTCTATCCTCAGCAACCCTCATGGCTTCGCTCAGAGTCAAGCCAGTCCATTTTCGACTGTTGTTTTGCCGCCTCTTTTTATGTCTCCCTCTTCTTCTGCCTCCTTGCACCGTGCCTTGCAGGATGGTCTTTGTAAGGCCTGATCCTCTGGTGACGTGGCCATACCATCGGAGTTTCCGTTTCTTCACCACTGTGAGCAGGTCATCGTGTTGTCCAATGGCTTGTATGATGGTCTGTCGGACTTCGTCATTGGTGATGTGTTGGGTATAGGAAAAGCTCAGAAGTCTTCTGTAGCACCTCATCTACATGACCTTCTCTATCCTCAGCAACCCTCATGGCTTCGCTCAGAGTCAAGCCAGTCCATTTTCGACTGTTGTTTTGCCGCCTCTTTTTATGTCTCCCTCTTCTTCTGCCTCCTTGCACCGTGCCTTGCAGGATGGTCTTTGTAAGGCCTGATCCTCTGGTGACGTGGCCATACCATCGGAGTTTCCGTTTCTTCACCACTGTGAGCAGGTCATCGTGTTGTCCAATGGCTTGTATGATGGTCTGTCGGACTTCGTCATTGGTGATGTGTTGGGTATAGGAAAAGCTCAGAAGTCTTCTGTAGCACCTCATCTACATGCTTTGTATTCTTCGTTGTAGGTCTGCTGTGAAGGTCCATGTTTCGCAAGCGTATAGAAAATTGGAGATGACAAGGGAGCTCATCAGCCTTATCTTAATTGGAGTGTAGACTGATTGTCCTGTCTTTCCAAATGGGCTTCAACCTTGTCGGGGCAGCAGTTTGTGCGATCCTGGAGATAATTTCCTGTCGGGACCCATTGTCTGATACACTAGAACTAGTGTAGAATTGCATGCTCATATTTGTTTGTTGTTGATTAGTTTTCGTACAAAAGTGCTAGTCCCCCTGTTGTGGTGCTGGAGTTTTCTGAATAAATAGTATCCTCACTTTGTGGAAGTTTAGTACATTATATTACAACCGTTTCTGTAATTATTATTTATTCATTCTCGTTCTTAATATATTCTATCAATCTGCTATTTTCTTCGCTAGACAAGTCACCTAAACTTTTTTTCATGAAAACTCTCCCAAATCTCCTCATTTGTGTTTGGGGTCTGTTGGGATATTGGACGCTTTCTGCCAAATGGCCACTAGAGCTTTCTATGGTATTATTATTTAGCAATGTAGGCATTTTATATGTATGGGTTTTGTTAATATTTTATAATTATGTTTATATTCGATTTTGTTTTTGCAAACGGGGGTCGATAAATTAGAGTAAAGCCTCAGCATCCCTTGCATGGGATGCATTTATTGTGACCGGCTTGTGGAGTGCGTTCAGTGTTACCATTAGGGTTGTTTTAGCAGATCTTTTATACGGATCGGGTGTGAGTCCTCTTTCAACCAAGTTGTGGTCCTGATTCGGGTCTTTGCAGTCCGCTGGACCCTATAAACAATGGCAAACTAACTATCGAAAATGCTGTAATAGAAGGACATGGATTTAAAATTACCCGTTAGAGAGAGTAGAGTGCAAATGAAATGTGTGCGTGCGCGTGAGAGTTGTATTATCGCGAGTAAGCCGTAGAAAACAAGACATTAACATAAACGTTATTTTGTTTGTTTCTATTCACCTATTATTATGTTGTCATCAGTGTGCCATCGCCTTGCTTTTGTTTTTGTTGTTGTTCTTGTTGTTGCTGATGATGTGGTTGACCGGCGACCATTTTGATAACTAAAGTCAAGGTATATTCCAATAAAACCCTCAAGGCGCATATATATATATTACAAGTAAAATCAAAATGATGCAACGTACATTCTTAAACTCCGCCAAGGACGGTCCCAAGCCCGGCTGTAAAAGGAGGAGGGTTGGGCGTGGGGTTAGCACCCCCACCCCGTAAAAAAGACTACGCTACAGAAACGCTAACAACAGAAAAAAGAGAAAACTTTATCCTGGGAGAGGAAGGTACTTCATCACGAAGACCTATGACGCGTTGTGGTGAAAGCCGAGAGAAAGCCACAGAGCCGACTGTCCTTCTGTCAACCAGGAGAACCACCATCGGCACATGGAATGTTCGGACCTTGTACGAATCAGGAAAGACGGCACAGGTAGCAGCTGAGATGAGGAATAATGACCTGACCGTGTTAGGCATCAGCGAGACACGATGGACCCAAGCTGGATAAAGGCGACTGATGACAGGAGAACTATTGCTGTACTCTGGGCACGAAGAAAACGATGCACCCCACACGCAGGGAGTAGGCTTCATGTTGTCCAATCAGGTACAGAGGGCACTTATAGAATGGGAGGCCCATGGCACCAGGATCATAACAGCATCCTTCCGTACCAAGATGAGGAAGATCAAGATGAACCTTGTCCAGTGCTATGCTCCACCGAACGACAGTGAAGAGGATGTTAAAGACCATTTCTACAGCAGACTACAGAAGATCCTTGAGACCTACCCAGACAAGGACATCACCATCCACATGGGAGATGTCAATGCCAAGATTGGGTCTGACAACACCGGATACGAACCAGTTATGGGCACCCACGCCTTAGGAGTAATGAATGAGAATGGAGATAGATTTGCGGACCTGTGTGCACTCAACAATCTGGTCATCGGAGGCATCATCTTTCCTCACAAGCGGATCCACAAGAGCACATGGGTATTTCCAGACAACGCGACAGAGAACCAGATCGACCACATCTGCATTAGCAAGAAATTCGGAAGATCCCTGCAAGACGTTAGAGTGAGAAGAGGAGCAGACGTGGCGTCCGACCATCACTTGGTGGTGGCGAAACTGAAGCTGAAGTTGAAGAGGACCCAGTTAAATTCGTCAGGCAGAATAATGAAGTACAACATCAGCCTTCCGAAAGACCCAAAGACAAAAGAACAGTTTAGTCTGGCGCTAAGAAACAGGTTCGAAGTGCTTCAGGAATTATTTGAAGAAGAAGAAGACAGTGTACTCAACAGGTGGCAGAAAGTGAAAGAGACACTAAGATCGTCATGCCAAGAAGTAGTGGGTCCAAAGAAACATCAACAGAAAGAGTGGATCACAGCAGAGACCTTGGTCAAGATAGAAGAAAGAAAGAAGAGGAAGGCAACAGTCAACAACAGCAGAAACAGAGCAGCTAAGGCCAAGGCCCAAGAAGACTACGCAAGAGCACATAGACAAGTGAAAAGAAGCATAAAAAAAGATAAGAAGGCCTACGTGGATGGACTGGCGGCTGAAGCGGAACAGGCAGCGTATAGCGGCAATATGAAACAGTTGTACGACACCACTAAGCGACTCTCCGGAAAGTTCAGCAAACCAGAAAGACCTGTTAAGGACAAGCAGGGAAACACCATGAACAGTCTAGACCAGCAGTTGAACAGATGGGCTGAACACTTTGATGAACTTCTGAATAGACCAGCACCAACGAATTCCTCAGTCATTGAACCAGCCAATGTGGATCTTCCAATCAACTGTGAGAAACCGACCAGGGAAGAGATCAAGAAGGCCATCACCCTGATGAAGAACGGAAAGGCCGCTGGACTGGACGACATCCCAGCAGAGGCGCTAAAAGCGGACTTGGAAGCATCAGTGGAGATGCTGTACCCACTCTTTGAGAGGATCTGGAAGGAAGAAGATGTTCCGGCAGACTGGAAGGAAGGTTACCTGATCAAGCTTCCCAAGAAAGGTGACCTCAACAACTGTAACAACTACAGGGGCATCACACTTCTATCTGTGCCTGGGAAGGTCTTCAACCGGGTCCGTTTGGAGAGGATGAAGGATACTGTCGACCCACAGTTACGAGACGAGCAGACAGGCTTCCGACACAATAGATCCTGCACGGACCAGATTGCAACGCTCCGCATCATAGTGGAGCAGTCCCTGGAATGGAACTCGCCGTTGTATATCAACTTCGTCGACTATGAGAAGGCGTTTGAAAGCGTGGATCGAGATACCATCTGGAAGCTTCTTCGACACTACGGCATCCCGGCCAAGATGGTCAATCTGATCAGGAACTGCTATGACGGCATGTCCTGCAGAGTTATCCATGGCGGACAGCTCACAGACAACTTCCAGGTGAAAACCGGAGTCCGACAAGGGTACTTGTTGTCACATTTCCTCTTCCTCATCGCCATAGATTGGGTTATGAAGATGTCCACCAGGGAAAGTAGGAACGGAATCCAATGGACTCTGTGGAACCAGCTCGAGGACCTGGACTTCGCTGACGACCTTGCTCTTCTTTCCCATAGCCAACAGCAGATGCAAGAGAAGACAAATGCAGTGGCGGCCACATCGTCGGAGGTCGGCCTCAACATCCACAAGGACAAGAGCAAGATCCTGAAGATCAACTCCATCAGTACCGAACCAGTCATCTTGAATGGAAGTCCCTTGGAAGAAGTGCAGTCCTTCACCTACATGGGTAGCATCATTGATCAGCAGGGCGGCACAGATGCGGATGTCAAGGCTAGGATCGGAAAAGCAAGAGCTGTCTTCATTAGGCCACCAAGATACGGGTATTCAACTCCAATGTGAAGTCAGTCTTACTGTATGGAGCAGAGACATGGAGGACAACCAAGACCACCATCAAAAAAGTCCAGTCCTTCATCAACAGTTGCCTCAGAAGGATTCTCCAGATCCGCTGGCCCGACACCATCAGCAACGCCAACCTTTGGGAAAGGACCCTCCAACTGAGATGGGGCTGGATAGGGCATACCCTACGCAAACCAGCGACGAACGTCAACCGGCAGGCGCTGAAGTGGAACCCCCAGGGAAAGCGAAAGAGACGCCGTCCAAGGAACACCTGGCGACGCGACCTCGAGGCCGACACCACCAAGATGGGCTACACCTGGAGTCAGTTAGAAAGAATGGCACAGGACAGAGGACTCTGGAGAGCTGTTGTTGGCGGCCCATACCCTGGCAGGGGTGACGGGCATTAAGTAAGTAAGTACATTCTTAATTCTCACATCCATACCCACAAGCTGTGTTCCGCTGTGGCTGCGTGTTTAGCGAAGAATTGCCACCAGCGACCTCGCGAGCAAATACGATGGCTCGGGAAGTTTGATAAAACCCGTCGTTTAATTTGTTTTGTTTTTTATCTGTTGTTCTTTTCTTGATTGCCGCAAAAATGATCTCAAATGAACAATCTTTGACTTGGTGCGTGTTTTAACTGCTTCTTTTTTTTAAATTCCGTTATATATAATTGGAACTTTCTTCCCTATCTCTCCATCCTTCAATGAACCAGTTATTCCTACTGATAGATTTTGATTTATTGTCAAGCATTTAATCACCTTTTGATATAATTGTTCTTCATTGAACTCAGGGGCGGTCTATAACTTTTTCTGCGATGGTCTTGGCTCCCATCGCTTTTTCTTCGATAAAATTATCTTTTGAACTTTCTCTCCATTGGTGCTTTCCGCAATACTTTTCACTGATCTAGTTTTTGCTATTTTGATACTTTTTCTATTCAGCTATTGTTATGCGTTCAAAGCTTTGTCTCTGGGTATCTATCTATGCTCTAATGCTTGCTTCCCGCTGCTTTTACTTGGTTAAAAGTTCCATTGAATTGTCGCCATTCGGCGCTCCCTTTCATGCTGTGCTGACCCAGTTTGTCCTGTTTTATACACTTTGATCTATTTTTAGGCGTTTAAGCACTTGGTTCTTATTAGGTCTATGTTTATATTGTGGTTGTTATTGTTGTTGTTGTTGTTGTTCTTCTTCTTCTTCTTCTCCTATTCCTCCTCCTCCTCCTCCTTCTTCTTCTTCTTCTTCTTCTTCTTCTTCTTCTTCTTCTTCTTCTTCTTCTTCTTCTTCGGCAACCTGTCTGTAAAGGGCTTGCTTCTTTATGGCTCTGTATTCGATTTATTTCTTTTAAACTTTCATTCATACGGTGATACTGTAGTTACCCAGTGCGTCCTATTTTATACACTTGAGTCTATTCACTGGAGCACTAACCAACTAGAATGGATCCGCGACAGCAAAAAGAACGGAAATCCCATACCACACAGCGGTAGCAGTAGTAGCGTACCGCCCATGTATCACAGATAAAAGGGTGGGATCACATTGCGTCAATGGCGAAATGAATCGGCCGCTCACACGGTTTCTTCCCAAACCGCGTACCAAAGAACCTATTATATCTTCATTTACATTGAACAGAATACAAAGCATGGAGGTGAAGTGCTACAGAAGATTTGTGGGCATTTCCTATACCCAGCACATCACCAACGACGAAGTCCGACAGACCATCACACAAGCCATTGGACAACCCGATGACCTGCTCACAGTGGTGAAAAAACGGAAACTCCGATGGTAAGGCCACGTCACCATAAATATCATAAGGCCTTGCAAAGACCATCCTGCAAGGAACAGTCCAAGGAGGTAGAAGAAGAGGGAGACCGAAGAAGAGGTGGGAGGACAACATTCGAGAATGGACTGGTTTGACACTGAGCGAAACCATCAGGGTTGCTGAGGACAGAGAAAGATGGAGTACGCTGGTTAAACGATCACCTGTGGTGCCCCAACGACCTCAGAGTTACGGGATAGGAAAGGATAGGATAGGACATCGAACAATACATTTGGAACTTTGGAACGTTGTCCTTTTATTTCATACATCACCATATTAAATAAGGTTCGTAGCCAAGGGGGAACTGTATAGCCCAAAAAATGGGTTTGGGGGTGAGGGGGATTAAAGAAAAAAATACAGTAGTAAATAAGAACGGCTAAACAATATACAGGAATATAAAAAAATGACTTATTAACATTAAGTTTGTTAACATAGGAGCACCGAATGGAGGAAATAAACCACGTAAATAAACAAATCGATAATTTTTGTTTTTAAATAACAGACACGAGTAAAAATAATGCCAAAAAGAATTCACGTGGGTCTCAACCAAGTAGGTACGGGTTCAAAATAAAAGCTAAAGAGAACTGTGCGTCACCTTTGAAAACTGTGAAAACATTATACCTATCAAATGGCTTAAAGCAGACAACCTGCGTTTGGATTTATAGTTCATTGGCTGGTTTAACTTCTAGGCATTCGAATGATTCCTGAAGTACTGAAGTACTAAAGAATGTCTGTTAACAATCAGTACACAGGATTTGTACATCTAAACAGATATTAAAATTCATCACCTAGTTCATCCAAATCACACTGAGGACACAGTCTTTCTTCTCTCTGGATATTCAAATATCGTAGTGATTGATCTGGTGGTTTGTGAGATCTCAGCCTAAATTTCTATAACTTTTTTCCTCGATAAAGGTGACAAGAAAAGTAAATAATCCTCGAAACAGAAATATATCCTTAAAAATTCTACACGTAATACAAGTGTTATGTTCGAATACATCCTGATGCCAGATTTGCAAGAGTTGGTCTCCTCTCAAGCGTTGTTTGACCATGAACTTAAAAGAATTAAAAGAATATTTACAGCCCACGTAACCTTATGGAAGACAGACCAAGATCCTTTAACATAGAACAAACAGTACTTAACCAGGACAGTTTATACTCAGAATTTAAAAAAATAAATTCGAACGGAGTCGATACATAAGAACTGACATTTTAGCGGAATCATTGCAGCCAATGTCGCAGTCTCATCTCTCCCTTCCTGTTTATAGTACAAATGGGGGTGTGTTATCTACCGCTGCGCTATCGAGTTTCCTTTTGCTATTGCGGATCCATTGTACTTGGTTAATGGCCTCTGTGGTCTATTGTTACGCGTTTAAGCCCTTTTCCTAATATTCTTTCCTATCTGTCTGTCTCCGATGTAATGCTTTACTTCATCGCTAGTTTTTATGTAGTCCTAAGATTATATTATTTCTTTTGAACTTTGGTGATTCTGCAGTATATGTTTGTGTGCGTGTATGTGCGTATTTGTGTGTGTGCGCGTGTGTGTGTGCGGGTATGTGTGTATGTGTGTGTTTGTGTGTGAGTTTCGTGACCATATCCTATCCAATAATATCCCTTAACGTGAAAGTCGTTGGGGCACCACAGATGACCGTTTAACGAACGTACTCCATCTTTCTCTTTTCTCAGCAACCCTCATGGCTTCGCTCAGTGTCAAGCCAGTCCATTCTCGAATGTCGTCCTCTCACCTCTTTTTCTATCTCCATCTTCTTGCACTGTGCCTTGCAGGATTGTCTTTGCAAGGTGTGATGCTCTGGTGGCAGGATCATACCATCAGAGTTTCCGTTTTTTTCACCACTGTAAGCATGTCATTGGTGTTGTCCAATGGCTTGTGTGATGATCTGTCCGACGTCGTCATTGGTGATGCGCTGGGACGAGGAAATGCCCAGAAGTCTTCTGTAGAACCTCATCTCCATGCTTTGTATTCTTCGTTGTAGGTCTGTTGTGAGGGTCCATATTTCGCAAGCGTATAGGAACATGGAGATGACAAGGGAGCGCAGCAGCCTTACCTTGGAGCGTAGACTGATGGTCCTGCCTTTCCAAATGGGTTTAAACTTTGTCAGGGTAGCAGATGTTTGTGCGATACTGGAGAGGACCTCATGTCGGGACCCCTCGTCTGATACAATGGCTCCTAGATATTTGAAGCTATGCACTGTTTTGAGGGATTGGCCTTGGACTTTGATGTCCGTAATGATGCCATTGGTGTTGTTGATCCTCTCTGCACGTATTTCCATTCCAAAGGCTCTTGAGGTGGTGTTAAGCCTCTGTACCAGCTGTTCAAGTTCTTGCTCCTCTCCAGCCAATCCATCAATGTCTTCCGCAAAACGGATGTTGGAGATTGCTCTACCCCATATGGCCATTGTGCCTTCGTGACCTGCAAGGGCATCTGACATGATGCGTTCTAGGAAGATGTTGAAGATTGTTGGAGAGAGTATGCATCCATAAAACACGCCGATTGTTGTTCGGAACCAATTTCCGATGGCGCTGTTGCGGAGGACTGCACTAGTAGAATGGTCATACAAGCTTTTGATGACTTCCATAATGCTCTCATGGTTGCCCACAGAGCTACATGCCAGACTCGGTCAGACGCTTTCTTCAAGTCTACAAACACATCATATAGATGATGTTGGTTCTGTAGGTATTTCTCGCAGATTATTCTGAGGTTGAAAATCTGTTCGGTGGTACTTTGCTACTCCTGAATCCTGCGTATTCTTCAGCTATGATTTGTTCAGCTTGGGGTTTTAACCTGTGGAGTATTATTTTCACGAGGACCTTGCTAATATGGCTGATGAGGCTGATGGTGCGGTTATTTTCACTCTGCTGAAGGTTACCCTTTTTGGGAAGAGTGATGACAAGCGAATGGGACCCTTGTGTAAGCCACTCCCCACTGTGCCAGATCTTGTTACAGATAATGGTGAGGGCGTCATTCATCGCTTCTCCTGCTGCTTGAAGCACTTCCGCGGGTATGTTGTCCACTCCCGCTGATTTCGTTTTCTTCAGCGATTGCACTGCTGCCTCAACTTCTTCTCGGAGAATTGGGAGGATTTTCTCTTCTCTGTTATGGGGAAATGTTAGAACTGATGGGTCTCCGTTTCGTGTGTGGTTATAAAGGTCAGAGCAGGACTCTGTCTATCTATTCAAGACTTGGTTGGTTGTTTTATTAACGTCTTCTTCATCGAGATGATAAGACGTACACACGCATTCACACACATTTAAACCAGAGACATACATACATCCATACATATAAAATACATCATTATATAAACTGAGCAACTGGAGAATCAATCAAAGCTTTTGCTAATATAATGCTTATATCAAAGCTTAGGTTTTCGATGGAATCGATAATAGAAACATCAGTTGGCAAAAATGGACGCATATTACTGCATTGAAGTAATACATGTTTCAGAGAAATAGATTCACCACATATATATTTTACATTTTTATAATATTTGGTTTAATTGAGTTTAATATTATTCTATGTGCCATACTTGAAACTGATCTAGCAATGCCACAAGGTTTGTTATAGTTGCAATTAAGTTTAATGTCTTATACAAATTTATTTTCTATAGAGTTTTGAAATTTTTTTAGAAGACAACGGTATTTTTATTGTTTGAGAATTAATATTTGAAGCACCAAGTTTTGCAGCCAGATCAGCCCAATCATTATAAAGGAAACCACTATGTGAGGTGAGGGAATCCAGACAAAATTCACCTGAGTGCCATTAGTTATCAAACTGTGAATAATAGTTTTAATTTCCAATATAATTTCTTTTCTTTCACCATTATTATGTGAATTTAATGCTTGTAAAACTGACATAGAATCTACGCATAAAACAACGCTGAATATACTCACAGAAAGATTAGAAATTGTATTTAGAGCCATTAATATCGCAATTAATTCAGCAGTGAATATCGAATATCCTTTCCCTAAATAATATGATTCTGATATATTTAAATCCGGTATTACAAACGCAGCTCCTGCTTCATCTGTGTGAAGAACAGATCCATCAGTATATATTTTCAGTTGTCCAGAATACTTCTCATGTATATGATGTCGAACTTCAAATACAGTAAGCAGAGGGTTGTGGTTCTTATTTTCATTACAGCAACAGATACCATATTTAACCTTTTTTCCCACATAGGTACTGGTGAAATAATAGTTTTGTGTAAACACTCAATATGCGTTAAGACAATTTGAATCAAATCTTTTGTAAAGGTTCCTATTGTTGTAAAGGAGTTCACATTTTGGGCTTGTTTAGGAAAATCTAAATCAGATCGTATGAACAGTTCTTCATCAGTACTGTTGTGAATTGCATTTGCTCTTACTATGTATTTGGCACATGATAACTTTCGCCATTCATCAAGAGGAATAACTCCCGCAAGTTTATAGGCCTCTGTGGTTTTTGTATGAATTGGGACCCTTAGTGCTAATTTTATTGCTTTACTGTCTAAGCTTTGTAACATTTTAAGATAACATTTAGGGGATGAAAACCACGCTTCCTGTCCGTATGTTAATTTGGATCTAACTAATGCATAGGCGATATGAATCAGTGTTTTTACGTCTTGTCCCCAAGCTTGTTTGTTAATAATTTTCAATAAATTATAACTTTTGACAGCCTTCTGTATTAAGTATTCTATATGTCGTTTCCAATGCAGTTTATATGTTAGATAAACGCCTAAAAATTTAACCTCTTTTACACACTTGAGTTCTTCATTTTCAATTTTTAATTTTGGAAATTACATTACATTACATGGTTATTGCTTTAGGTCCAGCGGACTCCCCCGAGCCAAATCAGGACCAGTTTTGGAAATTGTCTAGGCTCCTGACCATGATTAAGTAATACCAGGTTTGTTTTTTCTTTTGACAAGACAAGACCATTGCGATGCATGAAATGACTGATATTATTTAATTCTTTTTGATATAACTTGGTAATATATTTAATTTCATACAAGGATGTTTTCTTTTTAAAATTTACATTCATCCATATTGCTATGCCATCTGCATATTGAACAAGTGATACTTTACTACTCAACTCCTTCGGTAAATCATAAATTAATATATCAAATAAAATTGGTGAAACTATAGATCCTTGCGGAATTCCCATATTAGTTGTATAGCTAGACGAATATGAATTCCGCACTTTTACCTTTACATTTCTATCTCTTAAAAAAGTGCCAATGTAATTATACATACGACCTGACAAACCAATTGATTTTATTTTGTACATTAATCTTGCATGCCACACTCTGTCATATGCTTTGGTGATGTCAAAAAAGGTTGCTAATACGCTTTTTCTTTTTGCAAATTGTCTCTTAATATTGGTTGTGATTTTTACTAAATGGTCTACTGTTGATCTTCCTTTTTGAAAACCAGCCTGATTAACTGGTATAATATTATGTTTTATACAATAATATGATATTCTTTCTAAAATAATCTTTTCCATTACTTTACATACATGAGTCGTTAGTGATATTGGTCTATAACTTGACGAAAGTGATCTGGGCTTACCTGATTTTAAAATAGTATTTTTATAGATTTCCAATAATCAGGTAAAGTACCCATATGCCAGCATTTGTTAAAAATATTATGTAAAATTTGTATCCATTTTTTCAGGAAGATGCATCAATAAGTTATATGATATACTGTCTAATCCTACAGCAGACTTTTTTCTTCCTAAATCTAAAATAGCATTTTTTTACTTCATGATATTTAATTTCATAATTAATATATAAATTATTATTTGATGGGGGTGCTTCATATTCATATATTTGGAATATTTCTCCGGGTCTTGCAGTTTGTCCAGGTCGAACTTCAGTCTGATGCACTTTGCTTCGTTTACTCTCTTTAAGGGGAGCCGCAAAGACATCATCACGAGATCGTGGTCACTTCCGATGTCTGCTCCTGGAAACGTGCCTGTCTTGCCAATGTTGATGCTTGATCTGAAGCGTTTCTTGACCATAACGTAGTCAATCTGGTTGTGATGCTCCATGCTCGGATTGTGTCAAGTCCATCGTCTGGATTTTTTGTGGAGACCAAGCCTGTTTGCCAGTATCAGATTGTTGTATGTGGCAAACTCCAAGACTTTCCGACCTCTGTCATTTGTGTCGTTGTTGCAGTGGGGTCCACATGTATCTTTCCAGTTGTGGTACGCATCTTGGCCAACCTTGACATTCCAATCCCCTTGCACTATAACTATATCCTTCTTCGGCACTTGGTCAAGGACAGCCTGCAAATGTTCATAGAAATCCTCGACTTCGCTGTCGTCATAGTCTGATATTGGGGCATAGGCCTGGATAATGTTGATGTTGAAATGGGGCTGCTCTCAGACGGATGGTAATGAGTCTACTGGAGAATGGGCGGCAACATATGACATTGGCTAGAATGTCTTTGTGGAACAAGAATCCATGTCTGTCATCTCTCCAACTGAAATAAACCTCGTGATCTTTGTTGGTCGTTGTTTCTCCTAGGCCTTTCCAGCGCAGTTATCTGATACCTAAACAAAATGTTCCATCGATAGTGGTACAGCTCGTGGGCCAGTTCTTATAACTTTCTCTCCGCAGTTGGGGTCCTGACATTCCTGGTTTTCTATGACCATGTTGTCTCTCGTGCGGATCTTGCTAAGTTGTACATCAGTAACACACTTTTTACTTCGGCCCTGGTGGCCAACGGAAGATGCGGTCCTTGGTGACCCGGGTGACGACCGATTCGGTATGAAGTGAGTGGTTATTTTCATCATACCGTGTGTCTTGGGCAAGAAAGACCTGGCGGTGCCCAAGTGCCCCAAGTTCCATGACCCAGTGACTTTAAATCCATTGTCATGGGTTTAAATCCTTTGTTTTATTTGTCACCAATCCTCTTTTTATATGAGGTAATCGCAAGAATCTGGACAGGAGAAACATGTATACACACATAGGCGTGCACGCACGCACGCACACACACACACACACACAAACACACACACACACACACGCGCGCGCGCGCACTAAGGAGTACTCACACTTCTTTATGTCCCAGGTTTTTTCATTGACCCATTTCAGAATCTTCATACATTGTCATGAGCCAAATGAGGAAAATGCGTTATGCTGACGGGAAAACTACAAACAACCAAACACTGAGAGAGACACATGTTCTCTCCCTCTCTTTCTCTCTCACATACACACACCACGACACACAGATAATCTCTCTTTTTCACTTACACACACGCACTCACACACAAACACACCCAGAGTGGTAGACAGACTCATACAAACACATACACCAGCACAAACATTCACCTACACAGATCTAAACATACATATAAACATTTTGACAATTTATTCAGAAGTTTCGACAAAGCATTATCAAACAACACCTCGCCTTCTGATCATTATGAGATATACCCATTGAAACCCGCAGGCGCATGAAAAAAACGAACTCGCAATGCACACAACACTCGCCCCAATAGGCCTATCGTGAACACACACGGTAAACACATTTTCTTTGACATTAAATATCGGCAAATCAATTCCAAACTTAACTACCCATCTTTAATAATTAACTCATTCACCTTTACACACACACGCACACACACACACAAACGCGCGCACGCACGTACACATTTATGCTCACCACAAAGGGCAAGACCTATATGCAAAATACAACGTAACATTATACCAATTTATAGCACAAATAATATTAAATATTTTTTAATACATTTCATAGAACCAAACTCATTCCTCAGGCAATAATGCAAAATACATGAAACATCACAATAATATTGTGACAGTATAAGAAACTGTTTTAAATTACCATCGTAAATATCAAAAACAATTTAAATAAACGTTTACTAACAATAACTATCTATCTCTGTCTCTCTGTCATTCCCTTTCTCACCCACCCACACACATTATACATCTGTCTGTCTGCCTGTCTTTCTTTCTCTCTCACCCACTCAATCTCTTACTCACACACACCATACTTCTTTCTCCAACACACAATATCACATCTATCACATACGTACATATAATACATACATATAAACACACACACACACACACACACACACACACACACACACACACACGATCTGTTGTTGTGTTTTCCCCATTCACACACAATCTTTTTCCACTTACACACACAAACGCACACACACACGCTGTTACGTTGAAACGCGAATGATAATATGGCTGAAGCGTGTACGATAGATCTAATCGTTTCGTTTTGCAAAGTATTCAATAATGGTGTTTATTTACCTTTGATTTGAGTTTGCATTGTTGTTAGGAGAGGCTTTGTATAACGTTGATAATTTGCGTTAGTCGATATTATTTGAGAATCTTCTGGATATGCGTGTTTACTCTTGATAGAAACTTCCCGATACATGTCGAAGCAAGAGGTCGTTCTGGAAGATATAAAAATATGTATTGACGTAAGTCAGTGATGACGATCTTTTATTCGATTGGTGGCAGTACGTCATTTTCTACCATGTACGAAATCTTTCCGGAAAAGAGAGAGGTTATTTAATCGTGAGCCGAGTCGCTGTGTAGGGAGTAAAGTTGTTGATAGTGATTTGGAGAGTTGCTGTGAAAGTTGTTGAGTTGAGTTGAGAATTGTATGCAGTTGTTGATGTGTGCTGAATAAAAGTGGAAAACTTCATACGTCGACTTTGTGACTTGTATGCTGTTTGGACGGGCTGTGTGAATAAACGAATCTGAGTTACACAACTATCAGGAATTCAAGCATCGGGGCTGAATCAGATACTGATAGAAAACACCAACATCATACCGAGTGTAACATTTTGGGGGTCAAGCCGCGATTCACGCCATAGCCAAGGGTTCAACTGCTACAACAAGCGAGTCAACGTTACGAGAGGCAGTCATCGAGGGTAGCCGCCAACGAGTTGCGTCGAGAGGGGCCAACATACTGGGACTACATCCGATAGATTCGGGTTGACTGCAAGGGCGTGTAGTCGCCGAAGAGTTGCTTCGTGAGCGAACAACAGATCGGGACTACGTTGCTGCCGTTAGACTACGTCGAGGGACAGTCTCGGAGCTACATCGCCAGTGTTACAGAGAGCGGCGAGCGGACGTCGCGTCTACTTCAGCACAGGAGCGTGTACATCAACACCAGCGTGGTGCAGCGTCGCATACGACGAGGACAGCGGGGCCTGCGTCAGCGAAGGCGACTAGTGACAAGCATCAGCGCTACTGCAGAAAGCGTGCTGTTCTAGAACAGTCTAGAAAGGTACAGCACAGTCAAGAACTTTCCAGAAAAAAAAAAAGAACTCTACAGTCAAGAACTTTCTAGAAAAAGAACCTTCTAGAAAAGAACTTTCTTTAAAAGAACTTTCCAGAAGCATCAAGATGGCTGACTTCTGGCAGAAAGGGGTTGAACTGAATCTAAAAGGCAAGCAGCTGACGGAGTACGTCAAGTCTCAGGAGAGAATACGAGAAAGAGAATTGGAAGAGAAGCGTCTAGAAAAAGAAATAGAACTAGAACAGAAGCGTCTAGAAGTAGAAGAGCAGCGTCGCCGTGAAGAACGAGAATTAGAAGAGCAGCGTCGCCGTGAAGAAAGAGAATTAGAACAGAAGCGTCTAGAAATTGAACAGCAACGTCAAGAGAGAGAAGAGCAGCGTCGCCGTGAAGAAAGAGAGTTCGAGCTGAAGCGTCTTGAAGGTGAGCGTCAGTACCAGTTAGAGTTGGCGCGTATCCAAAACAATCAGCATGCGCCACAAGTCACCAACGACCATACGGCTCCTAAATTGCCAGCTTTCGTCGACGGGAAGGACCAGATCGACAGCTATCTGGCGAGATTCGAAAGGTTCGCCGAAAGCTCTAACTGGCAACCTCAAGACTGGGCAATTCGACTGAGTGCACTTCTGACGGGGCAAGCTCTCGAAGTTTACACCAGACTGTCGAACAATGACGCCAAAAACTACGACGTCTTGAAAGAGGCCCTGTTGCAGTGCTACAACTTTACAGAGAAGGGCTACCGTAAACGCTTCCGTGAATGCCGGCCTAAGTCAGACGAGACGCCAAAGCAGTTTGTGGAGCGCCTGTCGTCATATCTACACAAGTGGGTGGAGTTATCAGGCGAAACGAAGTCTTACGACAGTCTCCATGACCTGATCGTGAAGGAACAATTTCTCAATGCCTGTCACAAGGACCTAGCGACCCACTTAGAAGAACAAAAGCTGCAGACGCTTAAAGATGTGACTGAGGCTGCTGAAAGATATCTCATCGCTCATGGGAAAACCCTGGGGCCACCCAGCGCGACGAAACATTTTCAGAAGACTGGAAACCATGTGAACCAGATCCAGGGAAGCCAGACGAGCCAGAGACAGAGAGACTCCACGCCTCCTCCCAGGGAAGGGCATTCAAGGGGCTGTTTCACCTGCAACGCTACAGACCACAGAGCGGCTAACTGTCCTCAAAACAAAAGTAGCGGACAGCGGAGCAGTACGGACAATTCAGCGGCGGGCAACCGGCAGAGGCGGTTCTCCAATCAACGGCAAACCAGTAGATCTGACCATCAAGTGTGCGGCGGGAGCGTCATTCTTCCGAGTGGGGCCAAGCGCACAGCTACTCCTGCGGACGTGCAAGAGTGCATGACCGATGGCCAACTTCTCCTTGCCAACGGGAAATCCATCCCCGTCGTCGCCAGCGCAGCTGTGACCGTACAGAACATGCCTGTTTCCAAGGGACGCGTCGGAAATCATGAAGTGACTGTTTTAAGGGACTCTGGCTGCAGTGGGGTCATCGTCAGAGAAGACCTAATCGCTAAAGAACAGTTCACTGGCGATTCAAAATGGACACTTATGGCCGACAGCAAATGTGTGAAAGCGCCAGTTGCAAAAATTCATGTCAACACCCCTTTCTACATAGGCGAAGTCGAAGCGGTTTGCCTGAAGAAGCCGCTGTATGATTTGATGATCGGGAATATCGACGGCGCGAGACGACCCGACAACCCCGATCCAGAGTGGAGTCCTGCCTCAACCCAACGCGTCGAAGTTGTGGAGGAGGATCCATTGCCATTTCCCGATGGAGACCTTACAGAGCTGCTACGGGACAATGTGGTTACTCCGGCTCAGCCCTGCCGACCAGAGATCGTCGGTGCTGTTACTACCAGGGCCCAGGCCAAGAGAGACAAGACGTCTACGCCACTGAAGGTCGCCGACAACTCTAAAGCTGCCATCGTGGACAGAGATAAGCTGATCCAGCTCCAGGAAGCTGATAGTACTTTAAACAAGTACAGGAACCGCCAAGACCACGTGACCAAAGGCAGTGGTACGGTCTACTTTGAGGTGAAGGCCAAGATCCTGTACAGAATCTTCCAGCACCCGAGGGTCAACGGAGGTAAACCACTACGTCAAGTACTGGTACCATTACCCTTAAGGCGCCAGGTGATGGAAGTAGCGCATGACTCAATCATGGGAGGTCACCTGGGTATCAAGAAGACGTCGGATAGAATCCAGGCGGTGTTCTACTGGCCAGGACTTCATGCGGACGTCAGCCGTTTCTGCCGATCATGTGACATTTGCCAGAAGACAATACCTCGAGGAAGGGTCCCGAAAGTGCCTATGCAGAGGATGCCTCTGATCGACCGACCTTTCAAGAGGGTGGCCTTAGACTTAATCGGCGAAATAAGACCTCCGAGTGAAGAAGGTCATCGATGGGTACTGACTTTAGTGGACTATGCGACTCGGTACCCAGAAGCAGTGCCACTGAAGAAGATTGACACTGAAACTGTAGCAGAGGCACTGGTGGACATGTTCAGTAGGCTTGGAGTGCCTGAAGAAATTCTGACAGACCTCGGGACGCAGTTCGTCTCTGACTGCATGAAGGAGGTCAACCGACTGCTGAGCATCCGGCATTTGACTACGACACCCTACCATCCGATGTGCAACGGGCTTGTCGAGAAGTTCAATGCTACGCTGAAGTCCACCCTGAAGAAACTGTGCAGCGAGCAGCCCAGACAATGGCATCGCTACATTAACGCCTTACTTTTCGCCTACAGAGAAGTACCGCAGGAGTCCACCGGCTTTTCTCCGTTCGAGCTGCTGTACGGAAGAACCATCCGAGGGCCGATGCACATCCTGAAAGAACTGTGGACGAAAGAAGTAGACACCCCAGAGGTGAAGAACAGCTACCAGTACGTGTTTGAGCTACGGGAGAAGCTGGAGCAGACTCTCGAGATAGCCAGAGAAAACCTGAAGAAGTCCCAGGACTGTGGAAAGCACTACTATGACCGTAGGGCTGTGAACAGGAAGTTTAAACCTGGCAACAAAGTGCTGGTGCTGCTACCTACCGATCATAATAAGTTGCTGATGCAGTGGAAAGGCCCGTACGAAGTGGAGACCGTGGTGGGTATCAACGACTACAAGGTGAAGGTCGGCCAGCATTCCAAGATATACCACGCCAACCTCCTTAAGCTGTACGTAGAAAGGCCATCAGAGACTGTGCACGCAGCAACAGCAGCTGTGACCGACAACAGCTTTGACAGCGAAGAACTGTTGGAACTGGGAGACTTCCATAGCAGAGAAGGCATCGATGACGTTAAGCTAGGACCGAGCTTGACGGAAGGTCAAAAGTTGGAGCTCAAGGACCTTATGGGCGAGTTTCCCCATAACTTCAATGATGTCCCAGGCTCTACGACCCAGACCTGGAAAGAGCATCTGCAGACCTTGAGGGAGCCGTTCCACCGTCCCGCAGAAGCCAACCTGACCGTGAGACCCAGCAAATGCATTCTGGGAGCTGACAACGTCGACTGCGTCGGACATCCGACGGGAGAGGAAGACAACGGAGGATGCACTGACTCCAGGAAAGCCCACGAGATCACTGTCTTTGACCCTGGGCCGATGACGACCGCAACTGATGAGGGCGACGTTTCCTTGCGGTTGAAAGAATATTGACTCTGTGTGAATGAACTGTGAACATTGACAATATCCAGATAGACTTGCGGATGGAAGAACATTGACTCTGTGTATATAAACCGAGAACATTGACAGTAAATGAGACAGTCTGAAGTAAGTTTTAATTCTGTACATTGTTTGTGCATTACGTTTCAACGTTGTTGAAAGAAATTAGGTAAATTTCTTCTTGAGTGGGGGGTTATGTTACGTTGAAACGCGAATGATAATATGGCTGAAGCGTGTACGATAGATCTAATCGTTTCGTTTTGCAAAGTATTCAATAATGGTGTTTATTTACCTTTGATTTGAGTTTGCATTGTTGTTAGGAGAGGCTTTGTATAACGTTGATAATTTGCGTTAGTCGATATTATTTGAGAATCTTCTGGATATGCGTGTTTACTCTTGATAGAAACTTCCCGATACATGTCGAAGCAAGAGGTCGTTCTGGAAGATATAAAAATATGTATTGACGTAAGTCAGTGATGACGATCTTTTATTCGATTGGTGGCAGTACGTCATTTTCTACCATGTACGAAATCTTTCCGGAAAAGAGAGAGGTTATTTAATCGTGAGCCGAGTCGCTGTGTAGGGAGTAAAGTTGTTGATAGTGATTTGGAGAGTTGCTGTGAAAGTTGTTGAGTTGAGTTGAGAATTGTATGCAGTTGTTGATGTGTGCTGAATAAAAGTGGAAAACTTCATACGTCGACTTTGTGACTTGTATGCTGTTTGGACGGGCTGTGTGAATAAACGAATCTGAGTTACACAACTATCAGGAATTCAAGCATCGGGGCTGAATCAGATACTGATAGAAAACACCAACATCATACCGAGTGTAACACACGCATACATATCTATATCTATAGATAGATAGATAGATAGATAGATAGATAGATAGATAGATAGATAGATAGATAGATAGATAGATAGATAGATAGATAGATAGATAGATAGATAGATAGATAGATAGATAGATAGATAGATAGATAGATAGATATTATGCACACACATATTCACCCATAGAAAGGCACACACATACACATAAACACACACACACACCTCCTACACACAGAGAAAGACCCTGCTGTGCATGGCACAATAATTATTACCGTCATTTTATTGATGGGATGTCTAGCGCTGCAACATGTAGGCGAGAATAATATCGCATTATTATTTGATAATACAAAGCACTTTATTGACAGCACCATTGTTCATATTATAAGGCCGCCTCCGGCATCAGCATCAACATCAGCATCGGTCACATCCGCATCAGCTACATCATCAGTAACAGTAACATTACAGCTGTTCCACTGACAGATGTTAGATAAAGGCATTAAACTGGTGATGTTCATATACCAGCAGTTCTTAAAGTCCCAGGCTTCCAAAAATTTGGCAGACTGCCCGCGATCCATGCGGTTTTGTTAAAACACCTAATTTTTCAGCACGGTCGATCCGAAAGATTTGATGTTATCTCTATATAAGGTGTGTGCTGTATAATGTACAATGTATAACTCATCGCGCTCATGATCAAATCCAGCTCTTGTCGGTAGTCTGTCAGTCATAGCAAGTCAAGTACTTGATTCTGAGAGATAAGCCCACACAATTACCCCTTGTTCTTGCCAGGTCTATCCATCGCCTTTTCCCTAATGATTATCGTCTGACCATGGACCGTTTTACCTGTTAACAAGTTAACCCACTGAAGGTGTTTTCTTCGAGGGCCAGGTATTTCTCCTTTCATCGAGCTGTTTTACTACATCACAACCTTTTGAAGGTACCAGTTTTATTCCTATACTAAAATCATGAAATTCCGTAGTCTGGTTTCTCTTGTCTGACCTACTACCAATATCAAAGACGCAAGTGAACATTACATTAAAAGAAAAAGTATTGACGTACTAATGTTACACCAGCAGATATTTCGTCACAAGATGCGTCAACATTTTAAATATGATCGGATCAATATTGATTTTACAAAATTACCAGCAAAATGTGTACTTAAACAGAGATATCGACCGTTTTATCCAGCCAGCGGCAGCAAGGATAATAATTATTCGACTTAAACAGCGACGACAGCGTCAGCGTCAGACAGAAGAAATATGACGTCGCCAATATGTTCAATAAATACACATTTATTAGTAGACTTTCCTAGACAACGTCAACATTAAACGTGATCTGATCAATACTAGTAACATTTGCATTTGAACAGATATATTTAATTATTGCATATATTACATATTACACATTAATTACAGAGAGAGAGAGAGAGAGAGAGAGGCTTATATATATATATTAATTAATTACTGCGTTAAAGTTAATGTGACGTCATTTGGACAGGGTGGTTCAGTGGATCTTGTGTTAATCTTGGCACAACACATGGTTCGATCCGAACGAGCACACTGTTCACTTATTTATTCGTCCATATTACGCTTTAATAAAAAAAACTTTCCCATTTTGACCTTTTAGACCAAGAAATTTCGTGTGTCTTCATTTGTGCATGTTGAATCTCGATTGAAAGCGCCTTTAGTAGTTCAAAAAGAGGTAAGGGCACTATAAAATAATAATAATAATAATAATAATAATAATAATAATAATAATAATAATAATAATAATAATGGATGTTATATTAGCGCTTTCTTCCAAATAGCCATTCAGGCGTAAAGCGCGGCGATCTGTGCTACACTACATGTTAAACACACACTCTCACATATACTCAACAACCACACATCTATCACTCAAACTTGTGTTGTAAAGACAGAAGTAAGGTGGAGGGAGGGAGGGGCGATAATTAGAAGTGGGAATGGAATTTACATTTTATTTTTCGATAACGTGTTAGATTGACTGCATCAAATACCATTATATAAGTTAAGGGTGGGAGGAAGGAAACCTGAAAACCCGGAGAAAAACCCTCTGTAACCTGCGTAGATCTGAACCTTAGTCAAATAAGTTCGCTCTTAGCCGATGTACAGTGCAATGTATACTACTCAAAATAATACAAGGGCCACTTGGACATATGGCTCTCTCTTTAAATCAGATGCATGGTTAGAAAAGCAGCAAAAGCGCTGCCATTTATACCCAGAAAAAAGCGCCCGATTGTTGAACTGAACTCAGAAAGTGCAAGCCTTTCGCGTGCAAATTACTTTTTAATGTTGAAAATTTTGCTTTATTAGCAAGACAACAGTAAATTAGGATCATTTTTTTTGTAAAAATTGGGTTTGTTTTTCAACTCAGTGCAGAAAGTTCAAAACTCACACATGTGATTACTTGTCAGAATAAGATTGTCTTGAATGTTACTGTACAGGATAAGTTTTGAAATAAGCAATATAGGCGATATTATTGATAGCAGCAAAAAATAATTAAACTAAATGAAATATGAGAGTGGCCCTTAAATTATTTTGAGTAGTATATTTGGACAATTCTGTACACTGCTCCAATGTGACTATAGTGATTGTATAAAGGGGAGACCAGGCACACAAAAAAATTTAGTTCGCCCATAGTAGGAATTGAACCCGCAACCTTCGACACAGGAAACATCAGCGGCAATCGGTGCATTAAACAAGTTGTCTTCAATTGCAGCTGTCTTTCGCAGCAACGTCAACTTTAAAACTTGAACTGATCAATAGATTACGAACGCAAAGCCTACAAGCGAAGGAGCATAGCGCACTGCGTAGCTGAGACCCCCCAAAGCTTACTTTGCCTCCTCCCACCAGTGATTATACTAATGAGGCGAACGTGAGTATCGCGAGTCTCATCAACGCAGTGTGTCGACATAGAGACAAAGCCAATCAATGGTATTTCCCTCAGTCGCAAACGGTAAAGTCTAGGTCAATAAAACGACATTGGGGGAAAAAACACCCAAGAAAAACAACACCACTCTGCGAGTGTTGGCTGTGTGAGTCTGTTCAAAGTCAAACTAATGCACTAATAACCAATTACACCCAACATGCATTATAGTTTCCTGTCCCTCTCTCCCCCCACCCCTACCCCCCCCCCTTACTCCCGCCCTTGACCTGGGTGGCGGTTCTTTTGCGGCTGCCGTGCTTTTAGCTGAAAAGGCAGTCCGAATTTCGCTCTAGTGGGTAATGAACGAAATCCTCAAATGCAACCAGCAAGAAAACCATGTATGTTTTCTACGAAGATGTAAAACAAATTTGTCCATCCGTATCCAGTTCGTCCTACAGTGATTCATACGAGTAACAAATGTGATGAACAATCAATAATGTTCGTGTGGCACATGCACACACAACGATTTGCACTCACAAAGCACGCGCCCCCTTTCACCCCAGATCACCCTCCTCTCTACCTTCTCCCTTATCCCCTGCGCCCACCCACCCTCATCTTTTTTTCCCCACATTCTCTCAAAGCATTGCTAATCAGACACACACACCTAGTCGATTTTCGGACAGAAAATCTGACACATCGCGGCAATTCTATGCAGTGTTTTGATTTCTTTAATTAGATATTGGACACTTTATTGTCCCTTTTTAATCGGGAATTTTTGGGCCGCCTCCCCTGGGGAAGGCGTAGTCGCAGCCTGTGGCGCTCCCAAACCCAACCTACCTAGTATTAGTTGTGTTTTTTGAAATTTTGCTGGGGGAGCAAACCGGAGTACCCGGAGAAAACCCCCGAGACGTTGCCCGAGTCGAAAGTAAATAATATTCGGAGAAACATAACGCACAGAAGCGGGATCGATCCCACACCAGTCAGGCGCCATTGGATTCTGGCCTGTGAACAAGTCAAGTTAGTTTCGCCTTACAGATCGTTTGGCATTTTAGGCATGGGAAAACTAAGTTAGGATTGAATGTTTGGTAAGCATCGAAATCTTTAAAGCAGTATGAAGGTTTTCTGCTGTTGCTGTTTCGACTTCTCCTTCTCCTCTTAATACTACTACTACTCCTACTGCTACCGAAACATGTGTATACCGAGGACATTTTAATCTGTTTTATATCCGTTGGCCTTCGTCCTTGTCTCGTCTTTTCGTATACTACTACTGCTGCTACTACGCTGCAACTACTGCTGCTGCTACTACTACTAGTACTACTGCTGCTGCTGCTATTACTACTACTACTACTGCTATTACTACTACTACTGACTTACCGCCACAGCTGTGGTAGAGCTTTCGCCTGGCACATCGATGACCCAGGTTCGAATACCGTAGTTGACATTTTATGATTGCTCATCTTCGCAGTATGATTGCTCTGCTGGTTCAATAGTTTAAACTACAATGTTTGTTCGTTGGTACTTTTATTATTATTATTATTATTATTATTATTATTATTATTATTATTATTATTATTATTATTATTATTATTATTATTTTTATTATTATTATTATTATTATTATTATTACTACTACTACTACTACTACTACTACTACTACTACTACTACTACTACTACTACTACTACTACTACTACTACTACTACTACTACTACTTGTACTATTACACCTTGTACTATTACTGCAACAGCTATTACTACTACTACTACTACTACTACTACTACTACTACTACACGTTAGCATCGCACGACCCCAACTATCCCGTTTTTCCCAAGAAAATCACGTTTGCGTCAAGTTTCACTATCGGCATGCAATTTTATTGTGGCGCAAGAGAAAGAGAGACTGAGGGTTACAAACACAACAACGCAACGACAGCAACACCATTACCACCAAGAACACCAGCAGAAGCACGAACAACAAACGGACGAAAAATCGATGAAAAAAAAAGGGAGGGGGGATGAAACCAAGAAGAGCAACACAGAGGAAGAGTGGAGGGGAAAGTGACAGGGATGGAGGTGGAGATGGGGGTTTACGACGTAAAGGGGGGGGGGGAGAAAGAGAACGATGGAGGGGAAAAGAGGGAAACGTTAGAGAGGAAAGAGACTGAAGAAAATGAGAGGGGGGGAGAGAGAGGACGTTGGAGGGGAAAAGAGGGAAACGTTAGAGAGGAAAGAGACTGAAAAACATGAGAGAGAGAGAGAGAGAGAGAGAGAGAGAGAGAGAGAGAGAGAGAGAGAGAGAGAGAGAGAGAGGGGTGTTGGTGATAGTGGTGGTAGTAGGGTTGGGAAGAAAGGAAGGAGCAACAGGAAAACGATAACAGAAAGAGGAGAAGGAAGGTGGGGGGATGGTAGGAGGTGGGGTGGTGGCGACTAAAGAGAATGGCGGAAGTCACGAAGTAAGAGTGAGGGATGCGATTACCGAAGAAAAGATGGGATTGATGGAAGCGGGTGAAACCAATAAGAGCAACAAAGCGACAGAAGATGAAAATGGCGAAGAAACTAAGAGGAAATACAGAAACATAAAAGAGGAAAATTACAACAAGAAAAAGAGGACAAGAGTGGGGGATGAAGAGCGAGTGAGGTATGGAGGGAATGAGAAGAAAAGGAACGACAGAAAAGGTATGCTGGGAAACGGAGGAAGGCAATGGGACCAGAGGAAGGCATGAAGAAAGGAAAGAAGGGAGGATGTGTCACACACACACACACGCACACACACATATATACACACAAACTGTACACCTTGTCACAGTCTTTACCTCTACCCCTAATCACCCTGTCGCTGGCCGAGCGAACGTATACGGGCTTGTTACAACTAATACCGTCTGTAACCTCCACACTCCATCAGCATCCAATGACTGTAGCGGCAGAGCAATAGCAACAGCAAGCTAACGCAGCAGCAGCAGCAGCAGCTAACCCTAACGATAGACCGAGGAACGCTGCTGCGTTCGCTCTCGCGCGCGTTTGTGTGTGTGTTTGTGTGTGAGAGAAAGAGAGAGAGAGGTGTCATCTTTTAGCTGTTGTCAAAATGAAAGGAATACATCGCTCTATAGTCTTCTTCGCTCTGCTCAACCTGTCTCTCTCCTCCCCACTATTTAGACAGATGGACGAACTAAACTGTGTACAGTTTCCTTCCTTCAGATTTGTCCAAGGGGACAGGTGTGATGTGTTATGTGTGATTTGTTTGATGTAATATTTTGATTTGACTACATCGGTTTACAAACACAGGTGCGTGGTGTGATTTTTTTTCTTTTTGTGTATGGAGTAGGTATATATTTTTGCTTTGTTTATTTATTTATTTATTTTGTTTTACAGACAGGTGTGTATCTGATTTTTTGTTTCGTTTGTTACTTCATGGAGTTTACAGGTATCTGAAATAATTTGTGTCCTAGAGTTCTAATATTTTACCTGATCGCGCTTAAAAATAATATACATATATACATTATTTTAAAGCGCAATCGATGAGGTAAAATTTTTGTCCCGCCTTCAGTTTTCGACAGTGTGTGAAAAAAGGATGGTTTCTTCGTAAATGGATGAGCGCTTTAATTTATGTGTTTTGTTTGATTTCGTGCATTGTGTGAATAGACTGCAATGTGCACTACTGTGCAATGCGAGCTCAAAGACCAAGTTTAGCATGTGTAGACCGGCGATGTGAGAACCAGCTGTGCAAAAAAAAAATCCAATAATAGCTGTGTTTTGTTTTGAGTGACATTATGTTAGTAGGGGAAGTCCTTTTTTTGTTTGTTTTTTTGTTTACAATATAATTCAACGCAATACAATACTATACAACAGACACACACACAAAAACAACATATTGCCGAAAGTAAGGTGGCCTAATGGTAGAGCTTTGGCTTGCGGATCTGAAGGTTTCGGGTTCGAGCCCAGGCCGGGGCATTGTGTTGTGTCCTTGGGAAAGACACTTTACTCCCGTTTCCTACTCCTTCGGATGAGAGTATAAACCGAGGTCTAGTCTGTGTCGCATACATTCCATCATAACGGACTTTAAAGATCCTGACGCTCATGTCCTAGACGGGTGAGTGCCGGTGACAAGAACACACCCAGCATGCACCTAGGTCCTTCTTGCCCTTCCCTGCCTGCCCAGGATTGTGCTCAGTTGTCTGGAGCGTTATTACGATGCGCCCAAAGGCTGCAAGTTGGCGCCTCGGGCGGCTTGAGTTAGATCCTGTATTGGCCAGCGCCTTGAGCAGCTCTTGAGCTGGAAAAACGCTATATAAGAACGATTAGATAATAAAATAATTATAAGTAAACAGTATAAGTAAGCATTGCATAATATTGAGAGACCGCAGTGCTATTTCCGATATGTGACCTAAGAGGGGAAATAAACCACATTTCTTCAAACACGCTGTGTACGATACAGTTCAATACAATGCAATACATCCTATAGTCTTCATTATCTCATATTTGTGTGCCTTGTGTGCTTGTATAGTACATATATGCAAGGCACCCTACTTGCATAAGGGTAACTAATTCAGCTAAGCGACAACAGCAAACTAATGGCGCACGTGGAAACAGACCCCATAAACAATCGCGCACACATGTCATATGTCTATAAAGCAGAAGGTGGCGACAGCCAAAAGCGCATGTGAGATACTTGCAGACATTACGTGCACGCGTTTAAAACAACAGTCTTTCATCCCACCAGTCCATTCCTCTACCCACCCACCCCCTTCCCTGGTTTATATTATATATACAATACCATTCTGAAAACTACCGACTTCCAAAACCACGAATTGACATTTTTAAATCTAGCTTCTCTTTTAAAGGCCCCTTGTTATGGAACACTCTTTCTTTAGAACTAAAAAAATGCACATCGTTTAACAGCTTCAAGTACAAGATTTACAACATATTTCTTAATAATTTCAAAAATCATACATTCTAGCATGCATCAATTGATTTTCCTCTTTCATCCCCCCCCCTCTCTCCCCACTCAGTCCGTCAAGCCTCTCTCTCTCTCTTTATTAAATTAAATGGTTCCAGTTAAATATGTTATATTTAGTATTGTTAGTTTCCTTGTTACGAAGTTAGCTTGTTTATTTCAAATCAATGTTTGTCTTTGCATGAATGCGGATGAATGATTAAAGTAAATGTGTGAGTAATTGAAAGAAGGACTGATTGTAAGATTAGCAAATTAATGCTAAAATCATTTTCTTCTTGTAATAAACTATTGAATCTGAATCTGAATCTATATGTTATTTTCGCAAACTGTGTATTTGAATACACGTGGCTTTTATTCCACCATCCGCGCTCACCCTACATCACATATCGAAAATAGTACTGCCGTATCTCATTATTACGTAATATTTACCATAGATTGTTTCCTGTTGACAATATGTTGTTTTTTTTGGTGTTGCTTTTTATTTTCACAATTGGAATTGAGGTATGAACTCCTATCATTAAGGGTTTGGTTTTTTTAAATGTCTTACGGATGCTCTGTCCAAGCGTAATAGCATTCTCAGAATTTCCTTTTGATGATGATGACGATAATGATGATGATGAAGATGATGACGATGCGATCTTGTATAGCGCCGCCTCCACGTCAATAGACATGCTGAATTGATATATGGCCGCTATAAAGGCAACGCTGAGGCTCCGTTTAGCCAATACACGCGAACAAACGAAGAATCCTTTTTGTTTTTGTTTTTAAAATCCCACTGCTCGCATATTTAGCTACTCGTTTACAAACGATGGGTAATCAAAATAATTATGCCGACAATAAATTGTAAGTGTTCTCAAAGAAGATGTTCCATCGAAAATATCATGGACCGTTTCCCACTGCCTCATAGACGTGATGTGATGAAAGTTGAAACATTATCACCTCTCCTTTTCACTAAGGGTTTCTTCATCTTCTTCTTTCCTTGAAGGTTTAGGGATCGATGTTTCCAAAAAGAGTGCGCGGGTTGTTTCCTTTGCAATCATTGTTGCTTGAACAATAACAGTGTTATATATATAATAGTTACGCTAGGACCATCCCATGCGTGAACATGAACAGGATATGTGGGTAGCTAGTAGGAATCCGACATTAATCTATAGAAAAGATATACGTTTCCGCAAACTGAGTGTTCACTTAATAAAAAAAAGACCTCGGTGGTCACAATAAAAAACTCCCGTCAGCGTGGAAAGTATCACACTGATAATCTGATTACAATAGTAGCAATACCAGAATGTGTGCACTTCTCTGTTAGTACACACTACTGCTATCTCCCCCCCCCCCACACACACACTCCCACATCCTTCTAACACACTGTTGAAGACAAAATTTAAAAAAACAAACAATGCGCTTTATACTAATGTCCCCCCTCCCCCCTTTTTTTTTGGTTGGTCTCAGCTGCCTTTCTATGTCTAGATTTGTGATCTTGTTTTTTTTTCTTTTTTTTTCTGGAGTACTGTACTTGCGAGTCGGAAGGTCCCGGGTTCGAGCCCTGTTCGGGCCATTGTGTTGTGTCCCTGGGAAAGACACTTTACTCCTGTTTTCCTACTCCTTCGGATGAGAGTATAAACCGAGGTATAGTCTGTGTGTCGCATACTTTCCATCGTAACGGACTTACTGAAGCTCATGTCCTAGGCGGGTGAGTGCCGGTAACAAGAACACATCCAGCACTTGGTCTTTCTCCCCCATCCCTGGCTGGCCAGGATAGTGCTCAATTGTGGGTGGGACTCTCTGGCGGTTTGAGTTAGATCCTGTATCGGCCAGCACCTAGAGTCTGGTCAAGTACGGCGAGATAAGTGCGCTATAAAAAATTTACAATAATAATAATAATAATTATAATAATAATAATAATACACTTTACTGTCAGTTCCACCTGTTGTGTGTGTAGTATGTATGATCGATACGGAAAATAATGTATTGTAAACGTACTCTTTCCAAAATACCTCTCTGACCAGCTCAGCTACGTCACTCAAGGACAATCACCAAGCAATTGTAGCTGTTAACTTCTTTACTCTTTGTGATCTCTCTCTCTCTCTCTCTCTCTCTCTCTCTCTCTCTCTCTCTCTCTCTCTCTCTCTCTCTCTTTCTCTCGTTTTTATCTCTCTCTCTCTCTGGCCTGCACAGCTGTTTCGTGGTGGGGGAGTGGCGCTCGGTAAAAACGTTGTAAGAGTCAGGCATGGTTCCTGAAGATTTCCAGTATCGATCCCAAAAATGAAATTATTCATATTAAATATATATATATATATATATATATATATATATATATATATATATATATATATATATATATATATATATATATATATATATATAGAGAGAGAGAGAGAGAGAGAGGAGAGAGAGAGAGAGAGAGAGAGAGAGAGAGAGAGATAGATAGATAGATAGATAGATAGATAGATAGATAGATAGATAGATAGATAGATAGATAGATAGATAGATAGATAGATAGATAGATAGATAGATAGATAGATAGATAGATAGATAGATAGATAGATAGATAGATAGATAGATAGAACATAATATAATTCGAAGCGTATAAGGCACAACATTTCCTGATTTGACTTCTTTGGGAAAATCAACAACATAAATGTCTCAAATCTATCTATCTATCTATCTATCTATCTATCTATCTATCTATCTATCTATCTATCTATCTATCTATCTATCTATCTATCTATCTATCTATCTATCTATCTATCTATCTATCTATCTATCTATCTATCTATCTATCTATCTATCTATCTATCTATCTATCTATCTATCTATCTATCTATCTATCTATCTATCTATCTATCTATCTATCTATCTATCTATCTATCTATCTATCTATCTATCTATCTATCTATCTATCTATCTATCTATCTATCTATAAACCACAACAACAACGTATAAACATTTATGTTGTAGTTGTTGTTGTTGTTGTTTTTCCCAAAGAAGTCAAATCAGGAAATGTTGTGCCTTATACGCTTCGAATTATGTGAAAATGCTGAGCTACAACAAGAAGATTCCAGAAATGACGTGTTTCTTTGCAAACGAAATTCCGTTTATCTTTTACAGTATTGACCTCTCTAGTATAAATATGATCTTGTTTGTTGTGTGTGTGTATGTGGATGTGGGGGAAAGGGGGTGTACCTTTTGAAATTGTAAAGTAAAAATTAAATCAAACCAGGAAGAATTGTGCCTTATCTGCTTCTAATTACGTGAAATCGCTGAGCTACAAATAGAATACGATTCCGCAAGTGTGTTTCTTGCATACAAAAATTCCATTCATCTTTCACAGTGTTGCCCCCTCAAGTATTTTTAACATTTGAAATATCAAATCAAACCACGAAGTATTGTGCCTTATCTGCTTCTAATTCGGTGCAATTGCTGAGCTACAACTAGAAGATTCCGGAAGTGTGTTTCTTGCAAACCAAAAACCATTCATCTTTTATCATGTTGACCCCTCCAAATATGTGTAGTTTTGTTTCCCAAGGAAGTCAAATAAATCCAGGAAGTTGCGTGCCTTATCTGTTTCGAATTATGTTGAAATTCTTAACTACAACTAGAAGATTCCGAAACTGTGTTTCTTGCGAACAAAATTCCATTGATTTCTTTCACTACGAGTGGACGGCTATGCCGTGGACTTTATTATTTTCCAGGAAGCACTCGTGCCTTATCGCGTTACTGATGTTTACGGTACGGAGAAGTTCCGTTCAGCCTTACCACTGGAACTAGAAGAAGATTCCTAAACAGTTTGTTTGTAAACAAAATCCCATTCATCTTTTGTACTACTGGGCAATGCATTGGCATTTTTTTATTCCAGGAAGTAGGCCTAATGCGCCTTATCCGTCTACTGATGATTATGTAGACGTTCAGCCCTTCCGCTAGAAGGTTCCCAAATTCCTTGTTTTGTAAACAATATCCCTTCTATCTTTTATGCTACTGACCGTACATTGAAATACTATTCCAGGAAGTCCTTGCGCTATCAGTCTACTAATCATTATGTCGAATTTCTAGTTGCACCACATTCTATGACTCTTACAAGCTCATTTGAACTAAAAATTCAATGTGCCCTGCTGATACGATTTTGTGTTGAACCTGACTTAACTCTTGGCGAATCGTTTTATTGAAACACATATAACGATAATCTGTTAAGCCTAGTCTTGTGCGTTAAACTGTCTCATTTGGCCATTGTGTGTCGATTCTCATAACCATAGTTTGGCCTATAGGCATTATTTTATGAGCGAAGAAAAGAGAAGGAATCGATAGTGTGAAAGCATGATTCACAGTTTTATGCAGTATAGTAACGCGTGATGTGGTCTTGATTTGGCTCGGAAGAGTCCGCTGGACCTAAAGCAATAATCATGTAATGTAATGTAATGTGCCCTGATATACAAACAAAAGTGCACAGCTGTGTCAACAGAACAGTGAGAAATACACACCGTCCAACCGTCGTTGCATCATGCCGCATGAATGATAGATAGTTTACACCTTAACTGCAGACATACATGACCGCTCAGAGCATCATTAGTATCGTCATTAACTGATACATGAATGATAACTAATTTTTTTTTTAAAAGATGGCATGTCATTCACATAATTATATTTCCAAACACTCAACGGCAGTTTTAAGTGCTAAAAATTTCGGGGTGTTTTGCCTCTACCTCGGCTTTATCCTAAACGAAACAAAAATGGCAATGCAACGATTGGTCACTATCTAAACTATTTGCATGCTTGCATTTATAAAAAATCGGTTTAGCAAATTTGAGATACAGCGCAGAATGTGTTTTGTAAAGTGATGATCCTGGTGCATAGGTGGTTGGTCTGACCTTGATTCTTTACGTCAAGATTTGGCGAAATGACTAGGCACATGAAAAAATATAGAGTACACTTAAAAAGAAGGGGTAGAATACTTAGAACATTGACATACATAGATTTTTCTGACCTAACCGGTTTTTAAAATATTGCTAACAATGCTTACCACGTAACAAGACTATACAACGGTATTAATTAAGTATCGTACACATTAGCCACAAAAAGGCTTACAAAGAGCAAATAATCAGTAATAAACTATTTGACATTGGCTCAATTTGAGTACTATTCGCTATTGGTAAGACACATACATTTTTCTATAAAATAAAATATGTATTGTTAATTGCTCCAGAGCTTTGGCAAGATTAATTTATAAACTAAATAAATTCGTGGAACGCAAAGTGTTTTTTTTTTTAAACGTTAATGTAACTACATTTGCTCAGAAAATATTCCAGTTTATCATGTACTTTTCGACTGTACAATTGTAACAATGTACAAAGATAAAGGAATTAGTATATTAGATGATCACCTTAAAAATGTTTTGTGTATAGTCCTGTTACGTGGTTAGCATTGATAGTAATATTATAAAAACCGAGTTTATACAAATTGTTATAATTTTTTTTTTAAATTTTATTCATTTTGTTTAAGTTTTTGTAGTTGCCTATTATAAATTTGTAGTGAACAGACGTAAAAATTAAAGAATTGAATTGAATTGGGACCAGAGTATTAAGAATGTTTGTTTATTTATTTGAGTGTGTGTGGGTGTGTGTGTGGGTGTGTGTGCGTACGCGTGCGCGTGTGACAATGAGTCAACTTGACGAATTGTATAGTTGTCACATACAAAGCTGGTATTCGTTTGCTCCTCAGGCTGACACTGTTAAGCCTTAATCGAAAGTAAGGAGGAAACACATTTGTTAGAATTCAAAATATATACTATATACATGTCTATATTTACATAAGACCCGCCATGTTATTGACACTACGGCTGCACTATCGAGGAACCAGTCGATGCCCCGCCTGTGGACCGTCTTAAAATTTCTCACGGATTTATAAATAACGAATTATGTTGTCTGACAGTCCGCAGTGCAGCGATTAATTATATGAAAATATGTGGATACCGTTTTGAATTCTAACAAATGTGTTTCCTCCTCAGTTTCGATCCTCCTCAGTTTCGATTAAGGCTTAACAGTGTCAGCCTGACGAGCAAACGATTACGAGTTTTGTATGTGACAACTATATATAATATATATGCAACAAATGTAAAGGCAAGTCTCCTGCTTGCGCGATCTTCGGCGTAGGAAACCGGCGTTGATTTTTGGAATCAATGACCAAAACTATGGTTTGTTTTGAACCAAAACAGCCCGTGGGACTTAGCGTTTACAATTCCCTTCAGAATCCAGAGTAACGTCCAAATTAACGTTGGCGTAAACAACATAAATTCAGCTGGCATACAGCTGCTGCAAATTAGGGGAAAAAAAAGTCACGTGTGGGAGGAATGTGATAATTTAATTGTGAATGTTATGGGCATCGTCAGCTGCCTGACTGTCAGTTTAGGTCCTTGTAATATGCATGACCCCTGTTGTAGCAGCAGGAATAATTGGGAGGAAACCCACAAACACATGTGCAGAAACAAATGTGCAGAAACATACACACACAGAGCACACACCCACACATACACACACAGAGAAGCGCCCATATATATATATAAAATGTCAAGAATTCCTGAATACCCCATGTGCTTGAAATCATTGTGGCGGCAATGCTTTCGATTCTGAAGATTAATAAGATGATAACGGTGATTACAATGATGACAAACCACACATTTTGTGAGGATTTGTTTTTACACTTTACACATTAATTCCCTTTGTGTGTGTGGGTTTCCTCCTTGATGACGTTGACGATAACGACGACGACAATAATGAAGATGTTAATAACGGTGCTGCTCCTTCTGCTTCTGCTGCTGCTGCCGCTGATTATAATAACAGATATAATGGCGCTGATTGTGTTGACAATAATAAGAGCGATCTCTCCACAGAGCTTCTCAAGGCACCTGCAACAACTACATTAATGTAATAACGACATTATGAGATAGTGCCAACATTACAACCTTTATACCTGATGAGATAGTGCAAACATTAGAATCTGTTATCCTTATGAGCACCTCGTCTACAAAGCATGGAGATGAGGTGCTACAGAAGACTTCTGGGCATTTCCTATACCCAGCACATCACCAACGACGAAGTCCGACAGACCATCACACAAGCCATTGGACAACACGATGACCTGCTCACAGTGGTGAAAAAACGTAAACTCCGATGGTATGGTCACATCACCAGATCATCAGGTCTTGCAAAGACCATCCTGCAAGGCACAGTGCAAGGAGGTAGAAGAAGAGGGAGACCGAAAAAGAGGTGGGAGGACAACATTCGAGATTGGACTGGTTTGACACTGAGCGAAACAATCAGGGCTGCTGAGGACAGGGAAAGATGGAGTACGCTGGTTAAACGATCATCTGTGGTGCCCCTACGACCTCCGAGTTACGGGATAAGATACGATAGAATAGGATCTTTATGAGATAGTACCAACATTATAGAACCTTTAAACATTATGAGATAATGCCAACATTAGAACCTTTATATATTTGTGTGTGTTTTTTTCCATTGTGGACGTTCGAGTTACGGGATAGGATAGGACAGGATAGGACGTGATGGCTCAATAAATGCGTATCTTGTATGAAGGTTGTGAAATCAAAATTATAAAGCACTTATATTTCCATATTCTGGTTGCAAATTAAATTTGACCGATCGTGGATGCGCCTGTGAAATTATATACATTTCTTTTTCTTTTTTTTTCTTTCAAAAGCTGTTATCATTGATTGCTGGGAATGTAATGTCAACGTTGTCCGTTTGTAATGCTCATATTGCCTTTCACGATAAATCTAAGAAATATTGAATGCTTGACAACTACATGCGTTCAATTGCATTGTGTGATGATGATATGATGGTGATGACGATGACGAGGATGAAAAAGAGACGACAACGACGATGAAGATGATGATGTTGATCGTGTTTATGATGATGATGATGATGATGATGGGGAGGAAGAGGACTTGTATAAAGCTCTTCTCCATAAAGCCGTGCTTAAGATGCATTGTTTAAAGTGCATTGTCTTATTTATAGCAATTAGTTTGAAGGTGAAACCACTAAATACATGGGCTATGTAAATGTACAGCCTGCTATCCAGGGGACAATGACTGCTCAGTGTAATTAATTATATATTTTAAAAAAATATTCCTGAGGCCAGAAATAGTAGCAATAATACCAACTATACTAATTTTCCGCAGTGATAATGGAAAATCTTGCTGTGCGTCGACCTATACCTAAGCCAGTGGGAATCTCTATGTTGGCTTGCAATTGAACACATTATTCTGCCGCCACACAAAACAAACAAACAACAGCAAGAATCCAAGAACTACTGAATTAGTATAGTACACAGTAATAGTAGTACTACTGAGAGTAAATGATAATATAATAATAATAATAATAATAATAATAATAATAATAATAACAGGCAATTTATACAGCGCTTTCCAAAATCACAAAGCGCTTTACACAAACAAATGTAAACACAGTATATTCCAATTTTCTGCAGTGATAATTGTTTAATGACAAATCTACGTGATTCGGTAAGTCTGGGTTGGCCTGGACTTGCCAAAATGGCGTCGGCACAAACCAAAAACAGGACGTACTCAGCTAATATCGTACGCAGTAACAATAGTAACAGTAGTAATAATAGTAGTTGTAATGACTATATACTCAAATTTCCTACAGGGATAATTGTTTGACGATAAACATCTGTGCTGGTGTGTTGCGCTATTTTAGTCACGATTTGAAGAAATTGTGTGGCCAGAAAAAGACAAATGCTAATAAAAGTTCAAAGTAATGCTATTTGTAGAACGTAGATCTATACCAATTTCTCCAATAATACGTCAAACAACATTTCCATTGCAAACATTTGGACAAATAAATCTCTTAGGTTTTAGGTCTGATGTAGCTGGTCGGCGACACGTACGCTAGTGGTGCTAATGTTATATAGCAACGACCTGACTACATTATGTTTCCAGAAGAAATAATGATTATTTTTGTGGTCCAGTTTGACGTGTCAAGAATAATATACTAATAACAGACTCACGACTATGTGCCTGTGGGAAAAGCACTATTTTGGCACAAAACGTGGCAATTTAATGTCTGTAGAAGAAATGAAAATTCGTGCTTTTCGCTTAGGACCGCTCATGCAATCAGCGTGACCATTAAGCAGCTGGGCTTATATTATACCCGTTGGAATAATTCCACCGTCCTCTCCCCCAAATAGATAAATACATACGAAAAAATAACAGATAGCGGTAGGCGGGATCTAGCTGGGTTGCGAAACATATCTAAGTCACTGGGTAAGCTCTATTTTGAGAAACACCTGACAGAAATGTCCCTCCGGGAGAAATAGATAATTACTCGAGCACTGTACACTATCACATATAATTTCCCCACCAATCATACTAATAGCTCGCGACGGTGTTGCTGCGTCCACACAGGGAAATAAAAACAACTTCTATTGGTCCCAACTTTACAGTTCTGTCTCGTGCAAAATTGTATCCGACAGTTTCTCCAATGATAGACGTTAGTCTGGCTCCTTTCGCAAGACAGAGCTGGAGGCATAGTCATCGCGACAGAATTATCTAGTTAAGCATATGACTTCATTTATTTCTTTTATAATGAGGCTGGTATTCATCGTAAAAGGGCAGGCATAGAGACAGTGTTCAGTCCAGTTGAATGACCAAAGTTAACACTTCAAAGCACTGTTATGAAATAATAATAATAATAATAATAATAATAATAATAATAATAATAATAATAATAATAATAATAATAATAATAATAATAATAATAATAATAATAATAACGTAAATTTATATAGCGCAGTTTCCTGAAAAAATGCCCAGGCTCACTGTGCTTCACAATTAAAACTTAATTTAAGAATATGTAAAACACATTATACGTAAAAACGTCACACTTAAAAATGAAGTCATAACACTAATACAAGAGCAGTGACAAAGCCATGCATAGCACAATAAAAACAATCAGCGCAGTTTCCTGAAAAATGCCCAGGTTCACTGTGCTTCACAATTAAAACTTAATTTAAGAAAACACATTATACGTAAAAGCTTCACACTTAAAAATGAAGTCATAACACTAATACAAGAGCAGTGACAAAGCCATGCATAGCACAATAAAAACAATCAAAGGCTACAACGGGGGCGCCTTTCACTATTATTATTTATGAACTTAACAAGTGTTATTTCACTCCAGTCCAAGGTCACAGTTTTTAAAAGCCCAAATTCGATTGCTTTGTTTACTTTTGGCGAAAACGGTTTATTCTGAAATTCACATTGTTATTACATTAAACAATGGTCAAGTGGGTTTTCGTTGCTCAAACCAACCGCTAAAGTTTTAGTTTTCCATTTTGGTTCTGACAGGGAGTGATTTCCCCTGTTTTAACGGTACATTGATACCATAGCCGTGTGACCTTTGACCGTATTTCTGAGTGCCTTGAAGAATGCGCCTTTGGGGTCTGGGGTAGGGTATGGTCTATTTTATCAACCTAAAACGAAACAAACAAACAAAGAAACATAAAGCAACTTACGAGCAATTGGGTTGACGGGTTCTGTCTCTTACCGGCTTTGGTAGCTGCTATTTTTAGCTCCTGGATGTTGGCTGGCTAGGCAACGGCTATTGCTATTAATAGGCTCAAACACTACAGAATGTATTCATTAAAGAAATAAATATACTTTCGAAAGAGTTTGTATTTTTGTTGTAAGCTTATTTTGTTCAGTGGTGCAACACTCACTGCGAATGTTAAAAGGATCTGTCAAGGGGGCGTAATCAAAGTGGGTTCCTTTCACAAACAAAAGCTTTGTCCTCTCTGTCACAATAGGCTAGTTTTAGACCCTGCACTAAGGCTCCTCGCCTTAGAAGTTTATCCTGCTTTGGCCTGTATAAAGTAAAGTCGATGCCTGGCAGACGATACAAGTCAGGACTGTTCTAAGCATAAGTAGGGAAAACTCTTTGCTAAGGTAGGCCGAGTCATAATCCAGCTGACCTATACCCAGAACCCCCCGCATAAGAACGCTAGGTATCTCGGGAGATTGCGCGCTTAAGCTGACCACAGCGTTAAGGTAGATCAGTCTTTGTCTAACCCGCACACGAGAAGGACGCACACGCTGAAAGACCTCTCTCAGAATACTACGCAGGTGACGGGTGAAATTCAATTCATCGTAGTATAGCCATAGCCTGACATTGTCGGAAAAGGTAAATCATCAATCTTTTGTTTCACCACGATTTATTGATATTATTATTGGATTATGTTTGTGAAGTCTTGCCATGTTTTATAATTGTGAATGTTAGTAAAACTTTGCATGACCACGTGGCTGAAACGCGACCGGTTTCGACACCATGAGGTAGCCCCTACAGACCCACTGTTGTTCCCTCATTCGTATTATTGCAGACCAATGGCTATATCAGAGAAAGTGTATATTATTACTTACTTCTCCCCGTGTTTGCTTTAGCCATGATGTATATGTATAGGAATTATGTTGGAGATTCCAGTGGACCACGGACTTAAAAGATTGTTCGGCTATTATCTGTATAAGTGGACGCGATCTCACTGAGGGCTGTTTCTGCCAACAGTGAGACGCTCTGCACACCCTTTGTAAACAAGGCGTTGCAGAAACTCGTCTTATGTTTTGCAGACGAGCAGGCTTGGTCCGAGGCAGGAGATAGACCACTGAGAGTCAACCCTGACATTAGGCCTGCGCTTGAGCATCGAGCACTGCGCTACGATAGCTCAGTAGTCAACAAATGAGAGCAGGCGACAACAGCCCCGCACCTCAAAGATCAAGTTAAGTGACACAGAAGAAGTGCACAAACACTGATCTATAAGGACTATGTGATAGTCCACTCTTCCTGAAAAACGAACATTAGGCAAAACCAGAACAAAGCCCAGTGATGAGACAGTAGCAAATATCGAGAACAGTAGCAGAATAGATCCTTCAGAGATCTACCCATTCTACGAACCACTCGCATTGAACTTTGGATTGTTAAGTTAATCCTAGCTGTATTACGCTTTGGACATTTAAGTTATTGTAGTGATGAAAGAATTAGAGTAGAGGAAATAAATGTGTGATATTTACTGTTAGCAAGTGGATGGATCTACCTATGTTTCATAACCGTGCGAGAGCTAGTGTGTCAGTGAATCTTTAACACGTTTCTTCCTATCGCTGTAACCATATCCTCACACAGACCGGGCCAAACATATAAATGTATTAAGATTAGTCATAGGGTGATTTAACTAGCCGATCCCCGCAGACGAAAGACGAGTGGGTAATGGCATTCCATTGTGCAGAGCTTAGCAACAATAGACCCACCGTCACACTCTCTCTTCTAACCAACCTTTCATCCTCTTCATTCCACAGTCTAGCTCTCATATGTACCTGTTGTGGTATAGGCGACGACTCCGCTTGATAACAGTGAAGATAATGCGAGACACGGCGGCAGAGAACAGCAATAAGGCCAAGTGTCATGACACGACATTCATCGGACACCACCTTATTTGAAAAAAAACAAACAACTAATGCTTTCATAACCATACTCCAGATAGGCAAATACATGTACACACAAGACATGTAACACATATAGCAGCAAATGAATTAACGTGCTGATTGTGGCTGCTCAATCCAAGAAGAAACAGCCGCGGGTTAATTTGGATACTAAAAGCAATCCCACCCTGTCAGAGAAAATTTAGGTTTATAGTTTACCAATAATGCAAGATTTGTTTTAAAATTCTAGGGCATATGTATTTAAGATAGAAAGTTAGGTCAAGTCTTTATTTCCGATAAAACAGGAAAATTGTTGTAGCCAACGATGAAGAGAATGGTTGTTTTTATTTGAATAAAAGGACGTTTTTTTTAAACACACTAAGATCTCAGTTCTAAGATGGTACAACATGCACAATAGTATACATATTAAAAATATAAAGTATTATTTAAACACACACACACGCACGCACGCACGCCCTCACACGCACGCACACACACACGCGAGGGATGCACGCATATGCATGCATACACACACACACAAACAACAAGCGCAAGCACAAATACACTCACACACGCACGCACGCATTTTTTTCTTTGTACGGATTCACATGCCATATTCGTCATATTTGGTATAGCCTTTTTTCAGGTAGCTTACACGCTATCGCTGACAATAGTAGCAGCCCTGCGGCAAGTATATTTCCATAAACCACATCTCTCCTTCCCTCTACCATACAAACCAACACATAAATGTTACATTTTGTTGTACACAACGTGAAAACAAAAACAAAAACAAAACACCCTCCCACCCCCAAGAGCCCTCTCCCCCCCAAAAAAAATCTATCTATCTATCTATCTATCTATCTATCTATCTATCTATCTATCTATCTATCTATCTATCTATCTATCTATCTATCTATCTATCCCGTAACTCGGAGGTCGTTGGGGCACCACAGATGATCGTTTAATCAGCTCCATCTTTCTCTGTCCTAAGGAACCTTTATGGTTTCGCTCAGTGTCAAGCCAGTCCATTCTCGAATGTTGTCCTCACACCACTTTTCCCGGTTAATTCCGTCTCCCTCTTCTTCTACTTCCTTGCACTGTGCCTTGCAGGATGGTCTTTGCAAGGCCTGATGATCTGGTGGCCACACCATCGGAGTTTCCGTTTCTAAAGTATTATACTAATTTAAGAACACCAAAGCCAAATCTTCACATTTGAGAACACCAAATCTTCTGCATGTAATTAAACTTCGCTTTCTGAGAAAATACCCAGGTAATGGCCGACGGATCTCGTATTCCTAAGACATTATTCTTAAATTGGCCTTACTACAACACAAAAACCCGTGAAGATACTTTAAGAGACATGGTAGAAGGAGATCAAGATGAACGGAGAAAGGAAAATCAATAGTAGTGCCGACCGTCTCAATGTGTGTTCGCCGGTCACGGTCAGATTTTTATTAATCCGAAGAAAGAAATTAATGACCGTGTTGAGAGTCGGGTACCTCTGGAGATTTCTGCACTTGTTGGAAACGTATAAGTAGCTCTACGAATCCCGACTATTTGTGGCATACAAGGCTGTTGTGATCAGCTGAGCGGTACAATGGTTATATAGAACAGTTCATCTGCTGTGTAGAAGAATAGGCTAGACGGTGGCATGCAGAAGTTGACTTTCTTTATATGGTTGTTCACCTCCCCCCCCCACCCACCGCATTACCGGAGTGGCATTTTAACGAGCCCGGCCGGTTGATGCTGTTGATGATGATGATGATGATGATGATGATGATGTTGATGATGGTGATTATGAAGATGAATGACGCACCGGGTGGATGACGGCGACGATGCTGATGAAGATGGCGACGACAATCACAACTATGATGACGACGATGATGGTGGCCATGATGATGATGATGATGATGATGACGATGCACACTTGTATAGCGCTATTGGTTCCTGGCTATTTCTGCATGCCCGGTGCGTTCAGAAAGGGAAAATGACACCAAACGTATTTAGTAAAGAACAATCGCCGTTAGTGTATTATGTTGGTCGACAACCGAAATATTGAATTCTATGGTGAATGTTTCGGGCTTTCAGTGTTGAACATTTTGTTAAAAAGTCGATCTAACTTACTCTGCTTTTCTTTATATGGGCCACGTTGATTCGGCCACGATGTGGAATTGGTCTACTGGGTGTAGATCTGCTATGTCTAAAGTAGCACTTGAACCATCTGTGTTTGTTTTTTTACTTGGATCGACTAACTTCATGAGAAAATTTTAAAGGAACTTTTGGAATTGTACAAGCTTTTTCATACTTCAATATTTAAAAAAAAAGTTTAATCGGTAAAGAAAAAAAAGAAGAAAAAACCCCAGAAAGGATGACACTTTTTCAGAATTTGTTTTAGTCCAAATCCTCTTTCCCCAACCTAGCCGCCTTTCTTTCCTAGGTCCGTTGCGGATGGAAATTAGGCGTGTGTGTGTGTGGCTAGGTAGAAACGCCGTTATTCTGACATACACTTGAACCTCTACGTACTTTCTTTTGACGGACCCCGTTATTTTGACGTCAAAACAGTGTTCCGCTAGGGTTAGGGCTGTGTTAGGCTTAGGGTTAGGCTAAGGGTTTTGGTTAGAGTTTGGGTTAGGGTTAGAGTTAGGGTTTGGGTTAGAGATAGCTTCAAAAAATTGACAAATTTGTAAAAATGTCAAAGTAACGCATGTAGAGGTTCATGAAAGTCATCACAACGGCGTTTCTACACGGTTGTGTGTGTGTGTGTGTGTGTGTGTGTGTGTGTGCGCGCGCGCTTGTAATTCAACCATCTGAAAGTCCGCCTTACTAGTGCTTTATTCATTTAAAACGTTATGTTTGAGTAGGCCTTTTTTCTTCCCTTTCCACCTTTGGTGTGTTTGTGTGTGTGCGCGTGTGTGTTTGTGTGTGTGTGTGTTTATAGAACAGAAAATGTATTGCCATTTCAACCTGTAGGTTATTTGAAACATATTGATTAATAATAATCTTAGTAACATGTTCATGACACTATCTAGCACATCATAACCAGAGTTTCTTATTTGGAAGCAATCATCAACAAAGCTGCACAGTTTTTCTATGCCATCTGAATAATAATTGCATATACTATCACTTGGTTTAAATATTTGTATATAATGTGCGTATATGTGTGTGTGTGTGTGTGTGTGTGTGTGTGTTTGTGTGAGTGGGAGATCGCGCGTTTGTGTTTGTTTATACTTATTAAATCTTTATCGATTTGTTTGTCTGCTTGTCATTATTTCTGTCTGTCTGTCTGTGTCTGTGTGTTTGCGTGTCTCTCCCTCATTACTTCCCGGCTTTCTTTCTCTCCATTCCCCTTCCCCCCCTCTCTCTCTGTTACACTCCGTTTGATGTTGGTGTTTTTCTATCAGTATCTGATTCAGCCCCAATGCTGAAGTACTGATGAGTGTAGCTCAGATTCGTTTATCCACGCAACCCGTTCAATCAGCATACAAGTCACAGAGTCGACGTATTAAGTTTTCCACTTTTATTCAGCACACATCAACAACTGCATACAATCGCTTTTCCACTCTCAACTTTTTACTTTCCAACTCACTATCAACAGCAACAACAACACACCTTTGAAACAGTGCGGCACTTATATTGTCTCTTGATACTCCCGAACAATTTAGAACACGGTAGAATGACGCAATACCACCAATCAAACTAAAGATCGTCAT
>CM072512.1:113078342-113125842 GCA_036898135.1 Oncomelania hupensis
AACAAAGTGGTAGGCATGATTCGACGTTCATTTGACTATCTCAATGAGGAGACATTTGTACAACTGTACAAAGGTCTTGTCCGACCCATTCTTGAACACGGTCAGTGTTACGTTGAAACGCGAATGGTGCGTATGAAATGCGCACGATGTTATGTGTGAAGCGCGTGCAATGGTAGGCTTGTGTGTGAGGCGCGCGATAGATCTGTTCGTTTTATTTTGCAACGCATGCAGTAATAGAGTGTATTTATCTTTGATTTGATTTTGCGTTGTTATTAGTAGAGGCTTTGTATAATGTTAGTGTTTTTAGTTGGTCGATATTGTTTGAGAATTTTCGGGAATTAGTTGTTTACTATCGATCGAAGCGTGTGGATTGTTCCGTTGGTTACCATGGAAGCTTCCATTCCAAATGGGGTTGTATGACGTGAGTCACGTGATGATGAAATTCATTTTGATTGGTTGTGGTGTTTTATGTAGGATTATTCTCGTTTATTCCCCTGTATGTAGAGAGACTATATAAGCGCCGCACTGTTAAAAAAGTAGAGTTGTTGTTGATAGTGAGTTGGAAAGTAAATTTGAGAGTGGAAAGGCGATTGAGCGATTGTATGCAGTTGTTGATGTGTGCTGAATAAAAGTTGGAAACTTCATACGTCGACTTTGTGACTTGTATGCTGATTGAGCAGGTTGCGTGGATAAACGAATCTGAGTTACACAACTATCAGGAATTCAAGCATCGGGGCTGAATCAAATACTGATAGAAAACACCAACATCAAAACTGAGTGTAACATTTTGGGGGTCAAGCCGCGATTCACGCCATAGCCAAGGGTTCAACTGCTACAACAAGCGAGTCAACGTTACGAGAGGCAGTCATCGAGGGTAGCCGCCAACAAGTTGCGTCGAGAGGGGCCAACATACTGGGACTACATCACCGATAGATTCGGGTTGACTGCAAGGGCGTGTAGTCGCTGAAGAGTTGCTTCGTGAGCGAACAACAGATCGGGACTACGTGGCTGCCGTAAGACTACGTTGAGGGACAGTCTCGGAGCTACATCGCCAGTATTAGAGAGAGCGACGAGCGGACGTCGAGTCTACTTCAGCACAGGAGCGTGTACATCAACACCAGCGTGGTGCAGCGTCGCATACGACGAGGACAGCGGGGCCTGCGTCAGCGAAAGCGACTAGTGACAAGCATCAGCGCTACTGCAGAAAGCGTGCTGTTCTAGAACAGTCTAGAAAGGTACAGCACAGTCAAGAACTTTCCAGAAAAGAACTTTCCAGAAAAGAACTTTCCAGAAAAGCATTAAGATGGCTGACTTCTGGCAGAAAGGGATTGAACTGAAACTAAAAGGCAAACAGCTGACGGAGTACGTCAAATCCCAGGAGAGAATACAAGAGAGAGAATTAGAAGAGAAGCGTCTAGAAAAGGAAGAACAGCGTCGCCGAGAAGAACGAGAATTAGAAGAGAAGCGTCTAGAAAAGGAAGAACAGCGTCGCCGAGAAGAACGAGAATTAGAAGAGAAGCGTCTAGAAAAGGAAGAACAGCGACGCCGAGAAGAAAGAGAGTTCGAGCTGAAGCGTCTTGAAGGCGAGCGTCAGTACCAGCTAGAGTTGGCGCGTATCCAGCAACAGCAGAATGCGCCACAAGTTATCAGCGACAACAAGGCTCCAAAATTGCCGGCGTTTGTCGACGGGAAGGACCAGATCGACAGTTATTTGGCGAGATTTGAAAGGTTCGCCGAAAGCTCCAATTGGCAACCCCAAGACTGGGCGATTCGACTCAGTGCTCTTCTGACGGGGCAAGCACTGGAAGTTTACACCAGACTGTCGAACGATGACGCCAAAAACTATGACGTCTTGAAAGAGGCCCTACTGCAGTGCTACAACTTTACAGAGAAGGGCTACCGTAAACGCTTCCGTGAATGCCGGCCTAAGTCAGACGAGACGCCAAAGCAGTTTGTGGAGCGCCTGTCGTCATATCTACACAAGTGGGTGGAGTTATCAGGCGAAACGAAGTCTTACGACAGTCTCCATGACCTGATCGTGAAGGAACAATTTCTCAATGCCTGTCACAAGGACCTAGCGACCCACTTAGAAGAACAAAAGCTGCAGACGCTTAAAGATGTGACCGAGGTTGCTGAAAGATATCTCCTCGCTCACGGAAAAACGCTGGGGCCACCCAAGACGACGAAACCATTTCAGAAAACTGCAAGCCATGGGAACCAGATCCAGGGGAGTCAGACGAGCCAGAGAAACACGGACTCCACGCCACCTCCCAGGGAAGGGCATTCAAGAGGCTGTTTCACCTGCAACGCTACAGACCACAGAGCGGCTAACTGTCCTCAAAACAAAAGTAGCGGACAGCGGGGCAGTACGGACAATGCAGCGGTGGGCAACCGACAGAGACGTTTCTCCAATCAACGGCAAACCAGTAGATCTGACCATCAGGTGTGCGGCGGGAGCGTCATTCTTCCGAGTGAAACCGAGCGCACAGCTACTCCCGCGGACGTGCAAGAGTGCATAACCGATGGCCAACTTCTCCTTGCCAACGGGAAATCCATCCCCGTCGTCGCCAGCGCAGCGATGACCGTCCAGAACATGCCTGTTTCCAAGGGACGCGTCGGAAATCATGAAGTGACTGTCCTAAGAGACTCTGGTTGCAGTGGGGTCATTGTCAGAGAAGATCTAATCGCTAAAGAACAGTTCACTGGCGATTCAAAATGGACACTTATGGCCGACAGCAAATGTGTGAGAGCGCCAGTTGCGAAGATTCATGTCAACACCCCTTTCTACATAGGCGAAGTCGAAGCGGTTTGCCTGAAGAAGCCGCTGTATGATTTGATGATCGGGAACATCGACGGCGCGAGACGACCCGACGACCCCGATCCAGAATGGAGTCCTGCCTCAACCCAACACGTCGAAGTTGTGGAGGAGGATCCATTGCCGTTTCCCGATGGAGACCTTACAGAGCTGCTACGGGACAATGTGGTTACTCCGGCTCAGCCCTGCCGACCAGAGATCGTAGGTGCCGTTACTACCAGGGCCCAGGCCAAGAGAGACAAGACGTCTACGCCACTGAAGGTCGCCGACAACTCTAAAGCTGCCATCGTGGACAGAGATAAGCTGATCCAGCTCCAGGAAGCTGATAGCACTTTAAACAAGTACAGGAACCGCCAAGACCACGTGACCAAGGGCAGTGGCACGGTCTATTTCGAGGTGAAGGCCAAGATCCTGTATCGAATCTTCCAGCACCCGAGGGTCAACGGAGGAAAACCACTACATCAAGTCTTGGTACCGTTACCTCTAAGGCGCCAAGTGATGGAAGTAGCTCATGACTCTATCATGGGAGGTCACCTAGGCATCAGGAAGACGTCAGACAGAATCCAGGCGGTGTTGTACTGGCCAGGACTTCATGCGGACGTCAGCCGTTTCTGCCGATCATGTGACATTTGCCAGAAGACCATTCCTCGAGGAAGGGTCCCGAAAGTGCCTATGCAGAGGATGCCTCTGATCGACCGACCTTTCAAGAGGGTGGCCTTAGACTTAATCGGCGAAATAAGACCTCCGAGTGAAGAAGGTCATCGGTGGGTACTGACTTTAGTGGACTATGCGACTCGGTACCCAGAAGCAGTGCCACTGAAGAAGATTGACACTGAAACTGTTGCAGAGGCGCTGGTGGACATGTTCAGCAGACTTGGAGTGCCGGAAGAGATCATGACAGACCTCGGGACACAGTTCGTCTCTGACTGTATGAAGGAGGTCAACAGACTGCTGAGCATCCGGCATTTAACTACGACACCCTACCATCCAATGTGCAACGGGCTTGTCGAAAAGTTCAATGCTACGTTGAAGTCCACCCTGAAGAAACTGTGCAGCGAGCAGCCCAGACAATGGCATCGCTATATCAACGCCTTACTTTTCGCCTACAGAGAAGTACCGCAGGAGTCCACCGGCTTTTCTCCGTTCGAGCTGTTGTACGGAAGAACCATCCGAGGGCCAATGCACATCCTGAAAGAACTGTGGACGAAAGAAGTAGACACCCCAGAGGTGAAGAACAGCTACCAGTACGTGTTTGAGCTACGGGAGAAGCTGGAGCAGACTCTCGAGATAGCCAGAGAAAACCTGAAGAAGTCCCAAGACTGTGGAAAGCACTACTACGATCGTAGGGCTGTGAACAGGAAGTTCAAACCTGGCAACAAAGTGCTGGTGCTGCTACCTACTGATCATAATAAGTTGCTGATGCAGTGGAAAGGCCCGTACGAAGTGGAGACCGTGGTGGGAATCAACGACTACAAGGTGAAGGTCGGCCAGCATTCCAAGATATACCACGCCAACCTCCTTAAGATGTACGTGGAAAGGCCATCAGAGACTGTGCATGTAGCAACAGCAACTGAGATCGACAACAGCTTTGACAGCGAAGAACTGTTGGAACTTGGAGACTTCCACAGCAAAGAAGGCATCGATGATGTTAAGCTAGGACCGAGCTTGACGGAAGGTCAAAAGTTGGAGCTCAAGGACCTTATGGGCGAATTTTCCCATAGCTTGAGTGATGTCCCAGGCTCTACGACTTTGGTCGAACATGAAGTCCACCTCACTTCAAATATTCCCGTTCGATCAAAACCCTTCCCGATCCCTTTCAAGGCCCGTGAATCCTTGAAGAAAGACATCGATGAGATGCTGAAGATGGGCATCATCAGGGAGTCCAGTTCACCCTACGCGTCCCCTGTCGTGGTCGTGAAGAAGAAGGACGGGAGCAACAGAGTATGCATCGACTACAGAAAGGTTAATAAGATCACCGTCTTCGATCCCGAGCCGATGCCTACTGCAGCAGACCTCTTCCGCCAATTATCGGGGAGTAAAATCTTCTCAAAGATTGACCTCAGCAAGGGTTATTGGCAAGTCCCCGTGCGTCAACAGGACATACCAAAGACTGCTTTCATAACTCCTGATGGGACGTACGAGTGCTTAAGGATGCCCTTTGGCATGGTCAACAGCGGAGCTACCCTGAAGAGAGGAATGAGGAAGATGCTCAAAGGGATGGACAACGTCGTGTGTTACTGGGACGACCTGTTAGTCCACACCCACACCTGGGAAGAGCATCTGCAGACCTTGAGGGAGCTATTTCACCGTCTGACAGAAGCTAACCTGACTGTGAGACCCAGTAAGTGTATTCTGGGAACTGACAACGTAGACTTTATTGGCCATTCGCTGAAAGAAGGACAAAAGGGGCTTCTAATAGAAAACGTCACCAAGATTCTGAACGCTCCACGTCCCCAAACCAAGAAGCAGGTGCTATCTTTCCTGGGGTTGGCTGGATATTACAGGGAGTTTGTACCATCACAGCACCCTTGTCGGACCTGGTGCGGAAAGGCTGTCCTAATCAAGTGGAGTGGGGACCGTCTCAAGAGAAGGCATACCAGACTGTGCGCGACCTCCTTTCGAAGGATCCGGTGCTACGACTGCCCGACACTTCCAAGGAATTCGTCTTAAGAACAGACGCAGCGGACGAAGGCATCGGCGCCATATTGATGCAAGAACACGAAGGAAAACTATTTCCGGTCAGTTACGCCAGCAAGAAGCTGTCCAGGGCTGAGAAAAATTATTCGACCATGGAGAAAGAGTGCCTTGCCATCATATGGGAATCCGGAAGTTCGAACTGTACCTTCAAGGAGTGAAGTTCGTGCTGCAGACTGATCACAAGCCGTTAACTTACTTGAACTCTGCCAAGTTTGTGAACAGTCGCATCATGAGATGGGCTATGTACTTGCAGAACTTTAACATGCGAGTAAAATCTATCAAAGGATCAGACAATCTTGGTGCGGACTTTCTCAGCAGAGTATGTGAGTAAAGAACAATGACAGTACCCAGAAAAACTGAAATAAGTTTTAATTTCTGATTTTGTTTGTGCATTACGTTTCAACGTTTTTGAAAGAAATTAGGTAAATTTCTTCTTGAGTGGGGGGTTATGTTACGTTGAAACGCGAATGGTGCGTATGAAATGCGCACGATGTTATGTGTGAAGCGCGTGCAATGGTAGGCTTGTGTGTGAGGCGCGCGATAGATCTGTTCGTTTTATTTTGCAACGCATGCAGTAATAGAGTGTATTTATCTTTGATTTGATTTTGCGTTGTTATTAGTAAAGGCTTTGTGTAATGTTAGTGTTTTTAGTTGGTCGATATTGTTTGAGAATTTTCGGGAATTAGTTGTTTACTATCGCGATCGAAGCGTGTGGATTGTTCCGTTGGTTACCATGGAAGCTTCCATTCCAAATGGGGTTGTATGACGTGAGTCACGGGATGATGAAATTCATTTTGATTGGTTGTGGTGTTTTATGTAGGATTATTCTCGTTTATTCCCGTGTATGTAGAGAGACTATATAAGCGCCGCACTGTTAAAAAAGTAGAGTTGTTGTTGATAGTGAGTTGGAAAGTAAATTTGAGAGTGGAAAGGCGATTGAGCGATTGTATGCAGTTGTTGATGTGTGCTGAATAAAAGTTGGAAACTTCATACGTCGACTTTGTGACTTGTATGCTGATTGAGCAGGTTGCGTGGATAAACGAATCTGAGTTACACAACTATCAGGAATTCAAGCATCGGGGCTGAATCAAATACTGATAGAAAACACCAACATCAAACTGAGTGTAACAGTCAGAGTCTAGCAGCCACAGCATAAAATTTTGTGTTCTGAGATTTAAGACGTCCAAAGAAGAGCCACTAAACTGCTGTCATCCTTGCGGGATAAACCCTACTCGGAGCGTCTGAAGATTAAAACTGCCTTGCTTAGAGCATCGTCGTAGAGGAGGAAACATGATTGACTTGTACAAATACCTCTATGACCTTTATGAGGTGTCCAGCCCACAATTCAATCTGGTTACAACCAAGAGCATGAGAGGAAACTCCATGAAATTGAGTAAAGACCAGTGTATACTAGGTGTTCGGAGAAAATTCTGCTCATAACGCGACTGGAACAGCCTGCCCAATAGTGTGGTATCAGCCCCTGCTGTCAATAATTTTAAGAATCGCCTGGACTCGCATTGTCAAAACATGCCCACTATTTGTGACCCTATGTGCCTTAACTTACTGTCAAACACTTCTGGACTGATAGTCATTCCGAATCCCAACCCATCACTCAGTGTTCTAGTATCTCGAGCCTATTTTCATGTAGTTTTTGTTGTTGCTGTTTTTTGTTGTTTTTTTAAAAAGATATTTTTATATCACCACGCATGCCAGTAAATTTGACATTACTACATTGGAGTGATGAACAGGTCGGAAAGACCTTCTACATCCATCAAATTGAAGTTCACGTTCAAAGATCGTCACCTGAAATACGCACAGTCTTACGTTATAAAATGTTCTACGAAGTTTCAAAACCCGGTCACTAGTTGCAAGATAGATCTCGAATCTTACATCCGTGCTATTCTACCCTATCCTATCCCGTAACTCGATGGTCGTTGGGGCATCAAAGATGATCGTTTAACCAGCGTACTCCATCTTTCTCTGTCCTGAACAATCCTCAGGGCTTGGCTCAGCCTGCCCATTCTCAAATGTCCTCCCACCTTTTTTTCTGTCTCCCTCTTTTTCTGCCAACTTGCACCGTGCCTTGCAGGATGGTCTTTGCAAGTCATGATGCTCTGGTGACGTGGCCATACCATCGAAGTTTCCGTTTCTTCACCACTGTGAGCATTTCATCGTGTTGAGCAATGGCTTGTGTGGTGGTCTGTCGGACTTCGTTGTTGTTGATGTGCTGGGTATAGGAAATGCCCAGTCTTCTGTACCACTGCATCTCCATTCTTTGTATTCTTCGTTGTAAGTCTGCTGTAAGGGTCCATGTTTCGCAAGCGTATAGGAAGATGGAGATGACAAGGGAGCGCAGAAGCATTACCTTAGAATTTAAACTGATGGTCCTGTCTTTCCAAATGGGCTTCAATCTTGTCAGGCCCGCAGTTGTTTGTGCGATCCTGGAGAGGACTTCCTGTCGGGACCTATACAATGGCTCCTAAATATTTGAAGCTATGCACTGTGTTGAGGGATTGGCCTTGGACTTTGATGTCCATGTTGATGCCATTGGTGTTGTTGGTCATTATTTTGGTCTTCTCTGCACTTATTTCCATTCCATAGGCTGTGGAGGTGGCGTCAAGCTTCTGTACCAGCTGCTCAAGTTCTTGTTCCTCTCCAGCCCATATAGCAATGTCATCCGCAAAACGGAGGTTGCAGATTGAACCTACCCCCTATGCTAAACGTAAGGCAGGCAAACCATCAGTGCTAATTTAGCATTTTAAGAATGATCTTAACACTGCTAGAACCACATCGACAAACACATACTGTGCCAAACTCTTCCAGGTACAGTGTAAAACCAGATCAAAGGTAAATAAATGCTGCCATTGCACGCTTTGCTAAACAAAATGTTCGTAATTATCGTGCGCGTCTCAATCGTAACAGTGTTAAGTTACTTTGATGTAAACGGGAATCAGAACGAGCCCAACCATGGGGATGTCGGTCGGTCCGCTGCACGCCATATATCTCAAGAACCACTAAACGCATTTTATTTAAAATATTATAGGAACATTAATTATAAAGATAAATGACAAATTTTGTTACCTTTTGAGATAGTTCCATAATTTCACTGTGTTTCGAGCCATAACATCTGTACGAAAATTAGCATATTAGCACTTTTTTATTTAATAGATTTGCCAATACGTGGATGTCTGTGCCTGGGAAATTCATTTTGAATGTCTTGCCTTCTTGTTTTATTTTCTCGTTACTGTCGTGTAGACCGGACACAAGGAAACGTTTGTGCGGAAAGCAATTTGTGATGTAGACGTGGCTATCGATTCCTTGTGTTTAACTTCAGTTCAGCAAGTAGAAATCGACATGACGATGTCTATAAACTAAGTTAATACAAGGAAAGTCATTTTGATGATCACGCCTCTTCCGCATAACATCTTAAACTGACCTGGCAAATAGGTCCATTTTTCCAGGAGGGAATGGAGTTTATGGCGTAAGAAATGTTTACACCTATCGTTACACAAGTGTCAGAACTACGCTGCCGTGATTTGACAAAACCGAGTAAGTCCACCTAAGGTCGAAAATGAGTATTTTGCGCCATCAAACTTGCAAGAGAATGACGCATCTTACCTGTAAAAATCAATTCCGAACTATGTTTAGATTTGGAGATATCATAGAGTAAGTCCTTGTTAAAAAACATTTAAGTGGGGGAATAAACTAATAAAACCAAGCAAGTCCCCTGCGATTTTGTTTCGGCGATCCTCTGGCTGATGCTCGAGTTGGCATGATGACGTCATCTTCTACAATAACCTGACAAAAAAAAGTAAGTCCTCCCGACCAATGAGAAAGTGCCTTAAGATGAAGTGGACCAGTGAGAATCCATGTTATTGCTGCTGTGCAATATTATTTTCCTGTGAAAAAGATGACGACATTTCAGTCAGCAAATGACGTGTTCGGCTTTTTGAAAAAGAGTTTTCTTCATGTACTTTCCTGCCCACCACGAAGGATCCTGTGGATCTTACGCCTATGCGGCAACTTCCACGAGGTGTGGAAACAAACAAACAAACAATCCTATCCTATCCTATCCTGTCCCGTAACCCTGAGGTCGTAGGGGCACCACAGATGATCGTTTAACCAGCATACTCCATCTTTCTCTGTCCTCAGCAGCCCTGATGGCTTCGCTCAGTGTCAAACCAGTCCATTCTCGAATGTTGTCCTCCCACCTCTTTTTCGGTCTCCCTCTTCTTCTACCTCCTTGCACTGTGCCTTGCAGAATAGTCTTTGCAAGGCCTGATGATCTGGTGACGTAACCATACCATCGGAGTTTCAGTTTCTTCACCACTGTGAGCAGGTCATCGTGTTGTCCAATGGTTTGTGTGATGGTCTGTCGGACTTCGTCGTTGGTGATGTGTTGGGTATAGGAAATGCCCAGAAGTCTTCTGTAGCACCTCATCTCCATGCTTTGTATTCTTCGTTGTAGATCTGCTGTGAGGGGTCCATGCTTCGCAAGCATATAGGAAGATGGAGATGACAAGGGAGCGCAGCAGTCTTACTTTGGAATGTAGAATGATGGTCCTGTCTTTCCAAATGGCTTCAACCTTGTCAGGGCAGCAGTTGTTTGTGCGATCCTGGAGAGGACTTCCTGTCGGGACCCATTGTCTGATACAATGGCTCCTAAATATTTGAAGCTATGCACTGTGTTGAGGGATTGGCCTTGGACTTTGATGTCCGTGTTGATGCCATTGGTGTTGTTGGTCATCATTTTGGTCTTCTCTGCACTTATTTCCATTCCATAAGCTTTGGAGGTGGTGTCAAGCCTCTGTACCAGCTGTTCAAGTTCTTGTTCCTCTCCAGCCAATCCATCAATGTCATCCGCAAAACGAAGATTGGAGATTGCTCTACCCCCCTATACTGACTGTGCCTTCGTGATCTGCAAGAGCATCTGACATGATGCGCTCTAGGAAGATGTTGAAGGGTGTTGGAGAGAGTAGGCATCCTTGACGCACACCGATTGTTGTTCTGAACCAGTTCCCGATGATGGCGATGTTGTGGAGGACTGCACTGGTAGCCTTGTCATACAGGCTTTTGATGACTTCAATAATTTTAGGGCTGATGTTGTACACTTTCATTGTTGCCATAGAACTGCATGCCAGACTCGGTCAAACGTTTTCTTGAAGTCTATGAACACATGATATAGATGTTGTTGGTGCTGTAGGTATTTCTCACAGATTATTCTGAGGTTGAAAATCTGTTCAGTGGTACTTCGCCCTGCCCTGAATCCTGCTTGTTCTTCAGCTATGATTTGTTCAGCTTGGGGTTTTAACCTGTTGAGTATTATTTTCAGGAGGACCTTGCTGGGATGGCTGATGAGGCTGACGGTGCGGTAATTTTCACACTCCTGAAGGTTACCTTTTTTGGGAAGAGTGATGACAAGCGACTGGGCCTATGGTATAGGCCACTCTCCACTCTGCCAGATCTTTACAGATAATGGTGAGGGCATCAATCATCGCTTCTCCGCCTGCTTGTAGCAGTTCCGCGGGTATGTTGTCCACTCCCGCTGACTTCCCTTTCTTTAGCGATTGCACTGCTGCCTCAACTTCTTCCCGGAGAATTGGGAGGATTTCTTCTTCTCTGTTCTCCGGACATGCTAGAACTGATGGGTCTCCATTTGGTGTATGGTTGTAAAGGTCAGAGCAGTACTCTGTCCATCTGTCCAAGATTCCTTGTTCTTCTGTAAGGCATATGCCAGACTTGCTTTGGATCGTGGAGACTTTGGGCTGTTTGACACTTGTCAGCCGCTTTACAGTCTGATAGGCCTTCTTGCTGTTGTTCTTTTTCAGACTGTTCTCTATTTCCTGGCATTGATCTTCTATCCAGTTCTCCTTTGCTGTGCGCATGCCTTTTCGGATGTCATTGTTGATTTTTCGGTAGACATCAGCTCCATGTGAGGTGTTCTTTTATTTTTTTTATATCTCTTAGTTTATCACACAGATCCAAAAGTTCAGGTGTGATCCACGTCTTTTTCTTTTGTCGGTGCTTGCCAAGGATCTCAGTGGCGGCATCTGTCACAGCTGAGTTGAAGGTGGTGGTCATGGTGTTGACATCTACTTCACCAGTCCCCAAAATGAGCAGTGGTGTAAATTTCCCTCCAATTGTGGCCTGAAATAGTTCTGCCACCTCCGGGTCTGCAGTTTGTCCAGGTCGAACTGCAGTCTAGTGCACTTTGCTGTATTTACTCTCTTCAAGTGGAGCCGGAAAGACATCATCAAGAGATTGTGGTCACTTCCGATGTTTGCTCCTGGAAAAGTGCGTGTCCTGCCAATGTTGATGCTTGATCTGAAGCGTTTCTTGACCATGACGTAGTCTATTTGGTTGTGATGCTCCCCCCCCCCCCCCCCCCGGGACTGTGCCATGTCCATCGTCTGGAGTTTTTGTGGAGACCAAGCGTGTTTGCCAGTACCAGATTGTTGTATCTAGCAAACTCCAAGAATCTCAGACCCCTGTCATTTGTCTCGTTTTGCAGTGGGGTCCACATGTGTCTCCCCAGTTGTGGTGCGCATCTTGGCCAAACTTGGCATTCCAGTCGCCTTGCACTATGACTATGTCCTTCTTCGGCACTTGGTCAAAGACCGCCTGTAGATTTTCATAAAAATCCTCCACTTCGCTGTCGTCATAGTCTGATGTTGGGGCATAGGCCTGGATGATGGTGATGTTGAAAGGGGCTGCTCTCAGGCGGATGGTAATGAGTCTACTGGAGACTGGGCGGCAACCCATGACAGTGGCTAGAATGTTCTTGTGGACCAAGAATCCAACGCCGTGTTCGTGCCTGTCATCTCTACCGCTGAAATAGAGCTTGTGGCCTTTGTCAGTCGTTATTTTCACCTAGGCCTTTCCAGCGCAGTTCGCTGATGCCTAGAACGTTCCGTCGATAGTGGTCCAACTCGTGGGCCAGTACTTCTAATTTTCCTTCCGCAGTTAGGGTCCTGACATTCCAGGTTCCTATGACGATGTTGTTTCTCGTGCGGATCTTGCTAAATTGTCCATCAGTAGCATACTTAACACCTCCGTCCTGGTGGCCAACGGAAGGCGCGGCCCTTGAGCCTGGCGACGACCGATCCGGTATGGAATTAGTGGATAGTGTCATCATGCATGTAGTGTGTCTTGGGCAAAAAAAGACCTGGCGGTGCCCAATCCTCTCCAGGCTGTTGGCCACAGCCGAAATCCACGAATACAGTGTGGCTCGCCTTGGCCTTGAGCACGTGGTCGTTGAACCTGTAGTAACGTGAGGTTCCTCGCCCTGGCCGGTGACTTCTGTGTAGAAGACTTTCGCCCAGTGATGCCGTGTTAACATTACCCCTGTTAGTCGCCTCTTACGACACGCTGGGAAACGTTGGGTCTGTTCTATTCAGTGCCCGAACCCACAAACAAACAGCAACAAATATATTACAGACACACAACAAGGGCAACAAAATACAAGACATATACGTGGTGTAAAGGCAGGAAGATCGCTACAATAGGAAACTGAAAGTAAAATAGTTTTGTATTTTTAAAATTAAATTGGCTGCATCTAATATTATTTTGAAGGGAGGGAGGAAGCCGGAGTACCCGGAGAGAACCCTCGGTGACCCGTAAAGTCTCATAAGAATCACACATTTTTGCCCCGTGCGGAGCTCGAACCCGCGACCATCGGCATTGGACACCGGCCGGCGCCTACCCACTGCGCTACGGGCTACCCCATAACCATGACTCCTGCATACCAACCCAGTAATATTAAGTGAAGAATGGCTAAAAACAATAATAAACAGGCACACATATACACCCACTGTAACTGCCGCACCCACATCTTACAAAACCCAACTTATGTGACTCAATCTCGTCAGACTATTTAACAAAGAAACGGCATATGGGACTTACTTGGTTTGGTGAATTTTGAAAACAAGGATTTACTTAATAATAAACTGACAAAACCAAGCGGATTTGACTTACTTGGTTTTGTGATTTTTTTTAACAAGGATTTAATTCAATAATAAACTGACAAAACCAAGTGGGTGACTTGCTTGGTTTTGTCATGTTCTCAACAAAGACCTATCTCAAGAATAATCTGACAAAACAAAGCAAGTCCACAAATAGTCTTAAAACATCAAATCTATCAAACATTTCTTTAACATTCAAGGTATGCACTCTTAAATCGAGGAATTGCATTATAATATGCCCCTAAACTTCCAGAAACGATCGCGTAATATAGCGCAACACAAAACGTCGATTTTCTCGAAAGTAGGTTTTGTGGACTTGCTCGGTTTTGTCAGTTCACGGCAGTACGGTTTGTAAATATGAACTCGACATGGAGTCGTTTAGATGTGGTTGCCTACAGCCATGATGTCAAGAATAGTTGTCTCCGACTCTAAAACTGACATTGTCTCGTAAAGTCTGAAACTGAATTGACGCGGTAAAAGAGAATTTGAGCTTATGAACTGATGGAGTAAATCTCGTGTTAATGAAATAACCAAACGGAGATCCATCAGTTCTAACATGTCCCCAAAACAGAGAAGAAGAAGAAATCCTAACAATTCTCCGAGAAGAAGTTGAGGCAGCAGTGCAATCGCTGAAGAAGGGGAAGTTAGCGGGAGTGGACAACATACCCGCATAATTGCCTCAGGCAAGAGGAGAAGCGATGATTGACGCCCTCACCATTATCTGTAACAAGATCTAGCAGAGTGGGGACCCATTTGCTAATCATCACTCTTTCCAACAAGGATACCCTTCAGGAGTGTGAAAATTAAGTTAAGATAAGATAAGATAAGACAACTTAATTATCTTTTACAAGAAATTACATTGTGTACAGTTACAATCAACAAGGAATAAACATCACAATAATAATAACAACAATCATAATGACAATGAGGATGAAACTGCACAGTCACACATTATAATTACACTTATGCAAGCTAACATTAAACGACAGCAAATGTTACATGAAATTATTTTGGGCAAATACACACACTCACACACACCCACACACACACACACACACACACATACACACACACGTGTCATTTATTAAGTAATGAGACAGCCTTTGAAATAAAACTGCTCTTCGTTCTGAGAGTTCTGACCCTTGGTGTTTGGTAGCGCCTTCCAGAAGGCAGGAGCTGGAAGTGGTGCGCAAGCACATGAGTGCTATCCAGCACAATGCAACTGGCTTTCCGCACAACACGCCTTTCATACAACACCTGCAGACTCTCTTGTTTCACTCCCACAAACTTCCCACAGACTTTCACCACTCGATCCAGCACACTTGTTTTTTACGCACAAACTTCCATACCAGCAGATAAAAGAAAAGGTAAGAACGGATTCAATAAAAGAAGAGTAAAAAGTCTGAAGGATGCGGCTATTGACTTCGAAGTTTTTGAAGGCAGTAAATTCTAGACTGACATTTTTTGTGGATGGCCTGGGTGTTTGTGTTACCGCACCATCAGCCTCGTCAGCCATCCGAGCAAGGTCCTACTGAAGTGATACTCAATAGGTTGAAACCCCAAGGTGAACAAATCGTAGCTGAAGAGCAAGCAGGATTCAGGACAGGGCGAAGTACCACCGAACAGATTTTCAACCTCAGAATAATCTGCGAGAAATACCTACAGAACCAATAACATCTATATTATTTGTTCGTAGACTTCAAGAAAGCGTTTGACAGAGTCTTGAATGCAGCTTTGTGGGCAACCATGAGAGTGTACAACATCAGCCCTAAAATTATTGAAGTCATCAAAGGCCTGTATGACAAGGCTGCCAGTGCAGTCCTCCACAACAGCTTCATCGGGAACTGGTTCAGAACAACCATCGGCGTGCGTCAAAGATGCCTACTCTTTCTAACACTTTTTAACATCTTCCTAGAGCGCATCATGTCATATGCCCTTGCAAATCACGAAGGCACAATCAGCATAAGGGGGTAGAGCAATCTCCAATGACATTGATGGATTGGCTGGAGAGGAACAAAAACTTTAGCAGCTGGTACCGAGTTTTGACACCACCACCAAAGCCTTTGGAATGGAAATAAGTGCAGAGAAGACCAAAATGATGACCATCAACACCAATGGCATCATTACGGTCATCAACGTTCAAAGCCAATCCCTCAAAACAGTGCAGAGTTTCAAATATTTAGAAGCCATTGTATCAGACAATGGGTCCAGACAGGAAGTCCTCTCCATGGTCGCACAAACAACGAACGACAGGACCATCAGTCTACACTCCAAGGTAAGGCTGCTGCGCTCCCTTGTCACCTCCATCTTCCTATACGTTTTCGAAACATGGACCATCACAGCAGACTTACAACGAAGAATACAAAACATGGAGATGCGGTGCTACAGAAGCCTTTTGGGCATTTCTTATACCCAGCACATCACCAACGACGAAGTCCGACACACAAGCCATTGGACAACACGATGACATGCTCATATGGTGAAGAAACGGAAACTCCGATGGATTAGCCACGTCACCAGAGTATTAGGCCTTGAAAAAAAAACATCCTCCAAGGGACGGTGCAAGGAGGCAGAAGCAGAGGGAGACAGAAAAAGAGATGGGAGGAAAACATTTGAGAATGGATTGGCTTGACACGGAGCGAAGCCATGAGTTTTGCTGAGGACAGAGACGATCATCTGTGGTGCCCCAACGAGCTTTGAGTTACGGGATAGGATAGGATAGGATTCCGTACTCCTTTTTAGCTTACTTGTCTCCAGCTAAAAAATTCCCTTTGCCAAAACGATGAAATCGACGTGGCTTTGATTGAAATTGAACAGAAGTAGTGTCAAGAAAATGTAATGACGTCTCTTGAAACCGACATTCTACAATCCTGCAACCTCTGTCGAAGGTCTGATATTGTCAAGTGGAATAATTGTCCCTCATGAGAAACATGGGGGTCATGAGTGAAGACTTGAGTTCGTGAAGCAAATATCAAATTTTGTTATTAAATCGCACTCGAAAAGCGTGACACAATTTGCGTTTGGCGGCAGGGGTAGTTCTATAGTGTACGTGTGCGTGCGTCGTGGGTGTCGAGGATTCGAATTTTGACGTCAGCAAACTATTTTGTGCATGCTGGATATTAGTAGCCAGCGCCTTGAGAAGCTCTGAGCTTGTAAATGCGCTATATAAGAAAAATCTGCTGTAGGAGAAGTGTTGACATCAATAAGCCGTACAACCCCACTACACATGATCATTTGTGTTGTAAAAAAGTACACGAGAGCCAAAAACTTTTGGAAATGTAAGATTGTGACATGGACAATACGTAGATGAATCAATTAAAAAAAAAAAATTTCACGTCTTACATTGAAAATAGGCTTACTTCTCGTGCACGATTTTGAGCTTGTAAAGTAAAATTAAAGGTGATGGCTTAAAAAAAATAAGAAAGAAGCGTACACCGTAATTTTGTTCCAAAGTGTAAAATAATTTTTTTAGAAAGGTGGATGTCGTTCCTTTACTCCTACAAAAAGTTCACCGTCAATGTCGTTTAGAAAGTGAAATCAACACTGCTTCTCAAATTGATTTTGAATTGAATCCTCATACACTGAAATTGACTATTAGTGTCTCTGGAGACTGAACTTTACAAAAGACTCTTTCGTATGGAAATAACAAAGACTCTCTCCCTCTCACGGGAGAAATTGAGATTATATGATGAGCAGCAACGTAATCGCAAAAGAAGGGGAAGTCAGCGGGAGTGGACAACATACCCTCAGAATCGCTTCAAGCAGGAGGAGAAGCGATGATTGACGCCCTCACCATTATTGTAACTAGATAAAGCAGAGTGGGGAGTGGCCTACACCATGGACCCAGTCGCTTGTAATCAATCTTCCCAAAAATGGTAACCTTCAGGAGTGTGAAAATTACCATCAGCCTCATCAGAGATCCGAAGAAGGTCCTCCTCTGGAATGGAATTAAGTGCAGAGAAGATCAAAATTATTACCAACAACACCAATTACTTCAACACGGACATCAAAATCCAAGGCCAATCCCTCAACACAGTGCATAACTTCAAATATTTAGTAGCCATTGTATCAAATAGTGGGTCCCGACAGGATCGCACAAACAACTGCTGCCCTGACAATGTTGAAGCCCATTTGGAAAGACAGGACCATCAGTCTACATTTCAAGGTAAGGCTGCTGCGCTCCTTTGTCATCTCCATCTTCCTATACGCTTTCCAAACATGGACCTTCACAACTTACATACAACGAAGAATACAAGGCATGGAGATGAGGTGTTACAGAAGACGGGCATTTCCTATACCCAGTACAACACCAACGACGAAGTCTGACAGACCATCACACAAGTCATTGGACAACACGATGACATGCTCCCAGTGGTGAAGAAACGGAAACTCCGATGGTATGGACATGTCAACAGAGCATCAGGACTTGCAAAGACCATCCTGCAATGCACGGTACAAGGAGGCAGAAGCAGAAGGAGCCAGAAAAAGAGATGGGAGGACAACCTTTAAAAATGGACTGTCATGACACTGAGCGAAGCCATGAGGGTTGCTGAGGACAGAGAAAGATAGAGTACGCTTGTTAAACGATCATCCACTGTGCCACATTGACTTTTGAGTTACGGGATATGATAGGATAGGATAGGATAGAAGGAATGAAACTTAAGCTGATAGTACGGGAAAATGCCTATGTTCACTCAGCTGATCTTTTCCTCTGTGTTCATGTTACCAGAGCTTTATGTTCCTACAATCCTCTGTTCCCATCCATCCATCAATCCGTCCATCCAGAAGAACGAACGCAAGCTGTCTAAAAGCCACGTTCACCTAAAACAAAAAAGTGTTGTACACTGAAATGTTTTCTTTTCGTGTTGCCTCCGATGAGCTTTAAACGAAAACGTATAAATTAAAATTATTGATGTATGCGTGGGATTCTCTCAGCCGAACCAACGAAATTTTTCATTTAAAGTTGAGTGTGTGTGTGCCGTGCAGGTACACTTACACAGTGTTATCTGTACAAATCAGTGAACATCTACTTAACTTGTATTGCCATGCCTACTTGTTTTGACGTCAGAACAATGATCCGTTAGGGCTGGGTTAGGGTTAGGGTTAGGGTTCGAGCACTTGAAAGTACTTAAAAATGGGGATGAAATATGACCCATTGTCAGCACAACGTATGTGCGTTTCGGGAAAGTCAGGATAATACTGTGTAACCTCGGCTCTGTGTGTGGGTGTGGGCATGTGTGTGCGTGTGTGTGTGTGGTCTTCCATCAGCGGAAAGGATGCGGGTATTTATTCATTAAAATTGTTGAGATGTTGAAATACATTCCGGAGGAACCGACATTGTTGGCCTTAAAACTGTTGATGTGTGACTGTTTGGTTTGCTCTCAGAGGAAAGGAACGTGCTCGTTCTAAATACCAGAAGTGTTAGAGGCGGTCTTCCTTCACATGAAATAAAATAAATGTAATAATAATAAGAACAGCAATAACAATAATAACAATCTCTCTCTCTCTCTCTCTCTCTCTCTCTCTCTCTCTCTCTCTCTCGTTATTAATCTGAAATTTACGTTGTAAATTAAAAAAAAATTAAATATTAATTATTATATATTTATTTATTTATTTATCTATTTATTCTTGTTGTTGTTGTTATTGTTATTTTTTTTCTTTTCATTAAGATATTCTTGTTATAATAATAGTGATGATAATGTTGGTAATGGTAGTGTTAGTAGTAATAATAGTACTCCTATTATTATTGTAATTGTTATTATTCATATAATTGCAATTGTTGTTATTATTATTATTATTATTATTATTATTATTATTATTATTATTATTATTATTATTATTATTATTATCTTGATTTCTTTTAAAAATTATTATTCTAAGGGTAGGGGATAGTGAGGGGTGGTTGGATGAAGATGGTGTGATTGTGTGTGCATGTGTATGTGTGTGATTTCTATGATTTCCAAGTTAATGTTAAAGTTATTTACTGTATTAATTTGTTAAGGGACAGATTGGAAGATTAGACTTATTACTTAGTCTAAAATCTTTATCCCTAATAAAAAAGTTTCAAAAAAGTTTCAAAGTTTCAAAGTCTCTCTCTCTCTCTCTCTCTCTCTCTCTCTCTCTCTCTCTCTCTCTCTCTCTCTCTCTCTCTCTCTCTCTCTCTCTCTCTCTCTCTCTCTCTCTCTCTCTCTCTCTCTCTCTCTCTGGGGGAAAAATATGATCAACAGTGGCAGTCTAAATCCCCTCCCCCCATCCCTCTCTCTGCTTTTGTCTCGGAGATAACGAAAACAATATATTTGACTAGTTTTCGGTACGTCGTTTATGCTATATGTTTGTGACAGGCAGATTCTTCACGAGGAAACAAATGTGAATATAATTATTTTCCTCTGTAGAAATGATTTTTTTTTGTTCTCTCAATGTTTTAGTTTCATGATAAATTGTCTACTGTGTGTGAAGTGCATAGACCTAATCAATTTTGTAAATTGCGTTTCAGAAACGGGTAGATTGCTTCCATACATTCAACAATCGGCGATGAAGCTGCAGCGAGGCATGATCAAAAATAAGCCCAGCGACTGTGCTGAATGCAAATGTTCATCTATTGACAATTCCCTTCCCTTGAAAACCAGGGATGAAAGGCAATTCCAGGATTTTCACTAAAAAAAAACACACCACCACCACCAACTACCATAAAGGATTTTGATCGTATCATGACTTTCAATCACGATCATTCAAACTGCATTTTGCGGCCAATAACGTGGATTTAAATCATAATCATGTTCGTTCTGTTTTGAAAAAAACCCTGCGTATTCATCAAGGATTTCTGCATGGATATTAGGCTGCACAAGTCATCAACATCATGTTGTAAATAAACAATGAACAAAACAATTTTTTTTAACTAAATAACATTAAAATTAAATAAAATAATCTTTACCAAGATTTGATGATGAAGGAAATTTAACGTACGTGAAATTAAATATTTCAGCTTCGAAATTACAGCGGTTTGTGTAATTGTGGAGAAAACCAGCGACCTATATAAAATTGAACACTGCAGCCTCGGGTTTTGGTTTAATATTGCGCTGAGACGCAACATAAATAAAAGTCAGAAAATCTTTATTCCACCCCAAAAAAAAAATATTGTGTCACAGTGTATGCATGGCAATATTTCAGCATCGGATTTGTGCTTCAGTAGTAAAGGAAATCTGACATAGGTGGCCGTCACTAACTGGGAGTACTTACATTATATCAACAACAACCAAAGTCACCAACAACGTATATAGAATGGAATATTTCTGCGTCGACGTGAAGCTTTATAAATGTCCAAGAGGTCAGACCTGATCCAGCAACTTACATTTGGGAAGCAGAGTAATTTTGCAGGAAGAGTTGGCTTCATGTTCCATTATGCAAGAACCCTGACCAGCGACTGACAAATATGGTGGTATATTTTTACATCGGAGCTTGAATTTCTGTATGGAACATTGTTTAAAAACAACAACAACAACAACAACAACATTAGCTGAAAGTATGCAATAACAACACTCGACACGATAACCTTTACAGCTATACATAGTTTTGGTGCACTGTCGGAGTTTCAGTTGTGGTATCATCATCGTTAAAATACGAACGGGTCACCTGAAACTTTATAATTTATATGAATATTGCACCATCGACATACAGTGGCTAGTATCCTTATGAACGAAGTGTGACCTATGGACAAAAATTTAACACCAAAGAATACAACTTCAACATTACGGTTTGATAGGTTAACAACCATTCCACATACAAAAGAAACTTCGTTCAAAGTGCATTTGTACAGGTTTCCAGAATGTCATAATAGATAGTGGTGGTGATCGTTGTGACTCGTTTCCAGCATCTCATAATAGGTATTTGTGGTGATCGTTGTGTCTAGTTCGTAGATAGCGTAACGCAAGCTGTTTGTTACTGTCTATACCGGAGCAACAGGTTGGAACGGTCCTGCGATTTGATTGATTATTCAATGTACAACCAACTTTATGTTTTAACCCTAGCCAAAGATGAAGTGTTGGATGATGGTTTGTGTGTGTAGTAGTTACTATTTGTTTATTATCATGCCATCAGGTGATGGATGGATTATTCCACAGACCAAAAACAATTACTGACAATGCGTGTTTGCATGTTTAAGCGCATTTCTGGCACCGCATGATGGATAGCAGGTGTTAGTTAATCAATTTGCAATTTGACTCTGCATCTGAATTTTGACCCTCGGCATCCGTGCAGTGTTGGCTGAATAGGGGTGGTATGTGTGTGATTTTTATCAACTGTGCTATTTTATGCTGCGAGCGATGGGCACCTTGATTATGAGCCTTCGTCAACCGTGATGTGGTGTTGTTGGCAAGGGGCTACTACAGTCTCTTAATAATTGTCGTTTCTTTTTTTTTCTTTTTGTGTGTGTTGTGATGGACGGCGTCTTAGGCCCATAGCGTGGGTCAAGCAAAGCGCTGTCTGACCCAAGTGGATAATGGCCAGGATGCCTAAGCGCATGGCCGCGCAGAACACTTTCCTGGACACTATTGCAACTCGCTTCGATGGAATCCGTGAGTACAAGTTCGCCCGTATTATGTTTGTTTGTTGTTGTTATTTGGTTGCTGTTTTCTTGTTGTGGTTGCTGTTGCGGTTGTTTACCTTGTTCATTTCGCTCGTCAGATCATTTGTGCGTTGAAGATGGCTGTGTCTAATTTTGTTTACTTTCAATTCTTCAGCTTTTTAATTGGCGTTCAGATCGGTCTATCTGTCTGTCTGTCTCGTCTCGTCTCGTCTCGTCTCTCTCTCGTCTCGTATCTCTCTCCTTCTCTCTCTTGTTTATTTCCTTCATCATATCCTAATAAGGGTGTCTAGTAGAGAGCCGTTTTCGGTACGTCGTTTACTTGTATTCATATGCTATGTGACTTTCAGTTGGTATATATTGATCACTATTTCTGCCGTTTTGCCTCTGTCTGTCTGTCTGTCTGCCTGTCTCTCTCTCTCTCTTTCTCTCTCTCAAAATCTCTGTGCCTCTCCTATTTTTCTTTCGGGTGAATGTATGAATGTCACTAACCTTCTTGTTCATTTCATCTTTCATATACCTTTTTCTATTGGAATTGTCTATCTTATTTGTGATGGTGAAGAAACTTGAATTATAGGGCCTGACGTGTCTAATCTAACACCCTACAGGTTTATGCTATATGTTTTTCGTAAGTTGGCCAGGTTGGTTACAACTCACTCAATTATATCCACAGACGGGATGGAGAAGGTAGCGCTGGGAGCGGTTATGTGGCTGCTGTCTCTCTCTTTCTCTCTCCACAACCGGTCTGTTAGCAATACCCTCATTAAGCTGACTAAGAAAAAAGAGAAGTCCCATGTTGACGCCTCTCTCCCCAACGACCACTAGGTTACGGAAACATTTTTTTCCCCAAAAAAAGATTTTTGAAGAACATGTTCTTCTACAGCAGCTGCTCGGCATTGTGTATGCGTGGTTGAGAGGGATAGAGACATGTGTGTGCGTGTGTGTGTGCGTGTGTGTGTGCGTGTGAGAGAGAGAAAGAGAGAGTGTGTGTGTGGGTGCGGGAGTGCGTGCGCGCGTAGGTATATCTTTCTAGCTCTGTGTGTATGTCGATATATCTATCTGGGTGTGTGATTGTTTACCAAAATCGGGACAGCTTCCATATGCAATGTATGTTGTCATTTGGCGGAATAAATTATGTATTCTGTATTCTGTAGCTGTATGTGTGTTCCTAACGATTTTTCTTCGGGGGTGGCTGGACGAGGAAAGGGTACAGACTTGTTCCCCCCACCCACCCCACTTCTCCAGATATTATATTGATTGTATTTTATCGCTTACTTCTGTATCTTGATTATCTCTCAAAGTAACGACACTTGATAGATTATCACTTGATACATTGCCCTTGATGAGTGCTTGACATTTCATCCTAGGATTGGTAATATTGAGATGCACATTTTTTTAAAAGTATATTTTTCTTTTTTAAAGCTCATGTTGGAGATCACTGTGGGGATCAGAATGCCTGTTTTTCATCACTACTAGAAAACGGAACAACGATAAAGGCCAACGCACCAGATTAAACGTTTAATTCTCTCTACATAGATTAGACCACTTTATTATTTTATATATACATGCAGTGAAGAAAGGATTAAATATTTGAATCTAGTTATAAATACCAAGATCGCTATATTTCTGTGGAGATATATAAGCGAATTTTCCCGTATTACTCTAAGATGGTTAGAACATGATAATACACTATTAGCCTATGACGAGAGGAGCTTCATTATAGCGAGTTATGAAATTAGTATTAGTATCTTGATTCTCTTTGTAGAGATAAAGATATGGTGTCCCAGTAGTGGGACGAAGAAATGTGCACACGCTAGATTCGTTTCTTGAATCAACGTCGGGACCGGTTACTACTTGGATGGGTGACATGCTTGGAAGGTAACCATCGAACGACAACAATAATGATCGAAGAAACACGCAACACACTCCAATCCACCCAGCTGTGATTGGGTACCAGGCTCTGCTTAGAACAGGGGAATGTACAGCAGCGAGGGAGAGGTCATTGGACAGCGCCCTCATTACGCTGACCCAGAAAAAAGAGAAGCCTCAAACGCCCCTCTCTCTCCCCAACGACCGAAGTGTTACGGGAACACCATTTGTTTTTATTCGGAAGAAAAAAAGAGAACTGAAGAATAATGATCAGCGTTACTTGAGGCATGTTCTACAGTGGAACGTCACATGGTAGTACATGATCTGAGGTCGTTATCCTTGATCGCACCATCAAGATAAGAATTATTGGATTTTTTTTATCTCCTGTGGCGTAGTGGTTTGGGAACACTCTTTGGCGAAAACGGGTTCACTGTAAAATGAGCATTGTTATTACATTAAACAATGATAAAGTTCAGACTTCCGTTGCTCAAACCAATGGCTAAAGTGTGTTCCTTTCGGTTCTGATTTGGAGTTATTTGCCCTATTTTTACGGAACATCGATATCATAGCTGTGTGACCTTTGACCCAATGTCTGAGTGAACCCCACTGCATGAAGGATGCGTCTCTTGGTGTCTGGGGTAGGGTGGGGTCTATTTTATCAATCTAAAACGAAAAACCTTACGAGCACTTTTTTTTTACGGGTCCTGTCTCTTACCGGCTGTAGTTGCTGCTATGTTTATCTCCAGAATGTTGGTTGGCTAGCCAACGGACGGCTGTTGCTATCAATAGGCACCAAAACTATGGAATGTATGAATCAGTAAAAAAACAAATTACTAAACTTTCCAAAGAGTTATTTTTTGTTGTAAGCTTAATTTATTTTCAGTGAGGCAACACTCACTGTGAATGTTAAAAGGATCTGTGGAAGGGCCGTGGTCGAAGTGGGTCTCTTTAAGCAAAGTGAACAGTGGTTAGTGGTGTATCTGTTTGGAAGGCAACCATCAAACGTTCCAAGGAATGAAACAAGGCGCACCACACGCCCGTCCACCCAGCTGTGAATGGGTCTGCTTGGAACCGACGCCGGGACGGAGGTGGAGGGCGGGAGGAAGGTGGGGGGGTTAAGGTCCTAAATCAACATTGAACCACTAAGCCACCAGAGTAATCATACTAATGAAGTGGACAGCAAAACCACGGGGGATACGAACCTGTCGATGTGCCAGGTGAACGCTATTATACCAATAAACTACGGCGGTGGGTCAAGAGCGACCAATGACCTCATTGCGATATTCAGGATCTCGGTTTGGAGATAAGAATGATCGTTTGCCGCTCCGTAGAATACGAACATGGATAGTCTCGAGGCATTTCCACTGTAAAACTCTAATAGTGATGTAGCATTTTGTTTTATCATCCTCGTGACCACAGCCCACATCACGAGATATGTAATGATTTGTGTCCTTTTTGTGCCACAAGAGAACACGGCTAATAGCAACCCGTCTGATGGCATTCTAGAAGGTGGAGTAGGAAGAGGAAGAGGAGTAGGAGGAGAAGAAGAACAACAAGAAGAAGAACAAGAACAAGAAAGAGAACAAGAACAAGAAGAAGAACAAGAACAAGAAGAAGAACAAGAAAAGAACAAGAACAAGAAAAAAGCTGGTAGAAACAGGTGTAAAAGTTATATCATTACATGAGGTCACTAACCACAATCTAGAGAGTTGGAGAAGAAGAAGAGAAAGAAAAAGAAGAGGAAGAAGAACCACAACAAGAACAAGAACAGTTCAGTTCAGTTCACGTATTTTATTTTAAAGTCTATTCATTTATTAAAATTATTTTAGACAATCACAGAAGAAAAAGACGAGGACGACGATTACGACGAAGAAAAGAAGGAGAACTTGAAAAAATAGAACAATAGCAGCAAAAACAACCAAAACAAAACAACAACAATAACAACAACTAAGAAGAAGAAGAAACAGAAGTTGTTGTTGTTGTATTAAATTTTATTCATCAGATTAACATAAGTTGTACTGATAGAAACAGAAGAAAGAAATTCATCAACATTGAATTAAATGTAACGTCTACACCCACCATTGGCGATATGGCAGACGAGGGATAACCATCCCAGGGAAGATGGGGAAGGGACCTTAATCGACACTGAACCACCAGAGTAGGCTAATCATGCTGTTCCGGTCCAGATTTGGCTCGGAAGAGTCCGCTGGACCCAAAGCAATAATAATGTAATGTAATGTAATCATGCTGTTAGGATGGACGTCCACGTTAATTGTATCTACCATTGGATTCGAATCAATGTCATCGGTGTGCAAAGCGAACGTTCCATCACTGAGAAGGAGGAGAAGAAGAAGAAGAAGAAGAAGATGGAGAAGGACGAGAAAGAAGAGGAGAAGAAGAAAAAATGATGATGATTACTATGGAGCATGATTAGGAATGATCTTGCATGATTTTGATATCTTTATTGACATTATTTATCAGTAGAGGTAAGACATATTTTCCCTTTCTGTTTTCAATAAAAAAATTAGAAGACGAATACGGTAGCCACGTGACCTGTGTGTCTTCAAGGCATCTCCACTCCACTCTCAGGTGCGTCTATCGACCAGAATTGTTCTAAAGCCAACAGGCGCAGAAAAAGGGAAAATAAATTAGATTTAGGGACACATTTCTTTTGTCATTGTGGAAGGGTGAGGCCAGGGTCAGCCTTGTTAGAGAAAGCAAAGAGAATTAGCCGTGTGTGTATGTGTGTGACAGTGTGTGTATTTGGGTGTGTGCGTGTGCGTGTGTGTGAATGCGCGCGTGTGCGTGTGTGCGCGAGCTCGCTTGCATGTGCGCGCGCGTGTGTAAATCATTATAGAGAACCCTCCCCTGTGAGAAACAAAAACACCAACAAAACAAACTTCCTTTTCCATTGGGAATGGAACCCATGATCTCTTGCACGCCAGTCGAGCTAGCATTCTTCCACACATAACCACAGTGCTAGGAGAGAACACTACGACATTAGAATTGCAGCCTTCTGTGAACCAGAGCAAATTATTTTGGCACCCGGGAGAGGTGACATTGGGGTCTGGCCTTGTTTACCGAGGGCAAATAATCTTCTTAATTGATGGGATTTTACCGTCTACTTCACATGACGACAGCAGAGCTGCTTCTGTTAGGATCTTAAACATGCTTCGTTAGAATAGTATGCCCATTCTTTCCCCCATCGCCCAACACTTCCTAAGCCACAACCACAACACATAAAAAACACACACGCGCGCGCACACGCACGCACACTCGCGCGCACACACACAAATACAAATAAATGTGCGCGCACTCTCAGTCTTTGAAGTTTTCTTTGTCGTCATCTTCATCATCATCGATCGCATCATTTACCTTCATCATCATCATTATCATCATCATTATCATCATCATCATCATCATCATCATCATCATCATCATCATCAGCGCCATCATACCACCACCACCATTACCACCATCACTCTCAGAATCGTTTTCTTTTGATGTTGAAAATCGACAAGGGACACAATTCTTGTCATCAACTCCGTCGTTTTATTTAGCTTTTTTCCCTTGATTAATGTATTTCCTCCTAATTTCTCCTTTTGTTCTTCTCTGCTCCTTTTTAAAAACTCCCTCAGTTGATTTCTGTCATCACCTCCCTCGTTTTTACACCTACCCCTTTCCCCCTCCCCCCCCACTCTTCCCATCCTCCCATTGGCTTCCTTGTCTTTCTTTGCATCTTCTCTCGTCTTGAGACAGATCCATGTACCCATGATTCACAGCTAGCATGTGGTGTAATGTGCGCTTGTTTTTTTTTTCTCTCTCTCCCTCCCTCTCTCTCTCTCTCTCTCTCTCTCCCTAACGAAACATTTTCCTAGTCCAAACCACTACGCACTGCACCACCCTGTTTTACATCTAAATAACCGGTAAATTGTCTTCATCCACGTACCTCGTGTAGCCAACCCGACTGTCATGAACTGGCTAGTTTTAACTCTGCTCATTGACTATTCAGCCTTGTGTAGTTTTTGTAACAGTAGAGAGTCAGTATATAACACAGCAGCAATAAAAGTACACACCGCGAGCCCGACCCACGCTGCGTAGTTAATCAGCACTGTGTGCGAGAGTCGTAAACCTTTTAACCAATGAGAGCTCAGGTAAGCGGGTAGAGCAGTTCTGACTGTGTCAGATCTTAGCGCAGTTTGAATCAGTCGTGTGTGAGACGAGGTAGAGTCAACATCTCCACAGCTAGAGAAATCTCTTCACTCATAGACCAGGAAGCAGGACTTAGAATCTCAGAATTCTATTTAGTCAACACGGGCCTGAACTTGTCAAACAGGTAAATGAACACCCTTCTGTTTCATCGTGATATATTTATATTATTGTTGAAATTATGTTTGTGGAATTTGCTATGCATAAATGTGAATTATTAATCCGAATTTGCCGTACCACGTGGAAGAGCCGAACATGTGGCGAAACACGACCGGTTGCGCCGCCATGTTGTATACCATACGGAACCACTGTTGTTTAACTTATATGTATGTTTGCAGACCAGTGGCTGTACCACTGAATGTTTATAATAGTATTAATTCTGTATGTGTATAGTTAGCCACGATTGATATTTATGTATGTATAGGAATTTAGAGTTGAGATTCCAGTGGACCCCGGAAGTAGCAGAATGTTCGTCGCTTATGTATAGAGATGTGGAGCTATCACTGAGGGCTACTTTGGCTTTCAGTGAGACGCTCTGCACAAACCGATTATTCAGGGTTGTGCAGAATTTCGTCTCTTATATTACAGACGAGCAGGCGAGCTATCCCGAGCTATCCCGAGCTATCCGGTGCACCCCACTCCACAGAAACGACTAGTTGGTTGAGGAGCCTCTGCCGCACAAGTCGGAAAGAGCTACCTTGAAAAACACCCTGTCAGACCCCACAGCGTGGCAAGGGAACCCAACTACACAACGACACAGGTGGACCAGAAGCTACCTCACAGAAGGACTTCGCACGCTCCATCTAGCAGTTAAGTGCAAACACGAAGGTGCACTTAAACTGATCATAACAGGACCACAGTAGTCCAACTCTTCAGAAACTGTAAAACGGACCACAGTAGTCCAAATCTACATGCAATCTAGTAGCAAGTGCCCGAGGAAGAAATAACAGCTGCCTAGACTATCAGCGATCGAACTATTAGCAGTGATTGAGACTTTTTAAGTTAGATTAGTACTTAGAGAATCTTGTATAGAGTAGAAGAAATAAATGTGTGATTTTAACTGTTATCAAGTGGCTGGACTACATATGATTCATAGCCGTGTGAAAGCTAGTGTGACAGTAATCTCTTACCATTTTTCTATCTATTTCTGTACCCCAACCTTAACACAGAACGAGCTGAACAAATAAATTTATTAAAGTAATTCTTAGGGTGACTTACTAGCAGTTCCCACCGAATAAACGTGAGGGTCCATAATTCCATTGTGCAGAGCCCATAAACCCCACGTGACACCGACACACACTCATATTAACGCACATTTACGTATCCACAAACACAAGCCTGTACTAAGCACCCGCTTTTTTTATTATTGTTCCTCCAAAACGCAAACGTCACATTTTTATTTATCCACAAAGGCAAAGCCCGAATCTCACCTGCACAGGAATTCTCGTCCTGTGGTTTGGAAAATCCATCAGAATGCGTCACGGGTACTAACGGCCTAATAAATTCCCTCTCAGCATCCGTCCACCCGTTTTTGTTGCCAGTGAATGTTATCTGTGTCACTTTCTACAAGGAAGCACAGTGTATACCGCAGTGCGCTTGCTGTACATTCGCGACATGACCCGATGTAACACCCGATCTGACCCCCACCTGTAAGTGTCCTCCGGGAGACACTGTAGTGTCCTGAACTTTGTCCCCAGGGGACCATTAGGTATCACCAATCGGTTTCCCGTGGGATAGTACGGGACACCAAAGTGTCCCCCAGGGAGACCAACTAGGATGTCCACCACGTAGGGGAAGGTCGACGAATATGGACCAGCTACAAATATGGACCACTCCCATTCTGGACAACTCGCATTGTTTTTCACCCATTTTGCGCTGTAATTAGGTAGAGTACTTCCCATCAAGCTGATGACACCATCTAAAATGGCAGCAGCAGTTTGCAGTTCGAAGCGGTGAGTGTTTTTTTTACTATCACAATGGTTGTCTCTAAAAGTGTCAGTTAGAAATGCACGTGTATAGCTTCAGTCGGCTGAAATACCAAAAAGAGTGCATATGTCAGCATCAACACCAGACCTTTGGACGTTTATTTATGTTAGCTGATAATTCCCCGTCCGTCAACGAAAGCCAGGCCCATCTGTGTTTTCCTATGAGTCATTTTCCACAAATATGGACCACCAGCGTCTACATGTATGGACCACTGGTCCATACATGTAGACTGTGGTCCATATTGGTAAACACTTTTCGTGTGTTGTTTTATATCATTGTATCTCCAAGTGGGCGGTGTATTTAGTCTCAAAACACTGAACTTCCATGAGTAATGGCGGGAGTGGAAGAAAAGAGGGTAGAGGTTGTTTTTTTTTCGTCTTCTTTCCCATTTAGATCTATTGGTAAATTTTTCTTATGAAATACCTGCTCTAAAAGTAAAGATTTTATTGTTATTTCAACAGATCAAGAGGCAATTGTAGTTATGAAGATTTGGAGCGTGCCATGACGGTATTCAAAAATGGCGACATGGGGCTAAACCAATGTGCCAAGCACTATGGGCTGCCAAAGGCAACATTGAAGCGACATCTTGAAGGCAAAAATAAACGGCAAATGGATACAAAAAACTAGGCAGAAGCACGATGTTGACATCAGATTTAGAACAGCAGCTGCATGATCTCATTCTTGATCTGGAAGGTATGTTCTTTGGGATGATGAGAAAAGACCTCATGGCCCTGGCGTTCGAGGTTGCGGAAGAAAACGGCCTCGATCATCCTGAACGGATGAGAGAAAGAAGTGCTGGAAAGGGATGGTATTATAGATTTCTGAAACGATTTCCTGACATCAGCCTGCGGCAGCCTGAAGCTACCTCCCTATCCCGTGCCATTGGCTTCAATAGAGATGCCGTCTCAAGGTACTTCGACCTCCCCAGCTATCCTGCGTTACAACAGGCTGTCCCCAGTTCTCCTGCGTCACACCAGGCTGCCCCAAGCTCTCCTCCTGCATCACACCAGGCTGCCCACAGCTCTCCTACGTCACACCAGGCTACCCCTAGCTATCCCTGCGTTACAATAGGCTGTCCCCAGCTCTCCTGCATCACACCAGGCTGCCCCAAGCTCTCCTGCGTCACACCAGGCTGCCCCCAGCTCTCCTGCGTCACACCAAGCGGCTCAAAACTCTCCTTGTACGTCATACCAGGCTCCGTCAAGATCTTTTGCCAATGGCTCATTAACGGCCCCTGCATTCACGACAAAAGTTATCAACATCTCTCCCGATGGAGGCTGTTTCTTCAGGGCAGTTGCCACAAGCATGGACGAGTCGTTACAGTCTGCTGAAAGGAGGGATGGCAAAATTTCAGATCCACTTCTACATGTCAAAGAAAACAACGTTGGCCAACCAAATCAGAAACAACATGACAGTCAACACTCTGTCCACAATTCAAACATCTGCAGATTACATGAGAGGAGATGCTGTCAATGCTGACATGCCAGGCAACATAAGATTCGATAGTGTTGAGGATAGAATAACGCACATGGCAATTTCATCATCTCAAGTAGGACATTTTGAAATAGTTAGAACAGCAGAAACAATCAAGAAACAATCATATCTAACATGTAACAACGCCACGTTGACCATCGGCGAGCAGTATCAAGATGCCGTCCATTTGGCGTACACTTCATTTGGTGACAACACCGGACATTATGATACCATAATAAAGATGCCAATGCCAACACCAGTTCAAAATGTAGGGTGTGTTTTGTCTTCATCCATCCTGAAATAAATCCCCGTTCTGCCTTCAACCCCCAGAAAAAGGTCGAAAGGAGAGAGTTCCGAGGTCCTGACATCAACACCCTACAAAACGCTACTGGAAGAGAAGGCAGCGAGCAGAGCGAAAAGGCAGAAAGGTGAACAGTCCGTGAAAAAGAACAGTGTGAATAAGGGAAAGAAAAAGCAGGGAACAACAAACGCTAGGCCTAAAACCGTTACACAAGACTCAGATCTCAGTGACTGGTACTGCTTCATATGCATCGAGTGCAGGTTGGAAGACATGATTCAATGCTCCCAATGTAAATCTTGGGCACATGAAGACTGTACAGGGACGGTTGACGCCACCTTTATGCGTGAGCTCTGTTATTAAATGGTTTTCAAGGTCAAAGCAAATTAATGGTCCAATACCAAATCACACTCTTTTGTATGATATGTGAAAAATACCTTTTTACTATTTCTTTACGTTTTTAATTATTTTTAATGACCGACATTATCAATTTCATGGACAGAACTCATCAGAAAATGTATATATGTTACATGAATATGTGGTCCATATTTGAGGAATGGGTGGTCCATATTGGTTTTAGTGTCCTGTAATATGGACCGGTTGCATTTTTTTTAAAGATTCAAATTATTTCCTTGTTATTTGTTCTGTGTTGTTCAGGATTTGAAATATGGTGCTTTTAGTGGAAATAAAAGCACACAAACAGTTTCATTGTGTTCAGTATCATAATACTGTTTTTATGACAGATTGTTAAAAAGTGGTCAATAATGGTGGACTTTCCCCTACTGCATTTGTCCCCCACCACACTGGACCCAAACCCTAAAGAGCCCCCACCTATTTTTTACCTTTCTTACGCCCCCTTCCTCATCTAAGTGTGATTCTACATGAGAGGTTCGTTGATTTATCTGTTTTCTGGCTAGACGTTTGCAGTCGTTTTGCTGCTGTGGTTGGTTTTACGTTGTTGATGTTTTTTTTCGTTTTGTTTTGGTGTGCGTCGTTTTTAGTTTACTGCGTGTGTATATGTGGCTGTTCTACAAAAAAGGGCCAAAGGGGGAGAAGGGGTGTAGGGTGGATAATGGCCGCGTTAGTGTCCAGTACTTGGGGTATATATCTATAGTCTCTTCTTGTTTGTTTATTTCTTTCTGTTAAATTATACTGGATGCTATGTCCGCGCTTCATCCAAATTACCGATCAGGCTCAAAGGGCGGTAATCTGTACCACCACACACACACACACACACACACACAACCACACACACACACACATACTACTACTTCGGACGAGAGTATAATCCGAGGTCTAGTTTGTGCTCGCACGCATTCCATCGCATAGACTTTAAAGATCCTGACGCTCATGTTATAGACTAGTGAGTGCCGGCTACACAGATAAACCCAACAACCACTAGTCCCTTCCTCCCCACCCACGGTCGCCCAAGATTGTGCACCCTCGTTGGGGTACCGGGGTTTTCTGTATAAATAATATTCCCACTTTGCGGGGATATTTAGTGCTTTAGGTTACCACTGTTTGTGTCGTTCTCATTTGTTCTTTCTCGTTCCTAATTTGTTCTATCAATCTACTGTTCTCTCCGCTAGACTTACCCTTTTTTCTTGAAAACTCTCCCAAAACTCCTCGCCTGTGTATGGGGTCTGTTGGGTCAGCTTGGGGGATATTGGACGTTTTCTGCCAAATGGTCACTAGGGCTTTCTATGGTATTATCAGTTATAAATTTAGGCATTTTATATGTAGGTGTTTTGTTAATGTTTTATAATGATGTGTATATTCTATTAATTTTTGTTTTCATAAACGGGGGTTCGATAAAGTAGAGTAAAGCCTCAGCGTCCCCTGCGTGGGATGCCTTTATTGTAAAGTGACCGGCTATTGGAGTACCTCCAGTGTTAACATTAGGGTTGTTTGATCCCCAAGAAGCCCAAGGTGTCCCAACTGAATGATTACAGGCCTGTGGCCTTGACCTCAGTTGTGATGAAGGTCTTTGAGCGACTCGTCCTCACCTACCTGAAGGCATGCACGGGTCACCTACGTGATCCACTCCAATTCGCCTATAGTGCAAACAGGTCAGTGGAGGACACAGTCGCTCTGGGCCTTCACCACGTACTGCAGCATCTGGAGCAGGCGCGTACGTACGCTAGACTGCTCTTTGTGGATTTTAGTTCCGCTTTTAATACCATCATACCCCACAAGCTGTTTGATAAACTTTTAACCTTAAATGTCCATCCTTCTTTGTGCCATTGGCTTTTAGACTTTTTGCTGGATCGCCCCCAGGTCGTCAGGGTGGGCAAGATGTTGTCTGACTCCAGGATTTTGAACACTGGAGCACCTCAGGGTTGTGTCCTTTCCCCTCTTCTCTTTACATTGTTCACAAATGATTGTGTGTCACATGTTCCATCCGTTCATGTCATTAAATTTTCTGATGACACCACCATTGAGGGCCTGATTAGCAAAGACGACGAGACCGCCTATCGGGATGAGGTCGAACGGTTGGTTGACTGGTGCTCAGAGAACAACCTCGAGCTCAACGTTTCAAAAACAAAAGAAATGATTGTCGATTTTCGGAGAATTAAAGATCCACTTTCACCACTTGTGATCAACGATGAAAGTGTTGAACAAGTGGAAGAGTTCAAATTTTTAGGCACAGTCATTTCGAACGACTTGTCATGGGGAAACAACACCACCCCCATCATCAAAAAGTGCCAACAGCGCCTGCACTTCTTGAGGCAACTCAAGAAGTTCAGGTTGCCTGCAAAAGTCCTGACGCAGTTCTATCGCGTAGTGATCGAAAGCATCCTCTGCTTTGGCATCACTACCTGGTTTGGTGGTGCCACTGATGAGGAGAAAGTGCAACTTGAGCGCATCGTAAAACACGCGTCCAGAGTTATCGGGTGCGAACTTCCATCTGTCGCCTCGATCTACATCACGCGCTTGGTCCGTAGAGCTAGGAACATCACAGCTGACCCCTCACACCCAGGGATCGGGGGTGAGTGGTCTTACAACCAATTTGTGGTTCTGATTCGGCTCTTTGCAGTCGGCTGGACCCTATAAACAATGACTAACGAGCTAACTAGCTAACCAGGATTGTTCGCAGTCATCTGGGCGTCACACTATGCGCCCAAAGGCTGCAAGTGGGTGTCTCGGGCGGCTTGAGTTAGATCCTGTATCGGCCCGCGCCTTGAGCAGCTGTTGAGCTAGAAAAGCGCTACATCAAAATCTCTTAAATTAAGAAAACACAAACACACATAACGTGCAGGATAAACGCAGGGAAAATCGAATTTTTATTGTTGAAATTTTACATTGACTGCATTCAATACCGTTATTGTAGAGATCGATGAAACCGGAGTACCCGGAGAAACCTCTCAGTGACATGAATAGTCTCGTACCTAAGTCACATAAGTTCGCCCCTTGCGGGAATCGAACCCGCGACCTTCGGCATAGGAAACCGACGACTAACCCATTGCGCCAAAAGGCCACCCCGTATTTGCATTTTTAAAAGATAAACTTTTTTTTGACATATTATGAATCACACACAAGCACACATACACGCGCGCGCTCACACGCAAACACACATTCACACGGACACTTTAGCGTGTTACATAGAGAGGAATTGGAATGGGGGGAGGGAGATGGGGGAGGGGTGAAGACAAGATGGGGGCTCTTTAGGGATGGGGAATGCATGTAGAGTTTGGTGGGGTGTGACTTGGGGTTTTATTGTTGCTGGGCTCTGCACAATGGAATGCTATTACCCATTCGTCTTGGTCTATGGGGATAGCTAGTGAATCTCCCTTTGACTTCACTTAATACATTTATTTGTTTAGCTCGGTCTGTGTTAAGGCTGGGGTACAGAGATAGCCCGTGGGAGGCACGGTGGTCTAATGGTAGTGCTTCTGCTTGCGGATCTGAAGGTCCCGGGTTCGAGCCCTGTCCAGGCCATTGTGTTGTGTCCCTGGGAAAGACACTTTACTCCCGTTTCCTACTCCTTCGGATGAGAGTATAAACCGAGGTCTAGTCTGTGTCGCATGCACTCCATCATAACGGACTTTAAAGATCCTGACGCTCATGTCCTAGACGGGTGAGTGCCGGTAACAAGAACATACCCAGCATTTGGCTGCAGAGTCCTCAATAAGCTGAGGGTGGCAGCCCCCAACGAAAGAAGAAGAAGATAGATAGAAAAATGGTAAAAGATCACTGTCACACTAGCTTTCACACGGCTATGAAACATATGTAGTCCAGCCACTTGATAACAGTAAAAATCACACATTTATTTCTTCTACTCTATACACGATCTTCGAAGTACGAAACTAACTTAAAAGTTCAAATGTCAATGTGAATGGTTCGCTCGCTGATAGGTCTAGGCAGCTACTTTATCATCATAGGGCACTGGATACTTTCTGCCCTAATGGTCAGTTCTTGAAGAGTGGATTACTGTGGTCCTGTTTATACAGAGTTTGGTGCACTGAAGGCTGTGTACTTAGCTCAGTGTCCGAAGAGCTGTCTTGCGGTTGAGTCCTTGACATGCTGTGTTGTCTTGGAGTTTTTTCCCTGTGGCTAGACTGGTGGGCTCTCTTTGCTCTTTGCTCATTGCTCTGCAGCCAATGTTCAGCGACGACTTGTTTTTGTTGTTCGCCTAGTTGGGCTCACGATACAACGCCTGCTCGTCTGTAACATATGAGACGAAATTCTGCACAACCCTGTATAATAGGTGTGTGCAGAGCGTCTCACTGAAGGCAGAAGTAGCCCTCAGTGATTAGCTCCACATCTTTATATATAAGCGACGAACATTCTGCTAAGTCCGTGGTCCACTAGAATCTCCACTCTAATTTCCTATACATATATAACTATAAAATATGGCTAACTATACACATAGAGAAAGAATTAATATTATACACATTCTCTGGTACAGCCACTGGTCTGCAAGCATACATACTGTATAGGTTAAACAACAGTGGATCCGTACATAATACAACATGGCGTCGGCCGGTCAGATTCTCCACGTGGCGCAACGTCGGACTAACAATTCATTCTATGCATAGCAAATTTCACATACATAATTCAACAATAATATAAATACATTACGATGAAACAGAAGTATGTTCATTTACCTTCTTGACAATGTCAGGCTGTGGCTAACTTGATTGAATTCGAATATTCAATAAGTACTGCTTCCCTAAGTCTGCTCAGTGGAGAGATTTCAGCTAGAGTGTAACTGTGTACTGCTCAGCTTTTGAATCTCGACTGCCCTCTACCTGCATCAGCCAGAACTGGTTCTACGTAACCTAGCTGTGTTCTCATTGGATGAAACATCTGAGTGGCTGTAACATCGAAGCTCTATCGTAGGCTGCGATGATGTCACTAACTGTGCGGGCGTCAAGCTACAACTGTGTGAGACTAACAGTGACCTTTTAAGTCTACACTGACTAAACAAGCAAAAGCTCAAATTGTGCGGGGTAAACTGGTCCCCTTGTTACATGGGGGACAAATGCAATACGTGAGGGACATCCCAGTTGTTATTTCTGGGGGGGGGGGGGAGGGGGGAAGTGGAGGAGGGGGTGCACTTTTGTGTCCAGAACTGTCCCCCAGTGGACTGACTGTTAATACCTAATTGTACCCCGGGGGACAGTCCGGGACACCAAAGTTTCCCCCGGGGGACACTTCCAGGTGAGGGACAGAACCGGGTGTTCGATGCGCAAACCATGCAAGTATAATCGGGCGCTGACATGGTGTTGGACCGGGCTATCCCGGGTTGGCCCGAGCGAAACTGTTCAAAGAGGGCAAGAGCAACCAATCAGCAGCTGTCTGATGGTAACTTTTTCCCCTCTTCGTAGAAAGAACACATTATTCATTTTGATGACCCGCTTGATTGTTGGTGTGGCCTGATCACATGGGCGCTTTAGCACGGTGGAGTGTCGGCTTGTCCCGCAGAAATAGCAAAACAAGCGCACCGGGCGGCAGTGTTATTTACAGGGTTGTCTCTTGGTGCAAGGTGGTCGATGTTATTAAATTATGTACTGCATGAAGCGGTCGCAATTTTATACTTTTGGGGAAGCTATGCAGAAATGTATTGACTCTTAATTACTTTATTACAGCATTACAGCATACTATTAGATACAATTGAATGATAAGAGAGTCTACTGTGTCCCCCCAACATCCCCCCCCCAAGCCATCTCCCATAGGACATACCTTGCTTCCTACATCACATGGTTGATATTATTATGACGTGTAATGTACTTGATTTGTATCTCAGGTTTGTATTTGTTTTTCATTGCGACATAAATGGCTGTATGTAATTTCATGTGATGGGTATAAGCTATTTGTTGAATTGAATTGAATTATGCATGAGGCAGATGGATAGTTTGCAAAATGTGTGCTACAAGGAACAAACAAAATATTTAGCTTTATTTATTATTATTAATTTCTTTTTTTTGTTGCTTTTCTGTAAAGCGCTGAGCTGTAGTGAAGAAGGGCGCTGTACAAATATGTATTATTATTATTATTATTATTATTATTATTATTATTATTATTGTTGTTGTTGTTTTTATTATTATTATTTTTATTATATAGGCCTACTATTGTGAAGTAAATATTCTGATCTTATAACAGAAAGTACAAGCAGTAAATCAGAAGTTAAAATGGTAGTAGTTTCTATTGTCAGTGAGCTATGCAATGACATCTAAACATTGCTGTCTGATAGTATGTAAATAATACAGGTAAATACATTACTGAATTGAATTTTAACTGCCCCGTAGAACGTATTTAAAAAAAAAAACCATTGCATTAGCCTTTTGTGTCACATAACAGATTTCACATCGATGGGAAGTTATTGAATATAATGAGAAAGAGGGCAATTAATAATTTACTCCTTTTGGCGATCTACCAGCATTTGTGTTCGCTGAAAAATTCAAAATTTATCTGCTTCCTTACTTTATCTAGTCTTTTATGTGTTTAGTCAGAAAGACAAGATACTCATTACATCTGTCGTTTAAAAGAAAGAAAAATAAGACATATGATATACCAAACATTTATTATCATCCAAAAACAGTTCTAAAATTATTTGGAAAGCAATTAATAATTAAACAAACAAATCACCTTCATCTACAGTAATTAAAAATATTTCCCCTGACACACTGAATTTACATTTTGTCAAAACGTCTGATAGAATTATAAATGCTAACAAATCAAAATAAAATAATGTACATACATTACAAGAGTTTGTCAGTCCAAAACATGAAAAACAAACCTTATATTCCTCTTTTGTCAACTGAATTTGTTTATAAAACATTAGGAAACCTGAAGCAATCAAATTCAAGAGGAGTTGATGAATTAGATGGTAAAATATTAAAATTGTCTGCTCCGCTTATTACTGAAACTTTAATTTAATATATACAATTTATGCATTAACAAGTCATGTTTTCATATCATGTTTAAACAAGCTAAAGTTATTCCGCTTGTTAAGTCTGGTGATAGTTCTGACCTATAAAAATTATAGACCCATTTCAATTCTTTCTATCATATCTAAGCTGCCGGAAATGCACATTAACCAAACATATTCTAGACCATTTCACACACAAAAAAAACAACCTGTTACATGAAAATCAATCTGGTTTCAGAGCTAAGCATTCATGTCATACAGCTCTTACACCTTTGATAGAGCAATTGCTGAATAATATTAAGGAGCACACATTTTCCGGAGCATTATTCGTTGACTTCGCAAAAGCTTTTGATGTAATTGACCATGACCTCCTATTACGTAAATTACAACTATATGGTATTAGCTTTAAATCACCTGATCTTCTAAAAAAAATCTTTCATTTCTGACAGAGAGCAGTACGTCTTTATTAATAACCAAAAATCACAGTTTTAGGCTGTTACTATTGGAGTACCTCCAGGATCGATCTTAGGGCCATTATTATTTTGTGTCTTTATAAATGATCATCCCTTTCACATTTCTATTTCTTGCGATCACTTTGCGAATGACAACACATTATACCCCAAGAATGCAAAAATGCATAATTTAGCCTCCTCTTTACAAATAGGGGCAAATGAACTACAGGAATTGGCTGCATTTAATCACATGACACTCAATCCGGACAAAATTAAATCCATGTTAATTACAGCTAGACAACAAAGTCAAAGTTTTTCTATGAAACTCCATCCCTTAAAGCTTTGCAACAAAACAGTTGAAGAAGTACAATGTCATAAACTTCTTGGAGTGATATTAGAAAATAATCTTTTTCGGTTGCAGCATATTTTAAATGTTAGTAGAACTATTTCCAGACGGACTTATCAATTATCAAGGATTAAACATTATTTAAATCTGCATTCTCGTAAACTATTACATTTTGGACATATTCAATTATTTATTGAATATTCTTCAACTATTTGGGATTTTGCTAGTAGCAATGCATTGAAGCCTTTATTTAGGATTCATAAACGTGCAATTAAAATGGTTATTCTAAAAAACAAAATCTTCTTGAATTATTACAAACAGATCAACATACTACCTCTTGCCAACAGATTAAATTTAATAAAGGAATGCACAAGAACCTTTCTGGTAATGCACCTTCTTATCTGTCTTCTCTTTTTTGGTAGGAAAATTACCAGATTTTCTATCAAACTAAATATCCCATTTCCCAGAATTGACCTGTTTAAAACCAGTCTGTCATATTCAGGTTCCACATTCTGGAATAACATTCCAGAAGTTCTCCGCAGTGCAGTCACTAAATACACATCCATTAGAAACCGTCTTTTACAGCACATTAAAATGAGTTCATTAGCTACTCAGCAAGAGTTCTACATTCATAACTTTCATTAGATTGTTTTACATAAGTTGTGTGTATGTGTATGTATGTGTGTGTCTGCGCGCAGATCTTGGTTATATGGTTACTTTAGGATGTTTTTGTTATGAAGTTATTTTGTTATATTAATTGTTATTGTTACAAGCCCCAATGGCCAGATGTAAAAAAGCACACCTAAAGCTTATTCTTTTACTCTTGTTAAATAAAATTGCTATTTTATCTTATCTTGTCGAAAACCCCTTGAGTAATAGGCTTACTCTCTGCTTTATTACGATGTCTATGATTACTCCCGGGTCGATGTTTTTATGATATATAGCGTATGGAAAATGTCTGCCTAATTGTCCTTTTTTCCCGAGCTCTGCAGACTTTATTGATTTTTGTTTTTTTTTAGTTAACTCAGAAAATGGCTGCCCAATGTTATTTCTCTCTCTCTCTCTCTCTCTCTCTCTCTCTCTCTCTCTCTCTCTCTCTCTCTCTCTCTCTCTCTCTCTCTCTCACTCTCTCTCTTTCTCTCTCTGTATTATTGGCTGTCGCAAGCTACTGCTCTGTCAGTGCGACAATTTGGTCACTCAAAATCTGGAAGCAACAATGCCGAGCTGAATGAATGAATGAATGAACATTGAGGTTTAACGTCTACACCCACCATTGGCGATATGGCAGACGGGGATAACCATCCCAGGGAAAGAGGGGTAGGGACCTGAATCAACACTGACCCACCAAAGCAATCAAACTGCTAAAATGGACAGTGAAAATGGCCACATTTTATATCGCCCACCACGGGATTCGACCCTGGGTCATCGGTGTGCCAGGCGAACGCTCTACCAATTGAGGTACAGCGGTGGGACGAGTGCCGAGCTACCCTGCCTTGACACTTTTCTACTAATCCATCAGTCTGTGTGTGTGTGTGGGGGTGTGGGGGTGTGGGTGTGTTTCTGTGTGTGTAATAAGGCCTTTGTACAATCATGATCAAGCTTGAATATTGTCTTTGACGTGTTCACTTCTCTAAATGAATATATCTATATCTATACATAATATATTCATGCGGTTTATGGAGAATAAAATTTTGAAATGTGTTTGTAAACTATGTAAATGCAGAATTTATTGACTCTTAAGTTTTAGTCCAACTCTGAAACTATTCTGCCGCATGGTTATTTGCATCTTGTCTCATATATGGTAAAATATATTAATAACTTCTGCTGCATTATATCCCGGTAGCATTATTAGCTTTTGTATCGGGAAAGATTTTATTGACTGAAACAAACGGTTACTGCATTCCTAAAATCTGTACGCAGCTAGATGTTTAGTTTACACGGACTTGACAAAGTCAGACAGTCTTATTGTCATACATTTTGCTTCACCACTATGCATCATTCATTAACCTTTTATGTAATGTTAACTGTTTTTCAAGGTTGATGACTATTTTGCGATATATGCCGTTTTCTGTTGACTTCCGAAACGTATTTCCACTTTCCCGACTCTTTGCTAATGACGGATTCATCGCGATGTTTGTTAACGATTAAAGTTTTCTTGGATTTTGTTTGGTGCATTATTGTATTGACTCAGTCTCATTAAACAAATCAATACCTTATTACTCTCCAAGACCCCTTGAAGTCCTTTTTTTTCCTCTCCAGGCTTTCAAAGCTGATCCACCGATTACGTTGTTTATAGGAAAAAACTTAATTTTACGACATAGCGTAGGAGGACTGATGGAGTTTTATTATCAAGATGAAAGGTCTGGATTCATTGAACTTCCGAGTAGTTGTGACATTATTTTGTTACTTTTAAGTTTGTTGTTTTAAAGACGGATTCGTTGCGATGTTTTAAAAGGATTAAAGTGTGTGTGTGCGTGCGTGTGTGTGGGTGCGGGTGTGTGTGGGTGTGTGTATGTATGTGTGTGTGTGTTTTTTGTGTTTTGTTCCCACGGACATTGTGCATTATTGTATTGACTTAAAAAATACCCTAATATATTATTCTCCAAGATTCCTTAAGTGCTTTTGTTGTTGTTGTTGTTGTTGTTTCATGCTTTCAGAGCTTATCTACTGATTATTACTTTTTTAAAAGGAAGAACCTCAATTTTAACGACACAGCGTAGGGCTAATGGAGTTTTATTGTAATTATGAAATATCTGGATCCATTGAACTTTCGATTTATTGGTGATATTGTTTGTTTTATTTTTTTCTGTTTCTGGTCCTTGGTTTAAACACACAAACACACCTACAAATACAAAAACACACCCACACAAACAACACAACACACACACACACGAACATTGACTGTGGATGGAAACGGGCAAAAAAATATATTATTGCAATCCATGAAACACATTGCTAAATGTATTATCTTTAAGCGTGATTGTTGAAAGTATATTAAGTGTAGTTTTTTTTGGTGTTGACTCACACTTTATTATTATTGTTATAGCGATCTTGGGTGTTGACTGTAATTTTTAACAGTTTACACGTTTTAGTCTCTTTACCTTTTTAAGGGTACGGATGGGTTTGTGGTTTAACCCAGTATTCACATTATACATTTTCTCTCAATATTTTGTTAAATGTCTTTATCTCGTGACTTGTATGCCTATGCTGTGAACAACATGGTTCATCAGCGCTATGCAAGTGACCATTTATCAATCTATTACTATTTTGGTGTAATGTCGATAAAAATAGTCAAGAATCCATTGACGTTTTGTTGCATAGCCCGGCAAGAAAGGATATTGCCGTATAATTTACAGGTCTGCAGTTGATGAGTTTTTTTTTTTAGTACTGTTACATAAGTTTATGAATATAGTTCAACTTTAAATTATTAGATTTGGTTATATGTTTGTGTGTCCGCGCGTGAGAAATACTGTATGGTCTAAAATGACATGTATGTGAACAGAATTTAAAATAAATGATTGAATTGAGTTTTGAATCTGCTGATTAGAAATGTTAAACCACGCGCACAAGGTAAAATTAATCCCTGACTGCTGGCGCTTTGAAATAAAAGTTGGCAAAATCGTTGAAGTGGTGTAATAAGGTCCAACGGAGTAAGACAATAAATATAAACAAATAAAACAATAGCAGCTGGGGTTTCGAGTCTGCAGAGACCAAACAATGACTGAATGTAAATTTGTGAAAATTTGAGTTTTCCGATTAGTTTTCTTCAAATGATCACCACTTTAGTCGACCCGTTGGCCTTTGACGAGTTTAAGACTCGACGCGTTCGCTGTCGAGTTTAACAATAATGGACCTTGATTTTTGTGCGCTGACCTTGGCTAAAAGACCTATTAGGCTCATAGCCTGTTGTTTTTTGGAGTTTGGATTTTGGTGGAGAGAGAAGGGGGGAGGTATGGTATGGAGGGTGGGTGTTGGGTAGGTAAGGAGAAACGGGAGCTACAGTGTAATGCTGGGTGCATTGATGCTTCTGGCACTCACCCGTCATGGTCTCTTTAAAGTTCGGTCCCGTGAAAAGCTCTGTGGGTTCGGGCACTGAATACAACAGACCCAACTTTTCCCGGCGTTTCGTAAGAGGCGACTAATAGATTTGATGTCAGCACGGCATTACTGGGCGAAAGTCTTCTACACAGAAGTCACCGGCCAGGATGGAGGAACCTATGTTACTACAGGTTCAACGACCACGTGCTTGGGGCCAAGGCGAGCCACACTGTACTCGTGGATTTCGGCTGTGGCCCACAGCCTGGAGAGGACTGGGCCCTGCCAGGTCCTTCTTGCCCAAGACAAACCATATGATAAAAAGTCCCACTCACACCATACCGGATCGGCCATCGCCCGTCTCACCAAGGACCGCGCCTTCCGTTGGCCACCAGGACGGATAAGTGTGCTACTGATGGACAACTTAGCAAGATCCGCAAGATGGTTAAACGATCATCTGTGGTGCCCCAACGACCTTCGAGTTACGCGATAGAATAGGAAAAATAGGAATAAAATAGGCGATGAAATGCATGCGTATGCTCAGACTAGACCTCGATTTACACTCTCATCTGAAAGGAGTATGTGATTTAGTAAGCCTCTTACCTCATTTTGGTATCTCTGGGTCGGTACTAAAGTGGTTTCAGTCTTATATCTTCGAAAGGAAGCAGGCTGTTGTTGTGAATGGCAGCGTGTCTAATGAGACAGAAATGATCTTTGTTGTGCCACAGGGTTCTGTTTTATGACCTGTGCTGTTTGTGATGTACACCAGACCATTGCTGATACTGCTTAATAATCATGCCATTGATAATTAGTCGTTCGCTGACGATACACAGCTGTACAAATCTTCCCGTCCTTCTGAGATTCATTCTTCCGTCCAGAGCGTGCAGTAGTGCATTTCTGATGTAAGGTCTTGGATGCCTCACAACAAACTTAAATTGAATGATGACAAAACAGAAGCGCTGTTATTCCACAATCCTAGATCGTCTTTACACTCTACCCTTCCTACTTCTATTTCTGTTGGCAACTCTGACATTATTTTCTCATCCTCTGCCAGGAATCTCGGTTACATCATTTTTGATGACATTTCCCTTGATAACCATGTTTCACATGTTTGTCGTTCAGCATACGCTGCCATTCGCCAAATCAGCTCAATCCGTCAGTATCTTACAGTATATGCCACCAAAGCTCTGGTGTGTGCCTTTGTTCTCTCTTGTCTAGACTATTGAAACTCCCTACTCACTGACTGTCCTAAATCTTTGATCGATAAACTACAAAAAGTTCAAAATACTTCAGCACGGCTCGTACCGAAAGCAAAAAAACATGATCACGTGACACCACTACTATTTTCCCTTTACTGGCTTCCTATTCAAGCACGCATTGACTACAAACTGTCAGTTCTCTGTCAGTTTCTTCTCTGATACCTGTCCATCCTATCTTAGTCAACTCCTGTCTGCTTACTACCTGCCCGACAGTTTGCGTTCACCTGCAGACACTCATGTCCTCACTACACCAAGAGTGCGCACAAAAACCTATAGTGAAAGATCTTTTGCTTTTTGTGGCCCTAAACAATGGAATTCGCTGCCAGCTAACATTCGTAGTATTGCGTCCACGCAGATCTTAAAAAAAGCACTCAAAACACATCTTTTCAAGCATTACTTTCCCACTGATTGAACTCACGAACATCGTAATTATTCCGCCTGCTGACAACCAGTCGGCTGCCCTATTTTAAACTGTTACCTTGTGGTGAATGCTTGTGTTCGTATTGAAGGTCATATATCAATTTTATATAAGGGTATTTATTAATGTCGTACAAGTTCTTTTATACTAATAGTTTAGTGAAATGTATCTGTTTTAGTTGAGTCTAGTCCTTTTAATGTTGTGATTCATGTCTTGTCATTGTATTTTACTGTTTTAAGAATTGTTTACAATCTAATGTTTTTGTTTAATAAGTGTGTAATGTTTTTAGTTGTATTGCTTTTGTTACATGATATGATAATGAATGATTTTTATTGTGGACATGTAGTTTGGCCAGGCGCTCGTACGTCTGTTTGTGTGTCTCTGTGTGTGTCTGTGTCTTTGTGTGTACTGTTAATTAATGTACATACTTCTGGTTTAGCAGTTTTTACTAGGCATGGGTGTTTTTTTTTATTGTTTTTTTTTACTAATTTTATTTTGTTTTAATACTATTGCTTTGTTAGTGCATTGTAAAGCATGACGAGCCCATGCTTGTTAGGGTACCAAGCTATATAAGTCTATCGTATTATTATTATTATTATTATTATTATTATTATTATTATTATTATTATTATTATTATGAAGTATTTCAAACATACTTGCCCCCCTTCTCCTCCCCTCACTTACACTCCCCCCACTCCTCCTGCGAGAATCGACACTATTCCGTCCGTTCATTCAGCATTATTAACTCCGGTAATATGTTTGGTTTTAATTTTCTCTTTAAAGGGCGAAATCTGCAAGTTCTATAAAGCGATTTCACCATGTCAAATTTATGCCCTGAAACTGAGCTGTCTGTCATGTCCCGAAGGATATATTACACATAATATTATATCAGTTCTGCAATAGTTTTAGGAGTTAATACAAACAAATGGTTTCTATACAAACCCCAGAAAAATGTCCTTAAAATGTTTTGCTCTGAAATCTAATCGCATGCCCTCTCCTAAGAGACCTAAGTTTACCAAACGTGCGACCATGTTACAATAGCGAAGTTTAAAACAAGTTGTTGGGGAAATTGTATATATGTCGTAGACAAAAGTTATGAAGCGCGAATCTATATGCATCTCCAAATATGTTTTGGACTATAAATAGATCGTCCTTAATATTCCCTGTATTGGCTTTGAACTCCTGTGGTTGTTTTCAGTATGCAGTTAACCAGTGAGTAAATCCGCGAAGCGGTGGGTAATTCCGTACCGTACTGTACGTCTTCGCGGATGTATCCATTGAGTAAATGCTTCCTGAATACTTCCACTGAAGACAGACAGCCTTTAGCGAAATACATTTATAGGAAACCTTTTAATCTGGTGTGATTTATGTTCTTTGGCCTTAGCTAGCCCTCTTGTTTCGTCTTCCTATATAGTGGGTAAGTGTGTATGTGTGTGTGTGATATACCCCGCAACTTGATCTAGTGCTGCATTTTTGAATGGGCTTGAGAGAGGCCAAAGGGCAGGACAGCATCAATTAGCTATTTTCTGTTATTTATTCATGCATGGAAACTGTTCAGACCGATGTCGCTCAAGCAGGCAATGCCTGGCCTTGTAACTGGACCTTGCTGCAGGTTTCCCAATGGAATTGCAAACATCTGATCTGTTTTTGCCCTTGGTCGGAACATTTGAATTTATAAAAAGAGAAAGGGAATCCCCCCCCCTTCCCTTTCCCTCCCCGTAACCTTTCG
>CM072512.1:113130842-113208342 GCA_036898135.1 Oncomelania hupensis
AGACCAACTATCCACACGGACTGAATGTTTGGGATTGATCGATGTTTGGGGCTTTTTGGAGCCAGGGGGCAGGGTTTGGATCAGGAGAGTCTGGAGACACTGCGGCGGAACTATTTAGAACTATACTTGAGATGTTTGGCTATTTGAGGGTGAATATTTTTATTCTTATTTATTTATTTATTTATTTATTTATTTTATTTATAGAATTTTTTTTAATTTTTTTTAAAATTTAAAACATTTATTTTATTTTATTTTGGGCGCGGGTGGAGGGAGAGAGGGGGAGATGACTCTTTATGGCTGAACCGATGATGCGATTGTAAGGGAGTTGGTATGTGTGGTTATATTACTTTCCCCTCCCCCCCTATCCCTACTGAACACTATGTTTTGGTGATGTTGGTGAATACGGTTCAGAGATAGCTTTTAAATATAATTATTCTTTATAATTAATAGAAATTTCTAAATGGTACACTATTCTTTTTAATGAACTCAATTCACTTTCTTTACTATATATGTGCTTAGACTGTTTTGTTTTGTACAGTCCTTGGGTCTTACTGATGAAGGTTTTAGTGTAATAAACCGAAAATTTTAACGCCTACTACCCAGGTGTTGTTGGTTTTATTATCAGACTTTTCAGGTCTGTGTGCCCCCAACTCTTAGGTTATGTATGTTGGTATGTATGTATGTATGTATGCGTTTGTGTGTGTGTTTTGTGTGTGGTTGTGTGTGTGTGTGTTTGCGGCATATTACTTTAATACACATCAGTTAATGTTTTATCACAACCATTCGTGAAGGACCATAGGCCTTGGGCAACAAAGACATAAGGAAACATAGACGTGGGGAAACTTGGGAATGTAAACCCGGGCAAACATAGACCTGGAAGATTTAAAACCTGGGGAGACATAGTCCTGAAGAAAATAGACTTGGGGTAACATACACATGCACTCCCTGATTTGATGGGTAGTAAGCGACTGGCGCATGGCTGTTGTATACAACGGCATTCTACAAGGTCATGAATGCTCATCATATATGATTTAACCCTATCACTCCTGTCTGTATCCAGGCGAGCATTGCGTATGGAGAGATAAAGTAGCAGCTAGAAATCATGCAGTGTTGTTTCCCTTCCATATTCCTCCTCCCCTCACGCCCTAAGGAGTGAGAGGGGGCTAGGGGCGTGCGGTATGACGGCGGTGGTCGGAATCATAAAAGAAGGAACGATGATGGTGACGGGAGACGAGATCAGACCTATTTAAAGGAAAAGATTGGAACCTATTCATCTTCAGTTCCCTATATGCCTTGTGTCTGGGGACTTTAATCTATTTAACGTAACGTAACCTGACATCTCCAAGGCCTTCGACAGAGTATGGCACAAAGGATTACTAGCTAAGTTAGAGGCTATAGGTATTAGAGGTAAGCTTCTTCAATTGTTTGCTAACTATTTAGACCAACGAAAACAAGCTGTTGTCATTAAAGGTAGCAAATCAAACTATAAAACCGTTCCGTCAGGCGTACCTCAAGGATCAGTTTTAGGCCCCCTATTGTTCCTAATCTATATTAATGACATTGTGGATAACATTGAATCAGTTATAAAACTTTTTGCAGATGATACTAGCATGTCATTAACCCTAAATAACCCAGACATACGAGCAGAAATTTTGAATTCTGATCTCCAAAAGATAAACGACTGGGCTAACACCTGGAAAGTTAGGTTTAATGAAGACAAAACAGAACTATTAACTTTCAAACGTGACGCACTACCTAACAACCCATTAAGCTTCGGAAACGCAATTTTATCTGACAACGAATTCCATAAACACTTAGGACTAACACTGCAAAGTAATTGTAAATGGGATATCCATATAAGTAACGTCATAAAGAAAATAACCATCCTCCTATCATGCTTAAGAACGTATAAATATAAGCTGTGCAGAAAAGCCTTAGAAAATATGTACAAATCCTTTGTCCTACCTCACTTTGACTATGGCGATGTAATCTGGGATAATTGTACAGACACTCAAGCTGGTTTATTGGAAAAACTCCATTTAGAAGGTATTAGAATTATTGTTGGGGCGGTGAAGGGGACCAGCCATGAGTTATTGTATAGAGAGTCTGGACAATACACATTGAAGGAGAGAAGGAAAAGACATAAGCTACTTACTTTTCATAAGATGATAAACGAGTGCTGTCCTGAGTACTTGTCCAACTTGGTCCCACAACTAGTATCAGCAGTTAATCCATATCACCGCAGAAGACCTCTAGAACGTAGAGTACCCCCATACAAAACTGAACTCTACAAAAATTCTTTTGTTCCTTCAACCACAGTATTGTGGAATGATCTCCCCGAGGAAATTCAAGAAAGCCCATCCATTAGCTTATTAAAAAGACACCTTTCCAAAGATGATCCACTTGTTCCATTGTACTATTACCTTGGGACACGACAGCAGCAGGTTTTGCATGCCCGACTCCGACTTGGCGTAAGTAACCTTAATTATGACATGTTCCGCCGTCACTTGTTAGAAGACCCAGTCTGTCAGTGTGGGCATCCTGCAGAAACATCTGAACATTTCCTCCTTTTTTGCCCTACATTCGGCACTGTACGTACGCAGACAATTAACCAATTAGACCCTCCTTTTCGAAACATCAACACCTTATTGTTTGGCAGTGAACATCTCTCCCCACAAGAAAACGCCAACATCTTTACAAAAGTCCACACATTCCTCACATCTAGTGACCGCTTCGTTTAGAAAATAGCCCAATTATGCAAATTCACATCTGATTGGTACCCTTGATACCAGCTAAACCAATCCCCATTTGTTTCCCTCTCCCTAGTAGTTACACCCCATCCCTTTGCACCAAAAGTTTATTAATAGCTGTCAGAGAGAAACTGACCAGATAATTGTCTCTTCCAACGGAATAGATGAGTTCACCATCTATTTTAAATATCTGTTCACGTGCAAACACGTAGTCTCGACCTATTTATCTCTGTGTTTGTGTGTGTGTGTGTGTGTGTGCGTGTGTGTGGGTGTGTGTGTGTGCACGCGTTGTTTTTATTTTACTTTCTTCTTTTTTTTACTTGCACGTGACTTCTTTTTTTTTCCCCTCCTCCAAACTGATTTTTTTTCTCTCATTGTTTTAGATTGCTGCAGGTATTTATTTACCTTTTAATCGACAGCTACTGTTTTGTGTAAAGTTTACTCTTGGGTGCATGTATCTGTTTCTCGTTAGTTAGTTCATTCATTTATTTCTCTATTACTTTTTTTTTTGTTTGTTCGACGTTATTGCATTTTTTTTTCTGTTATACTATAGTTATATGTTTGTTCTCTTTTCATTGTTAAAAAGATTAATTTATGTGCTCCTGTTTTTTTAAATTTATTTATTGCTTTGTACTTGTGTCTGTTCGCCAGACATTTCATTGTTGTCATTTATCAAAGGGTAACACTCATTTAAGCTTTGCTTTTGTGTGCCCTTTATGTTCTCCATGCCTGGTTTACTTGTTTCGTGAATAAAATTATGTTTAAACCAACCTATTCATCTGCATGGTATGTTTTAATCTCCTTTGTCTCAAGCTCTCTCTATCGCGTCGTTTGATAGTGCGGTCTGATACGAACCAAGTGGACGAGCGTGGACAGGGAGAGGGTGGGGATAGGAAGGCAGGTAGGAGGAGTATGAGATAGGGAGGGGGGAGGGAGTCGGAAGGAGGGAGCGGGTAGGAGGAGCCCGGGGTGACTGTTTTTTAATGTACGATGCACGATATACTTCTGTCCATTCAACGGCATTTTCCATGGGAGAATAGCAAACACAGAAATTAGAGACACACAATATAATCTTCACAAAATGTCGAAGGCTTGACAGCCAATTACGTGGAGCGCTGGATGTTATTTTCATCATCATCATCATCATCATCATCATCATCATCATCATCATCATCATCATCATCATCATCATCATCATCATCATCATCACATCATCATCATCATCATCATCATCATCATCATCATCATCATCATCATCATCACCATCATCATCATCACCATCATCATCATCATCATCATCATCATCATCATCATCATCATCATCATCACCATCATCATCATCATCATCATCATCATCACCATCATCATCATCACCATCATCATCATCATCATCATCATCATCATCATCATCATCATCATCATCATCATCATCATCATCTATGTTTAATGGGATTTGCGGATTAGGAGGGAATGGAGAACGGATTCATTGGGTGATGAAATCTACCTAGAAAGGTATTAATTTGTTGTCGTTTTATGCTTTGTTTTATTAGAAAAAACAAAGAGGCTGTAATGACAAAAGCGTAAAGAATGTGTATCAACCGTAACCTTCACGGTCTTTTGGTGTAGCGATCAGATTTATATCGCAATGCTCTTTATAAATCCGGTTCTATGTTACGTGCGGGAATCCTATTTATGATTTTTTTGGTTGGTGTCGAGTAGTAAAGCAAACGTAAAGACAATCCGTATCATACATCTGTGTAGTTTCCAAGTTTTAATAATACTACGATGAGACAGAAATAATAATTTTCCTTGTAGAGACTGGCTCGATGGATGAGCAATTTACCAAGGTGTCTTGTGGGGGATTAACAATAAATACAGCTAGAGATTTAGAGAGAACTAAAGACCAATTACAAATCTCTATAGATTCGAGTTCTTGACGAGGTTTTAATGCCGCAAACATTAAACTATGATTTTCTTACTTGTTCCTTTGGAAGGTGTGCGTTGAAGTGGGTCAGACAAGAGGATTTGCCACCGTGCGCGTTCTTGAGAGCTGTCATGCATTTTTCATGGAGAAAAAGTAAACAGAAGTTTTAGCAATGTTGAAACCCTAACGAGATTTAAATGAGTGCTCATATTTAAACAAATAATTGTATTGATGAGACGGGATGAAATAGGGATGAAGGCGGTTTAGCACCATAGGAGAATCAGAAGGATTCAGAGCTATGCATTTGTTTATTAAGAAAAGAAGCGACTTTAAATAAAATTCAAACTTTCTTAAAATAATGTGAAATACATTTAACGAATTTTTGATGCTGTACGATAAGATTTAAAGTTAAACAAATATATTCCTTGCAGGGGCTGTGTTGAAAGAAGAAAAATAATAATTTAGCATCTTTAAGTACAAATAATTTGATATTATTTTTTTTATATTGGGAACAGTAACTTTTAGATGAAATTAAGATTGTCTTTGAGTCTAGAGGCCAAAATCTACATTTTGAAAAAGGAATTATATTTTTGGGGACGAGGATGATAAAAATGGGATTTGACACTATCGAGTGAATTCTGGCCCAGGAATCTAATTTTACCCTTGAGAAAATCAAACAGAGAAAATGTAAATTTTCGTATTGTGATGTCCTTTAATGAGATTTTGATTTGTGTACGATCAGATATAAACACTAATTTTTTGGTCTGGACGAGGCTCAAGAGAGTTTGCCGTGCCCCTCTCCGGCCCCCTCCCCCTGCCCATAGATCGGATTGCCAGAATACTGTCTATGATTAAAAGAAAAAATATATGTACATGAACATATATAAATTATATAATGCATATTTTATGTATATGTATAGATCTATAGTAAATGTGTACTTTCATGTAAATGTAATATTTTTATTTTATTGGGAGAAAAACTAACACAGAATAGACTACAAACACATGTATTAATAATGACGAGCCCTTATAAAAAGATATATTGATACTATGATAGTATTAAAACAGTTATTTTCTTAAGTTACTTCATTGGTCACTAAATATTTAATCAATTCAAGCTTTTCTAAGAACTGGGCTTAGTTTGAATGCTTCCGATTTTTTGAATATAGTTAATCTTTTCAACCAAGGCAAAAGAATACCTGGAACAAGGACAGGGAAGCGATATTTTAAAATACTATGTGTGTGTGAGTGTGAGTGTGTGTGTGTGTGCGTGTGGGTGTGTGTTTGTGTGTGTGTGTGTGTGTGTACACGGAGAAAGGGAATAGAAGGCAAAAGTTTAGACCCGACTGATTAATTGAATTTTTTTTTTTTACTGTTTGCCTCCTGTAACGTGTATGTCTGTTGTGACTGTTACTCCCAATGTTATTTTAATCCATGCAATGTTGCTTGTTGTTGAATTATATAGTAAAGCTGTGTATTGTTAGTTCCTTTAAATGTAATATCACCGTGGTGATATTAGACACGCTGTACAGTACATTGACGTTAAGACCACAGGCCACTGAGCAATGTTTTAAGGGTGTTCAAAGAACATCAATTGTTTGAGAAAACACAAGCAAAAGCCCACCGTGACAGCTGCATTAGTTTTCTATTCTAAGCTACTGGCCTCGAACTTGAACCCTCGGGATCTATGCCACGATCAGTTTATCAACCAGCAGCCTGTCTCCAGGTCTTTGAGGGAGAGGAACGAGTGGCGCACAGAAGAAAAACGAAAGAGAGAGAGAGAGAGGGGGGGAGGGAGGGAGGTAGAGAGAGAAAGAGGTGGGGGAAGGAGAGGAGGAGGATGTTGATTGAGGGAGACAGGAAGAATGAAGGAGAACTTTAGGGTTATTGGTGGCATACCCATGTGTGCCGGAACGGAAATAGGAAAAGGATGTGGAAAGAAAAGGGGTTTGGGGGGGGGGGAGAGAAAGAGAGAGAGAGAGAGAGGGAGGAAGAGAGAGTGAGAGAGAAAGAGAATAAATTATCAAAGCGTCAACGCGTTTCTCTCTCTCTCTCTCTCTCTCTCTCTCTCTGTCTTTCTCTCTCTCTCTCTTTGTCTTTCTTTCTCTCTCTTTGTCTTTCTCTCTCTCTCTCTCTCTCTCTCTCTCTCTCTCTCTCTCTCTCTCTCTCTCTCTCTCCCTCTGCGTTGACGCTTTGATAATGTATTGTCTATAACTGTACACATCATTAAGACAAGGATTCGCACACCATTACTGAAAAATACACCCATCCACTCTCTTCATGCACAAATTAATGGAACTACTAATCTGTTAAATAAGCAGTTTTGCATGTACATTTAAATATTAGCACAGGATCGTCACGAAACATCAAGAACTAATGCCCAACAGTTTGTTTCGCAAATTCTTAGCATCAGCAATGTATTTCGCTAGATTCAACATCTTACTTTCATTTTTACATGCCAACAAGAAAGAAAGGTCGATCACAGTTGGATTGTGTTTAATGGATATCCATGTTGTGCTTTTTGGTCGTAAATAAAACAGAAAATTCAATTCGTTTCCTTCAGCTTTATCACATACTGGACACTTATTGTTTTTATTTGTTCTGTCCACAAACCACAACATATTATTTGTAAATCCACATACTTTGAGCCTAAAGCGAGCAAAACATTATCTGTACCAACGATTAGTTAGAAATAAAAGGTATCTCGCGTGATCAAAATGAGACTTTAAAGAACTGTAAATTGTAAATTTGTCATTGTTCTCTATTTCCCAATGCCAGTTCTGCATAAAGCATGAAATGAGCCTGTCCTTAAACTCTTAAATGAAACTTGATTTTTGTCCCTCTTCCTGGCTTAACCAAACAATCCCAAATCCATTTTTCATTAATCTTCTTTTTATCCCTGCAAACCAGGTAGTTTTACTTTCTCGTGTTGGTTCAGCATCATATCATATGCCTGCCTATGCAGAGCCTGGCATTCTGAAGACGCATTAATTTCAACCAATACTTTAAACATCTCACCTGCACTCTGATGTACAATGGGTATCTTCCTGTTTCCCCGTAAATCAATTTGAAGCGCTCCATAAGTCAGAATTGGCTCTATCTGAGTGTCAGACAATTTCCTGAACAAAGTCGGGTCAATTGTGTCAAGCGTTTTGAGAGATCGGATAAATCTCCATGACCCCTTTTCTACCTTTTCTGCGCACGTCTTGCAGAGCTGAATTTACACTTAATTTACTCGTAGTTGTAAATATAATTCCCAAATATTTATATGAGTTTGTTTACTTTATCTCTTCTCCCGCATATAACCACTTTTCTTTTCATGCTAGATCCCCCCCACCCCGCACTCCCATCCTTTTCTAAAAACCATAATGTTCGTCTTACCCAGATGTACAGTCAGAGAGAGCCTGTCAACTTCACACCTGAGGCAAACCCACAATTGTGTCCGATATAAGAATCACATCCTCGGCAAATAAAAGAAAACATATTTCCACTGCTGCTGGTACCAGCTGAATTCCACATTTACCATTCTTGGACAATTCAACTGCTAGTTTATTAATAAAGAATGAAAACATTTTCGGGCTGAGGAGACAACCCTGCTTTACTCCGATAGGGCACTCTAAATAATCAGAATACACACCTTTGTCTCTTACACAAGCAAGTACAGTGTTATATACACCTCACAATGAAAAATACGGTTTATTGTTAACTCTAGCTCTGCGTAATACATGCCACAATTTGTTTCTATCAACAAAATCAAAAGCCTTTTTGAAGTCAACAAAAGCATTTGCATTTTTTATAAGTATCGCTGCACAACAGAGAAAAAGTAAAAATTTGGACTACGGTGCTGTATTCTGTCCTAAAATCTGCTGTTCCTCCACTCATTCTCGTTTGGTTCAACCCACTGTGTTATTTTGTTTAAAATATGTGTATACACTTTGCCAACAATACTATTTAGTGAAACACCCCTGTAGACATCTGGGTTATTCACATCCCCCATTTTATAAATTAGTTCAATAACTGACTTTGACCATTCCATTGGAAAAATACCGCTATCAAACAAATAGTTTAAAAGACTGATACGATAATCAACAACAGCATCCCCACTTGTTTATAAAAGACTGATCAGATAATCAACAACAGCATCCCCACTTGTTTATTGTTCCATCATAAAAAAAATTGCTCAAAAAATTAATTGTAAAGAATGTCAGTTACCGGTTGTATAAAACCACATTATAGATAGATAGATAAAATAAGACAACATTATTATCTTTTTCAAGACATTATATATACTTGTTGGAGTGGCATTTTCTTTTGTCAAGTATCTTTTGTGGTTTGTAGTCACCGAGAAATATTGTTATTACTGATTAAAATATTAATTCTTTGTGTATAATAATTAATACCTTGTACAAATAAGTTAAATAATTTATTATTCTACAGCCACTTGTGATCTTATTTAGGCTGTAGCAAGAAAAACTTTAAACTACTATCTCAGTCATTTCTTATTATTTTTGTTCACTAGTTTTGTTTTTCATTATAGTTAAGTGTGATTGTGGGTCCGGGTGGGTTAATTAGTGATAAAGAAGAAGAAGAAGAAAAAGAAGAAGAAGAAGAAGAAGAAGAAGATTTATTCACCAAGTAAAAACGTTACAAGGACTTTGGTGTGGCATGGCGACAATGAAATACATCCTTTCTTGCACAGTCACACATGCATTCATCGTGTCATACACTTCATTGGCATTCATCTTGCATACAGCACTAAAGGATAGGTAAACACAGTGTTAAACATACATCAGTCATATAAATTATGACAAATTATGGAGTCACACACACACTGCAAGTAAAGCAAAATACAGCAGTAAAACAATATAAGAACATTAAATAAAATGATGAGAATGATTAAGAATGTTAAGCTTCACATCCAAATCTACACACACCACAACACAGCACACCACACACACACACGCACACACACACAACAGTATGTAATGATTAGTATATTCCTATTGTACAAAGGTTCAAATCAAGCAATGGTTGTGAGTTTCCAGTTTATACAGATCATTCCATGGTTGGTGATGTACTGAGAACAGCATATGGGAAGAAACTGTTTCTGAATCGAGAAGTTCTGGCTCTGAAAGCACGGAACCGACGGCTAGAGGGCAGAAGCTCGAAGAGACTGTTGGCTGGGTGTGATGGATCGCAGACTATCTTTCCCGTTTTCCGTTTCATTCGCGTTGTGAAAATGGAGGCGACAGATGGAAAGTCGCAACTAGCTATTTTGGAGGCAGTCTTAACAATGTGCTCGAGCTGTTTCTTTTCTATCGCGGTTGTGCTGTCATACCAGACAGTGATAGAGAAGCACAAAATGCTCTCTATTACCGCGCGATAGAACTGTGCCATAATTTCACTAGACATACCGAAGTTTCGCAGCTGTCTCAGAAAGTGGAGACGCTGTTGGCACTTTTTCACAATAGACGTGGTGTTATTATTCCACCTCAGGTCGCTCGAGATGACGGAACCGAGAAATTTGAACGAGTCGACCTGCTCAACGGTTTCCCTCTCCATTGATGACAAGGGGCAATACCGGGATCTTTAAATATATAAATAATATAGATTAGGTTATTTTGTGTTAATAAAATTGTTGTAATTGTTCCCTCTTGTGTTTTGTGTGTTAGATATTTGGGATGGTTGTTTCTCGTGTGGTTAGCACGCACTGATGTACCCACTGTAGATAGTGGATGTGACAACAATATTCGTTAACTTGGGCTTCAGTCTGCTGTACATTAAAAATATTTTTTTAAGTTTTCATACCACTGCTCTTTGGTGATGTCATTGTAAATAGCAGATTTCCTGTTTACTGATCCTATCGTCTGCCTAAAAATCGTCAGGTCATTAACAGACTGCTTCAATATCGCTAACCTGTTTTGGGTAAATTCTCATTTCATTTCTCTCAAAAACTGTCTGTACTCTTGTCTTTCTATAACATATTCATTTTTTCTCTCCTAGACTGCTTAAGCCCTATGGAAAGCCCGCAGCAGCTTTCTCTACGAGACTTCTTCTGTGCACACTCCCTATCAAACCAATCTTGTCTTTTGTGGATTTCTTTCCAACAGTTCTGACCATGCACGCCACTGCACCACATAGTGCCGATGCAAACACGTCAATGGATTTATCAACGTCCTCCCGTAGTAATGTATGGGCATTCTGTATTTGGTCTTGAAAGACTATATAATGAATTTCATCTTTGAAAGTTTGCATAAGATGTTCAGACCAAACAATGCGGTCTTCACCACTGGGTCTAGCGTCTTTTGAACCCGGCCCGTTAAGCTTTACTGACATCCTGAATTCTACTGGAAGACACCAGGACTGAATATGATCTTTTACATTTAAGAAGCAGGAATGGATGAAAAAAAAGTCTTACATAAAACAACATAGTCGACAACACTACAACCATGTGGTGACACGTAAGTTTATTCCCCACAATCGCCCCCCTCACTACTACCGTTATTTACGATACAATCAAACAAAAAAAACTAAAATTTAGCAGTGACCTGCCGAACGAGTTTACTACTTGATCCCTTGATCGTCTCATCATGCCTACGTCATTATAACCCAAAGCGGGTGAGTAATTTAACATATCCTCTCTGTGAGGTTGTTCAAAACCAGTTCTAGCATTTAAGTCACCAAAAAAAAAAAGTAAACATGTTCAGTATGCGTTAAATTACTCAGCATCTCTTCAAAAATTACTATTCCATCTTTAAGGTATGTAGTTTTATACGCTGGGTTATTTTTAGGTGAAATATAACATGCCAGTTAAAGTATATCTTTGTCAATTCCAAAAACACATTTATCTACCTTTACTGCAACTATATAGTCGCAGTCTACGTTCACTGGTAATATAAATTTAGCAAAGCAACTTTTTTTTTACCAAGAGTAGAACCCCACCCGAATTTCTGCATTTGTGAGAATAGAATCTTTCTGTACTAGCAGGTGCTGCTAATTTTCAAAATACCGTAAAAATTCCAGTAAATTAAAAATCTTTATTAGCCCATTTTTTTGTCTGGCAAACAAAATTGAAACTTGAAACGTAACTTAAGAAAGAGGGATCACTTAACTTTACTGGCAAGTTTGCCACATTATAGGTAAGGATTGTAAGGTTGTGTTCATGAGGATCCTGCCTCATATCCTATTGTTTGGGTCTTTTAGAACGCCACACCCATGGACCGATGCCCTGTCGTTCTTTGCTGCCCATCTGCCTTGTTCTGCCAGCCACATCGCCCTCACTGCCATCGCCGCCGTTACCACCAGTAGCACTAACTGTAGTAGCGTGGTCATCCACAACGCCACCGTCAACAACGCCAACTCGGTCGCCTCCAGTGCCATCACTAGCAACACCAAGTTCTGCAACGCCACCAACAGTAAGGTCCACTTCTGTAAAGCCATCACCAGTAGCGCCAACTTCTGTAACGCCATCACCAGTAGCGTCAACGTCCGTAGCGCCATCGCCAGTAACGTCATTTATGTTGCCTTTCGCGCCAGCTCTGTCGCGCGCCTCCTTCTTCGCCGGAAAATTGAATGCCCTCCACCGGCCAGTCACTTTACAATAAAGACATCCCACGCGGGGGACGGCTGAGGGTTGACCTCAACTACGCGAAAACCCCGGTTACAAAAACAAAATAGAATACAACCATCATTATAAATCATCAACAAAACACATACATATAAAATGCCTATAGTGCGAAATAATACAATCATAGGAAGCCCTAGTGACCACCCGGCAGAAAGCGTCCAACACTCCCAAGCTGATCCAACAGACCTCATACACAAACAAGGAGTCTTGTCCAGGAAGAGTTTTCAAGAAAAAAGGTAGGTCATTGATCTAGCGAAGAAGAAGAAAGTATAGCAGAGTGATAGGACAGATCAGGAATGGGAAAGAGAGAATGATGAAGACAGCGACAGTGGGAATTTAAAGCACTAAATTTCCAGAAAGTGGGGATACTATTTATACTGAAACCCCCGGCACTCCAACGGGGGGAACTGTTGCCGCAGTGAATTAGTCATGCCTACAAAGGCAAGACAGGTTTTCAACTGGAGCTTTCACTGTTCCCTTTATAGGTTAGAACAATCTACAGTGGCAAGATTGCTCATGACCCCAAGGGGTGAGAGAGAGAGAGAGAGAGAGAGAGAGAGAGAGAGGAGGGGTGGGGGGAGAGAATAGAACAGTGGAAGACGTAGAAAGAAAAGAGAGAAGGGAATAGAACAACAGGAGGAGGAGGTTGAAGAACAGAGGAGAAAGCGAGGGGGGAAGGGGAGAGAGAGAAGGAGAGAGTGAGTGAATAAGAGAAATAAGTGCTGGAACCTAACGGGTGCAGAGTTCCCTCGCGTGCTGTCACTCGCACACATACACACACACACACCCACACAGACACACACACACACCATGTATTGCAGACAATAAAGAAGGAGGAAAAGGGAGAAGACGCTAAAGGAGAAGGGGGAAGAGGAGGGTTACGAAGATACTATTCCCGGATTTTAAAGATACTGACGGTCATGTCCTACGCGGTGAGTGCCAGTCACATAAATACGTCGATTGAGGCGTTAAGAATGCAATCTGGCTTTGCCCTCAGAAGCTCTTGAGCTGGAAAAGCGCTTTATAAGAAGGATAAAATAACTTGAAATGAAATGAAATAACAAAAATGAACAGGTGACGTCATCATGATTACATCACTCGATTTGCACAAGCTTGGTTTTACGTTGGAGGCATAGGTAAAGTCTAAGTATATACCAAACTTGAACCAAATCCATCAAGTAGTTTGAGAGAAAATAGGATTAGAACAAAACAAGAAATGATGATGTCACCATGCATGATGACGTCACACGATGACTCACTGATTATACAATTCTTAAGGTTCAAGGCATCTGTACACTCTAATTACATACGAAGTTTAAAAAAAAATTATGACGTCACAATGATTACGTCACTCGATTGGTTGCAAGGTTGGTTGTATATAAAGTCAAACTTTAACCAAATTCCTGCAGGAGTCTGGGAGAAAATAGAAATAGAAAAAAAAAACGCAACAAATTATTACGTAACCATGAAGACGTCCCCCGATATGCATACTGTTTTGTCAACTGATTGGGTTCACTATTTCACTACTAAATAAAAAGTTTCAAAGATATCGGTCCATTAGTTTCAGAAAAAAATACGCAAATTTCATCTCCGGGCGTACGGACGCCGGCCACTGGACACTGGACGGACAAAAAGCCAACAACAATAGCTCCCGAGCTGAACTGTCAGTCAGTAACATACAGACGATGACCCCTGGAACTGGGTGATTATAAAATTCTCGCGGATCATGCTTCGGCGGTATTGGATTCATGCCTTGTTATACGCGCAGGTCATAGAATAGTGCTACGGGGTGGGCCATCGACATTCGACTTCTGCGTCACTGGGATATAGCAGGAGAAAGCAAAAAGAAAGGAGGAGAAAACAAAGAGGGTTCATTATTATATTGAAATATACTTGGCACCTTAAGAAGGTTGTGAGGTGATACAACGGCGTGCATTATGGAGAAAGTGAATATTCCCGCATAAAACCTGGGCCTTTGGAGAAAACTCCTTCAGCGGGCTAACATACTGACATGTAATAATAATAATAATAATAATAATAATAATAATAATAATAATAATAATAATAATAATAATAATACAGGATGCTATATACGCGCCTTTCCCCAAATCAATCAGGCTCAAAGCGCGGCGATCTATACCAACATACACGCTCTCCTGTCTCATCCACCCTCACACACACCAAATACACACCAATCACTCAAACAGGAGGTGTAAAGGCAAGGAGATCGCTATTGGAAGACGGAAAGAAACTCGATTTTTAATTTTTGAAATTTGTATATTGACTGCGTCCTGTACCATTATTGAAGGGAGGGAGGAAACCGGAGTGCCCGGAGAAAACCCTCGGTGACCTCAATAGTCTCGTACCTAAGTCACATACGTTCGCCCCTTGCGGGAATCGAACCCGCGACCTTCGGCATAGGAGACCGGCGACTTATCCACTGCGCCACGAGGCCACTCCATGTAAATGGTTTGCAGACGAACTCTTTTTTTTCTTTTTTATATTAGATTCTTTTTACGCCCGCCATCCATAGTGCAGTGGTTGTTGAATGCGCAGACATCGTGATTTTTGTGACTGAGGGAGGGATTGACATTGTACGAGCGCAATTTCTTTAATAGCCTACTACATACAGTACATGGATATTGTATTAACCTTTCTCTTTGGGGTTTTTATTAGTGCTAGTCTGATACATTTCCATTGTTTACATCGGAGTGCATGCGAACGACTAATTAGTGCACTAAAATAGTCGCTGACTCCTAGACCAAAACGGCCACGAAGTAGGGCCGAATAGACTCAATCAGCCAGCGAATTCAGGCCAATAGAAAGAATTCTGCTTTTCTTGCGGCAGGATCTGTTCGCTGAATGAGCATCGATCGCCTGGAACCGTTGCGGGCGTTTCGCTTCATTGGCTGCCGTGTTAAACAAGCAGTGAAGTTTTCGCTTCCCTCTACTGGCTTCCGTGTTTAGAATGCAGTGATGTTTTCGTCGTTTCCCTCCATTGGCTCCCATGTAAAACATGCAGTTGAGTGTATTGTTTAAAACTGGATATATAGAATTATTTTTAGGCTGCTTGAGATGTCGTAGGACACCAAGATTTTAAAAATAAAAATACAGACTATGGTTTTGAACGCAGTTTGCATTGTGTACCATAGTTAATTGGTTGATTGTAGTTGTCTGACTGATTGCTAGTTTGATTTAGTTGACTGACTGATTAATTGAACTATAATATGGCAGTTCATTCTAATATAGCATACTCATTCTGTTGAATTTCGCTTTATAGTTCACAGAGCTACTGCCGATGCGTTTTAGGAGTGAGATTGAGGATATCAAATTATTACGGGAGGTAATGTAAAGATAATTCAGATTCTTTTTGTGTGTGTGTGTGTGTTTTTTGCCTGATTCAGATTTTACTGGATTTGACTGGTCTAGAGATGATTGGATTGCTGCACATTCAGAGCGTTCAATTAATTTTCTAAGTTGACGGAGTTTTTAGGGTCAATTATTTGGGGAGATACATTGTATGCTCAGATTCGTCCAGAGTTTACTGAAGCTTTCTGAAACAGCCAGTAAATTAGGTTAAATGAGTTTCTACTAACCAGTAATACTTATGTCGTCCATCATGTTACTGCACTGGCTTCCATGTTCGTTTTACTGCACTGGCTCCCATGTTAAACATGCAGTGAGGGCATTAAAGTTTAGGACAGCGTAGCATGTTTTAGAACAATCGACAGTTTCACGCCACTGGCTCCCACGTTACACAAACAATGAAAGGGGGGGGGGGAGAGAAGGAGGGTTTGGGGATGGTGGAGGCATTGTTTAAGACTGCATGGTTTCTTGTATGACAGCAGAAAAGAATAGAAATTACGAGGTTGGTAGATTGATCGGAGTTCGAAAAGTCAATTGGGGTCTCCATGCTACTTTCGTGTCCTATCCTATCCCGTAATTCGAAAGTCGTTGGGGCACCACAGATGATCGTTTAACCAGCGTACTCCATCGTTTTTTTGTCCTCAGCAATCCTCATGACTTTCGCGTAAATTTAGTAAATGAATTCGAACGTTTGTTGTTGTTGTTGTTGTCTTTTTAGGGAGGGGGGTTGTAACGTGTGTTATTTCAACGATTTTCAGGACACACTGCGTAGCTGAGACTCCCAAACCCTGTACGATTCGAAGCTCTATAGTGTGTTTTCAGGATTGAAAGTGAGAAGGCTAACAGAAACAATTAATATTTTAGATTCAGATTCTTTTTTTTTTTAATAGATACAGATTATTGCTGGCAATTTCTTGAAGGATCTTTTCAAATAGGCCAGTTGAGCTCATTGTCGGTACTTTTCGCCTGTCCTTTTGCTCCACATGCTCCCATGTTAAGCATGCAGTGAGTGAACTGTTTAAGGTTGCCTGTGTCGTTTAGAACAATGGATAAGAGTAGGGTCTATTAGAGTCCGACAGGGATGCTGCACCTGGGTGGTTAGATCGATGGTCCTAGCTAGCTATAATCGACTGTTTGAAGGAACGTGAGTGTGAGGGTTATGTCAAAGAGCGAGGGGAGCGCTTAGGAAGGTGTGACATTACGGATTGGATCGCATTATACTCCGTCCGCGCGCGCAAGGGAAGTAATAAAAGTACTACCTTAGGAGTTATCGTTCATGTCTGCCTTTGTTTATAACACTCTGCTCGCACGGTAAACTGTCAGGGTTAGGGTTAGGGTTTGGGTTAGGGTTAGGGTTAGGAATAACATTACGTTTCTACCGCCAAGCTCCACACACTTCCCGGACACTGCTTGGTTACCGCGGCGACTTTGGCGTGGGTGGCAACCTAATGGCAGGACGGACTGTAATGTTACAAAGGAATAATAAGAAGAGATGGAAATAGGAATAAATAATAAGAAGAGATGGAAATAGGAATGAATAATAAGAAGAGATGGAATTAGGAATGAATAATAAGAAGAGATGGAATTAGGAATGAATAATAAGAAGAGATGGAATTAGGAATGAATAATAAGAAGAGAATGAATAATAAGAAGAGATATAATTAGGAGTGAATAATAAGAAGAGATGGAATTAGGAATGAATAATAAGAAGAGATGGAATTAGGAATGAATAATAAGAAGAGAATGAATAATAAGAAGAGATATAATTAGGAGTGAATAATAAGAAGAGATGGAATTAGGAATGAATTATAAGAAGAGATAGAATATTGTACAGAAAGTACATTTTAACTGAAAACTATAATAGTATATTACCTTATCATTTAAAACACGATTTTTGCACGCAAGGGTAAATGACTAGGCTTTCTTGGAGATACTGTGGTGGAAAATAAATACCATTATGGTGTATCATTGTTTTTCTGAGCTGTGTATACCCCCATATATTTAAATAATAACAGTCAGAATATATATATAATCGGCAAGAAGAGAGTTTTTTGGTTGGTCGTCAGAGTGAAGTAAGGACTCCTGATCCTGTCTCGATCCGTTTTAACTTATAACGTGTTTGTGCAAAGCTTCTTTCTTTCAGATATCTGGCAAAGATTTGGTACCTAATTAAAGCTGTATGTGTTTTACTCAGCCCTCATCATCATCATCATCATCATCATCATCATCATCATCATCATCATCATCATCATCATCATCTCTCACTTTCTCTCTCTCTCTCTCTCTCTCTCTCTCTCTCTCTCTCTCTCTCTCTCTCTCTCTCTCTCTCTCTCTCTCTCTCTCTCTCTCTCTCTCTCTGTGTGGGTGTGTGTGTGTGTACTTGTTTACACGGTGTTATTAGGACAAACCAGTGAACATCTACATAACTTGTTTTGACAGACCTACTTGTTTTGACGTCAAAGCAATTATCCGTTAAGGTTAGGGCTGTGTTACGGTAAGGGTTAGGATAAGGGTTAGGGTTAGGGATAGTGTTAGAACATTTAAAAGTACTTTAAAAAAGGGGGACGTAATATGACTCATTTGTCAACACAACGGATGTGGCGTTTCAGAAAAGTCATGATAATACTGTGTAACCTCGGCTGTGCGTGCGTGTGTGTGTGTGTGTGTGTGTGTGTGTGTGTGTGTGTGGGTGTGTGTGTGTAAGGGCTTGTTTTTTTTAAATAGTTTTTCGATCTTTCACCATTTGGTTGATATATAAATGTGTGCGTGTGTTTTCTTGTGTCTGTCAGGCTTCTCTGTCTGTTTGTCTGTTTTTCTCTCTTTCTCCAAACCTCTCTATTCCTATCCCTTTTCCTCTCCATCCCTCTCACTCTCTCCCTTCTCTTTTCTTTCCCCCCGCTTCCCCCTATCTGAGTGTGTTTACAAAACTGTGTGATGTCGATTTACACAAGGCTGGCAAACAGAGCAATCAAGACGTTCTCACGTCGGGGGCAATGGGTAAACAAAACGGGGAGCAACACGGAGCATTCGAACCTACGGCGAACGCGAGCAGCTTATATTCTGTATGAGGAAAGAACCAGCCCGGTAGAGGATTATCCGAACCAAGCTTAGTGTTTCGAGCATAGAACCCTGTCTGTACAGGTTGTGATGTTCTGAATGAAGTCGGAGCTTTATCGTTTGGTGGTCATGCATGTGTGCTTCACTGTTCTGGCATTTTCCCCCTTGTTCTTTCACTTCTCCGATGACTGTGTTTTTGTTTTAGCTTGTATCTTTATGCGTTTGTTCTTTTGAGCGCATATCAATTTATTATTATTATTATTATTATTATTATTATTATTATTATTATTATTATTATTATTATTATTATTATTATTATTTTATTTCATTATTTTTCTTTTTTTTAAGAGGTGTCACAAATGTTTGAACATTGTTGTTGCTTTTTCATTTAGTGCATATGTTATTGTGTGTAGTTAGAGGCTGCTGTGTCTTGTAATATAGTGCCGTTCTTGTAATCACTATGTATATATTGTGTATCCCTATCCCCCCATTTTCCCCCCTTGTCTGGCTATACGGCCCCCCTGGGCTAGGAGCCTAACTTGATATTTGCTGTTTTATCAATTGTTTGTTTAATAAAAGGACAAAGTTCCAAAGTTACAAAGTATACATTATTATTCTTTAGCTACAAATTCCATCTCCTCACTCTACAGCTCATCAATAAAAACACGCAGGGCAAGAAAGATTTAACAGAATTTGCTTATTTTCGATTATATTTTTTTCCCCAGGCTAGTTGAGCCATGAAATCATTTATCTATTTGTTTAATCGTTCCTAATGTAGCGATTTTCAGGTTCAAGAGCTGATCAAGGCGCTGAGCCAAATCATTTGAAACATGACCTTGTAACTCTCCGTTTGTGGGTTAGAAACATCCTTCTTCTCATGCCTTTCTATTTCTTTCAGCCTTTCTTATATAGCGCTGTTCCCTCTCTAGAGCTGCTCACGGCTGTATACAGGATTTAACTCAAACCGCCATAGGCGTCTATTTGCTGCTGCCCTAATAATAATAATAATAATAATAATAATAATAATAATAATAATAATAATAATAATAATAATAATAATAATAATAATAATAAAAGATTGCATTTATATAACGCATTTTTCATTAGAATGACAACTCAATGCTCTTACACACATCATTCGTACGCATCAACACAACATTCGCACTACATCATGTCCAGCATCATTCAGAAAGTATTATTAATGTTCTTACTATTTACACAGAAAGCACCTTGCGGAACAAGTGCGTTTTTAAGCAGTTCTTGAAGGAAACAAGGTCTGTACAATGTCTTAAACCGGCAGGCTGCGCATTCCAAACCTTGGGTGCTTGAAAACTGAAACACCGCTCGCCAATTGTTTTAAGACAACGTTTGGCGTTTTCAAAAGTTTTTCATCTAATGAGCGCAAAGAACGAGTTGTAGTGTAGGTTGTAAGTACCTCAGACAGATATGGTGGAAGTGACTGGTCAAAGTGGCGGAAAGCATGTATTGCATATGTTGTTGTTCCCTTGTATGCCTTTGTGAGTACGGTTGGTGTGAATGCTTGCATACCTGTTTTATTGTTTATGTTTGTTCTAAAGATATATCCTATGTTAAGAGCGGTGAGCCCAGTCCTGAGCTGGGGTATCGCGCTATATAAGCCTACTTTATTATTATTATTATTTTTATTATTATTATTATTAAAGCTAGGAAAGCAATTTTGTATTCAATGCGGAACTTAACAGTGAAGCTCCTTTAAAAGAGGCGTGACATGATCACGCTTCCGTTTTTTAAGCACAAGCCGAGTAGCACAGTTCTGTACACGCTGCAGTCGGCTAACTTCATCAATGGGGAGACCAGCTAGAACTGAATTACAATAATCAAGTCTAGAGATCACAAAAGCGCTGACCAAAATGTGTGCATGCATCTCTCGAAAGAAACTGCCTTAAGGACGCAATACGCCGAAGCTCAAGAAAGGACAAACGACAGATCGACGGACGCACAGGGCATTTTAGCACAATCCTGAGCGACCGGGGATAGGGACCAAGAAGGGACCTAGAGTTTGCTGTGTGTATTTTTATACTTGGCACTCACCCGTAAAGGACATGGGCGTCAGGATCTTTAAAGTATGTAAGAATATCACTAGTTCAAGTCAGTTCATTTCCCAACTGAAATGTGGAATTTAAAAAAAAAAAGTACCGGACAACGTATTTATTTCCCTTGGCTGGTGAAGGACGAGTGCATAGAGCGTAGCTGGGACTTCACGAAGCCTGCTCCCTCTGTACAGCACAGAGAGAGAGGGAGAGAGAGAGAGAGAGAGAGAGAGAGAGAGAGAGAGAGAGGGAGAGAGAGAGAGAGAGAGAGAGAGAGAGAGAGACTTTTTTTGGAAACTTTTTTTTAGGGATAAAGATTTTAGACTAATAAGAAGTCTAATCTTCCAATCTGTCCCTTAACAAATTAACATAGTAAATAACCTTTAACATTAACTTGGAAATCATAGAAATCACACACACATGCACTCACACACATGCACACACAATCACACCAACATCTTCATCATTATCTTTAAACAATGTTAGTCAACCACCCCCCTTCCTATCCCTCACTCTCATAATAATAATACAAATAACAATAATCATAACAACAATGATAATAACAATAATAATAATAATAATAATAATAATAATAATAATAATAATAACAACAATAATAGTAATAACAATAATAATAATAATAATAATAATAATAATAATAATAATAATAATAATAATAATAATTATTATTATTATTATTATTATTATTATTATTATTATTATTATTATTATTATTATTATTACCACCATCATGACTATTATCATCATCATTACTATTACTGTCATACTACAATGTCATGAAAAACTGTGTTATGATATAAAAAATATCAGTTTTATAATTAATGTTGCAGATGTTTGCATAGGTTATTTTTGAAAGAAAATATTGTGGTGCAATGTTTACACTCCAGAGGAAGAGAGTTCCATACAGCAGCTCCATTAAATGATAGAGAGAGAGAGAGACCGGGCCTCGGCTAGTCTCAGCAATGATTTCTAGAACGGCTGATGCCGCAGCGGTCAGTCTTTGAGTGGGGAGTAGAAGAGCCTGGTGATAAACACATCTTTTGTGACCGCAGCCTTGCTGCCTTTCAAGGGGATTAAATATGCCAATCAATCTGTCAGAGGGCAAAGGAACCACGCACAGACAGAGACAAGCAGACGCGTGCGTGCACCCCCCCCCCCCACACACACACACACACTCACCCGCGCGCTCCTTCCACAGCAGAATATTAATTTGTCAGTCTGTCATGTTGGAAAAGAAAACCATTCACCCATACACACACACTCACACAAACCACACACACACAAACACACACATTCTCGCTGGCTGGACGAGTTTGTTTTTTGCGCCCCCCACCCCCCATCCCCCACCTACCCCTCTTTTCCGTTCCTCCACCGATGCAAATATTCAGAACTAGCACGTACACAAACACACACGCATACATACGCACGCACACGTAGGTGTCCCCCTCCCCCTCCCATCTCCCCACGCCACACACACACTCGCACACAGATTAATATGCCAAACTGTCATCTGGAAAAGAAGACTGCCTTCTCCCCCTCCACACACATAATGACACTTGGGCTGCGTGTACTACTTATTGTTCTCCACCAAAGCCAGAAAAAACGTCCAACATCTATTTATTTGTTGTTTTGTACTACAGTACGAGAAGTTGGTTTGATATCAAACTTGACAATCTGTCAATTTTTTCAACAGATTGCTAAGAACTTTTTATATTAAAAAGTAATTTTGCCCATGATAATAAAAGAGAGCGAGAGAGAGAGAGAGAGAGAGAGAGAGAGAGAGAGAGAGAGAGAGAGAGAGAGAGAGAGAGAGAGAGAGAGAGAGAGAGAGAGAGATTTCATTTTGATTTTTGACACTTGATTGTTCCTTTTTATCGGGAATTTCTAGGTCGCCTCACTTTGAGAGAGAGAGTGAGAGAGAGAGAGAGAGAGAGAGAGAGAGAGAAGTGTAGGGCGAGGGAGAGAGAGGGAGGAGTCTAGAGGAGGGGAGAGAATTTTATTTATTTATTTTTTATTTAAACAACTTTATTATCACCAAGGTGAGATTCGGGCACTTACATTTTCGAAAGTACAGCAGCCCCAAGTGAAGCGCTTGCTGGGTGTGTTATTGTCACCGGCACTCACCCGTCTAGGACATGAGCGTCAGGATCTTTAAAGTCCGTTATGATGGAATGCATGCGACACAGACTAGACCTCGGTTTATACTCTCATCCGAAGGAGTAGGAAACGGGAGTAAAGTGTCTTTCCCAAGGAAACAACACAATGCCCCGACCTGGGCTCGAACTCGGGACCTTCAGATCCGCAAGCCAACGCTCTAACCACTCGGCCACCACGCAGAGAGAGGAGCGTAAGAGGAGGGGGGGGGGGAGAGAGATATATAAGCGTAAGGGGGAGAGAGAGAAAGAGAGAGCAGTGTAAGGTTAGAGAGAGAGAGGAGTGTAGGGGAAAAAGAGGGAAGAGTGTAGGGGGGGAAGACAGACAGACAGACAGACAGACAGACAGACAGACAGACAGACAGAGAGAGAGAGAGAGAGAGAGAGAGAGAAGGAAGAGAAGGCAAACAAAACGAACCCTTGTTGGTTAGTTAAATACATACAGGAGAAAGTAATGAAAAAAGAAGAAAGGACAAAATTAATAAAAAAAAGAAAGAAAGAATACAAGAAAAGAAGACGAGAAGATTAAATCCGATTTGCAACAAAGAAAGAAAGAAAGACGAAATAGTTGGTCGAGATTGAAGCTCATGCTGTAACATTTTAGAATAGTGTTTTCGAAAACGTGCCTGTAAAGGTTATATTGATTTTATTTCCTAATGCAAAAAAAAAAACAAAACAAACAACAAACACACACAAACAAAAAACAACAACTTAGCGAGAAAGGATTGAGAAGCAATCAAGAGAACAGACCAGCCGATCAAGAACCCGAAAGAAAGAAAGACAAAATAATAGAAAAAGAAAATTGAAAACTAAACCTGAAAGTTAAAAACATTGAACATTGTTTTCATCCACTACTAAAGTTTTATTATTGTTATTTCCAAGTAAAAGAAAAGGGACGGATGTGCAGGAAACGAGCCAGAAATACAAATTAGACATAGTGTTTGGAAGGAAACATTAAAAAAAAAAAAAAAGTAACCGAACAGACAGCGAGAAAACAAAACCTAAAAAAGCTGAAGCGTGTGTGTTATAAAATAACAGAGGAATCTGTTTTCTACAAACAACGACTACTATCAAACCCGACGATAATTTAACTTTTGAATGACATAGGTAAACAAGTCGTGGGACGTGAAGGAGCATACACGCACACACACACACGCGCGCGCGCACTCACACGCACACACAGTATAGTTTCCCCTTGCAACGGGTTGATCATGCAGCATAGCTGAGACTCCCGAGCACCTCTCACAAGTATTTAGCGGAGAAGCGAACATGGGCCTTGCTGATCTTAGCTACGCAAGGTGTTTTGATAACACTGTTCATAACGGAATGGCGCGATAGCGCAGGGACCCCGTACATTTCAGTTATTATATTTATCGTTCTTATGACAGTTATAGCGCTTTTCCAGCTCACGAGCTGGCTCTTGCTTAAGGCGCTGGCTGATACAGGATCTAACTCAGACCGCCCAAGGCGCCCATTGTTTTGCTGCCTTTTGGCCTGTCTGAACTGGAAGGGTTCTTGGAGGTTCACGAACTGAAAACCTCGAGAAAACAAAAAAAAAGGTTCATGAACTTCCACGAACATGCCATGAGCCTTCCAATTAAGACAAGCCAACAGGCGCATACGTTTAAGCAGAATCCAAACGGTTATTAGGTCTACTTGCACTGCTGATGACGGTCAGACTTGAGCAAAACTAGATCTCGCAGAAACAGACGCATACGTTTAAGTAGAATCCAAGCGGTTAATAGGTCTACTTGCACTGCTGATGACGATCAGACTTGGGCAGAAACTAGACCACGCAGAACAGTCAGTCCGGTCCAAACATCACACAAGTCGCTCCAAATCTGCAATCTCTCAATGGGTATGATACTTGGCGCTCTAGAATCTACCTGAACGGCGTGAGGGGGATGGGGGTGAGGGTGGGGAGGGGAGGGGAAACGATGGCAGCACCTTTATAAATCTGGACCTAAGAAAAGGAAAGTTGCCCCTATACGCTCAATGTGTCCGGGGACGTAAATTTTAAAAGAAAGTCCTAACCGCTTTTCTCGCCTCCTACGACAGGAATGCTATATAGGAAAACTAGTGCCTTTACTTTGCCATACGTTTATCTTCTAAATTAAATCATAAAGGGGGCAAATCATACAGCGTAGCTGAGACTAGACGAAGCCGTCTCTCTCTGAGAGAGACAGACACAGACAGACAAACGGAGAGAGAGGGGAGGGGGGGCATCGTGTAGTCTCGGCCTCTTGTTGGGTACGAATAGGACCAGTCTGAAAAGTCATATCGATGTAACAATGTTTATGTAGCGCGATCACTAACAAGCTCAAAGAGCTGCTCAAAAACCCTGACCGCGACGTGAAGTGAGAATCGGGACACAAACCAGCCTCGTGACGCCAACTTGCTGCTAGCTGCGCACACCTTTTATAACACCAGTCACGAACCGGTGAGCTACACCAATAAAATTGTGTAGTAAAGGTTTGGCCACGTCACCAGATCATCAGGTCTTGCAAAGACCATCCTGCAAGGCACAGTGCAAGGAGGTAGAAGAAGAGGGAGACCGAAAAAGAGGTGGGAGGACAACATTCGAGAATGGACTGGTTTGACACTGAGCGAAACAATCAGGGTTGCTGAGGACAGGGAAAGATGGAGTACGCTGGTTAAACGAAATTCTGTGATGCCCCTACGACCTCCGAGTTACGTGATAGGATAGGATAGGATAGGATAGTAAAGGCTGTGTGAGTGTTTATAGAAGGGCGAGTGTAGTAACTGTAAGTGTACTGTATACTGCCACAAAAATTAACACTAGGGACTTTTTGCAAATCAACAAAAATATTTTTCGTGTTGACTCCCTGGTTTATTTCTAGAACAATCGTATCTGCGCCTGCGCGACGTTAGTTCCTTTTTACTTTTTCTGTCGAAATCAAAATCAAAACAGCGAGAAACGAAAGTATAGATCTAGACTTGTTGGAACTCAACCAAAATACTTTTAGTGGTGATTTTCTAGTTTATTTTTAGAACGATCGCATCTGCGCCTGCGCGATGTTAGTTCCTGTTGACTTTTTCGGTCGAAATCAAAATGTTCTTTCGCCGGAGTCCATGATTTGACGAAAGAAAATTGCAAGCTTTTGGTGAATGTTTTTCGAATTTTGCCAACATTATGAATATTTCTGGTACATACACAATTCAGTCATGCATCGATCATCCTCTGCATTTCTTTCTCGTATATATGCGTTGAAGTGAAATCGAAAGATAAATTTTCAGGCGGTGAAACCGTTGTTTCCTACACGATTCAGTTCTGCCCCGAGTTGCCTAAGTAGAGCGCTATGTAACACTACGTAACTATTTTGGCGGAAAGTCTGCGCAACCATATGCCCGTGGAGAGCGCTCTGTAGCATTCTCAAAAGGTTGTTTGCGAAGAGAAAAAGATGGCGGTGGGCTTTCGATTTGCGAATGGCGATGTATTCAGTGGTGAAATAGCAAGGGAGGACTTTTGTCATTTACAGTCTGGTATGATGTGTGTACTTGTTATTTGAAGGAATAATTATGTTTATGTGCAATCGGTATGAATTAGTATTTATATTTGACTAGTGGTTTTGTAACCTGGCAAGCCAGGGTACACAGGTTGCTGTTTAAAATGTAGACAGAGAGACAACTGTTGTCTGCGAGTTTCATTTGGACGATGATACCTCCCCATATCCCCCTTGATACCTCCCCATACCCCCCCCCTGATATCTCCCCATCCCCCTTATGATGCCTCACCATACCCCCTTGAGACCTCCCCGAACCCACTTGATACCTCCCCATACCCCCTTGATACCTTCCGTACCCCCCTTGTAACCTACCTGTACCCTCCTTGATACTTCCCCGTTGATCGTTTCGCAGGTATGGATGAAAGGAATCGATTGTTTGTTGTTTGTTAAGTAGATTATAGTCCCTGGACACCATGGCGTATAAGGGACAAAGGAATCGACCATCACCATACCCCCTTATATATACCCGTATCCCCGTTATGCCTACCCATGCGCCCCTTTAAACCTACCCGTAGCCCCCTTTTACCTACACGTACCACCCCATCCCGATCCTTGGTAATAATAATAATAATAATAATAAGAAGAAGAAGAAGAAGAAGAAGAATAATAATATAGAATAATACAAATAGAAATGATAAAAAACACCAAGGTTTTAAAAGAAAATTTGATATAATTATAAGATATAATAATAATAATAATAATAATAATAATAATAATAATAATAATAATAATAATAATAATTTTAAATTAAAGGTAAAAAGCCTAAATTAAAAAGAAAAATATCCATATTGTAGAGTTTTTAAAAAAAAATATGACCCGAGTGAGAATTGAACTTGGGTCGGACTGCACGGTATACGAATGCTTTACTTAGTAAGCTACCAAGGCTTCCTTGAAAGACCAATCAATTTTTTGGTCTATATGGGAAAACATGCTGAAACCTCAATTTGATTTTTAATGGAAGCGCGCGGAATGAGGCTATTGCAGTTTGTGGACATTTTGTTTATTTATTTATCTCAGAAACGGTTAAACGTTCGGTAAGGAAATGTCAGCTATAACGATTTCGTTGGTTTTGAGCACACAGCAGGCCGATCCGCAGCGGCCAGCACCTGCCCAGATCAGCGTCCATACCGGACCAACTTTATAGTAGAGGCGAAGAAGGACTTCCGGCTAAGCAATTTATATATATAGATATAAAAGTATTGTTGTGTCGTCAGAGGGATTGACAGTAACTTTCACTTTTAGCCAACTTCACTTTGATTGGCTGTTGTGCTGTCAACATGTGCTGCGCCATTTAAAAGCGCTCGCTTATGGCAAAAAGTTGCCCAGAATCAAAAATAGTTCCTGCGGTGCAATTGAAACGTTTGGTGGCGCTTAATTTTTGTTTTTCTAGACAACACAGGGCTGAACTATGACCGTGTAAATCGGTTTCCTGTCGAAACGCGGGATAGTTCATTTGGTAGAGCGGCGAGCTCGTATGACAAAGGTTGAGGGTTCGTTTACTGATGGCCCGGAAATACAGTTTCTATTAATAATAATAATGATAATATTGATAATAATAATAATAATAATAATAATAATAATAATAATAATAATAATAATAATAATAATAATAAGTAACATTTGTACGGCGCCATTACTCACTAGATCTCATCAATTCTCTCTCTCTCTCTCTCTCTCTCTCTCTCTCTCTCTCTCTCTCTCTCTCTCTCTCTCTACATAATCCTATTATGGATGAGTTCTCTCTCTCTCTCTCTCTCTCTCTCTCTCTCTCTCTCTCTCTCTGTCTCTCTGTCTCTTTATCTCTCTCTCTAGTAATATTTTTAACTGATCCTGACGCTGCTTCCTCTTAACGGCTTTTCACACATTTTGGGTGTGTTTGGTCGATGATGATTATTATCTGCCGCAAGGTGGTAGCTAAATTATATAGTAGAATGTATCAAAACTGCTTTGGTGCCGTGTGGCCCCTTCAGCACACACTCGTCTTGAATGGAGGGAGTCGAGTGAAGGAGGAGGGGGTGAGGGGGGAGTGAAAAAAGAACTGTTCCAATAATATTGGAATATATTGCAGCGAGGAACAATGAAAAGGAAATGGGTGTGTTGTAATAACCTGAGTTATACACAATTCATTTCATAAGCAGAGTCAGCTCAAAGTATGCCTGCTTGCTTTAATGGCCGATTGCGACAGACCTGCCGGTGCAACTTACTGTTCAGCTGTTGTTTTTGTTGTGTATATCTTATCCTATCCTATCCTGTCCCGTAACTTGAAAGTCGTTGGGGCGCCACAGATGATCGTTTAACCAGCATACTCCATCTTTCTATGTCCTCAGCAGCCCTCAGGGTTTCACTCAGTGTCAAGTCAATGCATTCTGGAATGTTTTTTTCCCACCTCTTTTTCCGCCTCTCTCTTCTTCGACCTCCTTACACCGTGCCTTGCAGGGTGAGTTTTGCAAGGCCTGGTGATCTGGTGATATGGCCATACCATCGGAGTTTCTGTTTCTTCACAACTGTGAGCATGTTATCGTGTTGTCCAATGGCTTGTGTGATGATCTGTCGGACTTCGTCATTGGGGATGTGATGGGTGTAGAAAATGCCCAGAAGTCTTCTGTAGCACTTCAGCTCCATGCTTTATATTCTTTGTTGTAGATCTGCTGGGAGGGTCCATGTTTCGCAAGAGTATAAGAAGATGGAGATGACAAGAGATGGTAGCAAACTTACCTTGGCTTGTAGTCTGATGATCCTGTATTTCCCAATGGACTTCAATCTTGTCATGGCGGCAGTTGTTTGTGCTATCCTGGAGAGGACTTCCTGTCGGGACATAATGTCTGATACAATTGCTCGTAAATATGTGAAACTATGCACCGTGTTGAGGGATTGGCCTTGGACTTTGATGTCCGTGTTGATGCGATTGGTGTTGATGGTCATCATTTTGGTCTTCTCTGCGCTTATTTCCATTCCCAAACCTTGGAGGTGGTGTCAAGCCTCGGTACCAGCTGTTCAAGTACTTGTTTCTCTCCAGCCAATCCATCAATGTTATCCGCAAAACACTACTGTGATATTAAACCTAAATTGCACGTAGGCCTACGTGCGATCCAAAATCTTTTATAAGGGTAGGACGTTTGATGATCGGCGATGAATAAAGTTGACTGACTCGTTTTATTTTTTTAAGGAGTTTTGAAGGCAAAAAGGACCCTCCTCTATAGGCGGTCTGTTTACACGCATTTAACAATGAAGTAACTGTTCACAATTGATTCTCCTAATGGCGACGAAACGTGTCAATTCTTGCAGCCTATAAAAAAAATGTATTGCAATTTTGTACTGAATTATTACACTTGTTATTTCTGTAGCTATAAAACGGTGCTCCTGTTACCGATGAGGAAGATGATAGTACTTTTGATGATGATGATGATGATGATGATGATGATGATGATGATGATGATGATGATGATGATGATGATGATGATGATGATGATGATGATGATTATATTACATTACATAATTATTGCTTTAGATCCAGCGGACTCTTTTATGATGATGATGCGACTATATTGTTACATATGCAGGGCCCCTATTTCACGACAAATACGTATAATTTGTACTATAAAGACATACTAAATATATGAATATTTTATGTATCAGTTTATAGTCCCCTCTCTTCCCGATAAGGATTTTCAGAGAGGAGACAACTTGACATATATGAATAAAATGTGTAATTGTGTATTATTGCTCTGTCTCACAGGCGTCCGCACAGGATACGAGTGCGTCTCTCTCTCTCTCTCTCTCTCTCTCTCTCTCTCTCTCTCTCTCTCTCTCTCTCTCTCTCTCTCTCTCTCTCTCTCTCTGTACTCGGCTCTGTGTACGAGTATAATTATAGAGGGCGACGCTATTAGGCTTCTGCATCTCTCACACTCAGAAGGCGCCTGTGATGTGTCTATGTGTTTTTGTTTCTCTATCTTCGACTACTATAAATTTTGATATTCACGTAGGCAGAAAATCGATTTGTTGACTACTGCAAATATTGCAGCTGTTTCCCCCATACGTTTCATTTACTATTAATGAATGAAAATACCGTAATGTGGTCGGTTGTTTTAAAAAATAAATGTTTTATTTACACAGAAAGTACAACGTATTGCTGCTAGTGACGCATCTGTTCTAAAATAGACTAACATGATATTGCAAAGTTGTAGCCTATGTTTTATGTATATATATAGTTATGTTATGTTATGTTATATTATATTATATTATATTATATTATATTATATTATATTATATTATATTATATTATATTATATTATATTATATTATATTATATTTTAAATACATATAATATTACTGTTACACTCTGTTTGATGTTGGTGTTTTCTATCAGTATCTGATTCAGCCCCGATGCTTGAATTCCTGATAGGGTGTAACTCAGATTCGTTTATTCACACAGCCCGTCCAAACAGCATACAATTCACAAAGTCGACGTATGAAGTTTTCCACTTTTATTCAGCACACATCAACAACTGCATACAATTCTCAATTCAACTCAACAACTTTCACAGCAACTTTCCAAATCACTATCAACAACTTTTCTCTCTCAACACCGACTCGGCACACGATTAAATAACCTCTCTCTTTTCTGGAACAATATGGTACATGGTAGAAATGACGTACTGCCACCAATCGAATAAAAGATCGTCATCACTGACTTACGTCAATACATATTTTTATATCTTCCAGAACGACCTCTTGCTTCGACATGTATCGGGAAGTTTCTATCAAGAGTAAACACGCATATCCAGAAGATTCTCAAATAATATCGACTAACGCAAATTATCAACGTTATACAAAGCCTCTCCTAACAACAATGCAAACTCAAATCAAAGGTAAATAAACTCCATTATTGAATACTTTGCAAAACGAAACGATTAGATCTATCTTGCGCGTTTCTGACGTACTACCATTCGCGTTTCAACGTAACATAACCCCCCACTCAAGAAGAAATTTACCCAATTTCTTTCAACAACGTTGAAACGTAATGCACAAACAAAATTCAGAATTAAAACTTATTTCAGATTGTCTGAATACTGTCAATGTTCTCAGTTCATTCACACAGAGTCAATGGTTTTCATCTTCAAATCTGTCTGGATATAGTCAATGTTCACAGTTCATTCACACAGAGTCAAAGTTTCTCATCTGCAAGTCTTTCTGGATACTGTCAATGTTCACAGATCATTTACCCAGTCAACGTTTTTCATTTTCAAGTCTGTCATTACCAATATCCTTAGTTCGTCCACACAGTCAATGTTCTTTCGTTCGCAAGGAATCGACGCCCTCGTCAGTTGCGGTCGTCATCGGCCCAGGGTCAAAGACGATGATCACGTGGGCTTTCCTGGAATCAATGCATCCTCCGTTGTCTTCTTCTTCCGTCGGATGTCCGACGCAGTCGACGTTGTCAGCTCCCAGAATGCATTCGCTGGGTCTCACGGTCAGGTTGGCTTCTGCGGGACGGTGTAACAGCTCCCTCAAGGTCTGCAGATGCTCCTTCCAGGTCTGGGTGTGGACTTCATGTTCGACCAAAGTCGTAGAGCCTGGGACATCACTGAAGCTATGGGGAAATTCGCCCATAAGGTCCTTGAGCTCCAACTTTTGACCTTCCGTCAAGCCTGGTCCTAGCTTAACGTCATCGATGCCTTCTTTGCTGTGGAAGTCTCCAAGTTCCAACAGTTCTTCGCTGTCAAAGCCGTCGTCGGTCACAGCTGCTGTTGCTGCATGTACAGTCTCTGATGGCCTTTCCACGTACAGCTTAAGGAGGTTGGCGTGGTACATCTTGGAATGCTGGCCGACCTTCACCTTATAGTCGTTGATTCCCACCACGGTCTCCACTTCGTACGGGCCTTTCCACTGCATCAGCAACTTATTGTGATCGGTAGGTAGCAGCACCAGCACTTTGTTGCCAGGTTTGAACTTCCTGTTCACAGCCCTACGGTCATAGTAGTGCTTTCCACAGTCCTGGGACTTCTTCAGGTTTTCTCTGGCTATCTCGAGAGTCTGCTCCAGCTTCTCCCGTAGCTCAAACACGTACTGGTAGCTGTTCTTCACCTCTGGGGTGTCTACTTCTTTCGTCCACAGTTCTTTCAGGATGTGCATCGGCCCTCTGATAGTTCTTCCGTACAGCAGCTCGAACGGAGAAAAGCCGGTGGACTCCTGCGGTACTTCTCTGTAGGCGAAAAGTAGGGCGTTGATGTAGCGATGCCATTGTCTGGGCTGCTCGCTGCACAGTTTCTTCAGGGTGGACTTCAACGTAGCATTGAACTTTTCGACAAGCCCGTTGCACATTGGATGGTAGGGTGTCGTAGTTAAATGCCGGATGCTCAGCAGTCTGTTCACCTCCTTCATGCAGTCAGAGACGAACTGCGTCCCGAGGTCTGTCAGAATTTCTTCAGGCACTCCAAGTCTACTGAACATGTCCACCAGCGCCTCTGCAACAGTCTCAGTGTCAATCTTCTTCAGAGGCACTGCTTCTGGGTACCGAGTCGCATAGTCCACTAAAGTCAGTACCCACCGATGACCTTCTTCACTCGGAGGTCTTATTTCGCCGATTAAGTCTAAGGCCACCCTCTTGAAAGGTCGGTCGATCAGAGGCATCCTCTGCATAGGCACTTTCGGGACCCTTCCTCGAGGTATGGTCTTCTGGCAAATGTCACATGATCGGCAGAAACGGCTGACGTCCGCATGAAGCCCTGGCCAGTAGAACACCGCCTGGATTCTGTCTGACGTTTTTCTGATGCCTAGGTGACCTCCCATGATTGAGTCATGCGCTACTTCCATCACTTGGCGCCTTAGGGGTAACGGTACCAAGACTTGACGTAGTGGTTTACCTCCGTTGACCCTCGGGTGCTGGAAGATTCTGTACAGGATCTTGGCCTTCACCTCAAAATAGACCGTACCACTGCCTTTGGTCACGTGGTCTTGGCGGTTCCTGTACTTGTTTAAAGTACTATCAGCTTCCTGGAGCTGGATCAGCTTATCTCTGTCCACGATGGCAGCTTTGGAGTTGTCGGCGACCTTCAGTGGCGTAGACGTCTTGTCTCTCTTGGCCTGGGCCCTGGTAGTAACGGCACCGACGACCTCTGGTCGGCAGGGCTGAGCCGGAGTAACCACATTGTCCCGTAGCAGCTCTGTAAGGTCTCCATCGGGAAATGGCAATGGATCCTCCTCCACAACTTCGACGTGTTGAGTTGAGGCAGGACTCCACTCTGGATCGGGGTCGTCGGGTCGTCTCGCGCCGTCGATATTCCCGATCATCAAATCATACAGCGGCTTCTTCAGGCAAACCGCTTCGACTTCGCCTATGTAGAAAGGGGTGTTGACATGAATCTTCGCAACTGGCGCTCTCACACATTTGCTGTCGGCCATAAGTGTCCATTTTGAATCGCCAGTGAACTGTTCTTTAGCGATTAGGTCTTCTCTGACGATGACCCCACTGCAGCCAGAGTCTCTTAAAACAGTCACTTCATGATTTCCGACGCGTCCCTTGGAAACTGGCATGTTCTGGACGGTCACTGCTGCGCTGGCGACGACGGGGATGGATTTTCCGTTGGCAAGGAGAAGTTGGCCATCAGTCATGCACTCTTGCACGTCCGCAGGGGTAGCTGTGCGCTCGGTCTCACTCGGAAGAATGACGCTCCCGCCGCACTCTTGATGGTCAGATCTACTGGTTTGCCGTTGATTGGAAAACCGCCTCTGCCGGTTGCCCGCCGCTGCGTTGTCCGTACTGCTCCGCTGTCCGCTACTTTTGTTTTGAGGACAATTAGCCGCCCTGTGGTCTGTAGCGTTGCAGGTGAAACAGCCTTTTGAATGCCCTTCCCTGGGAGGAGGCGTGGAGTCCGTCTGTCTCTGGTTCGTCTGGCTCCCCTGGATCTGGTTCACATGGTTTCCAGTCTTCTGAAAATGTTTCGTCGCGCTGGGTGGCCCCAGGGTCTTCCCATGAGCGATGAGATATCTTTCAGCAGCCTCAGTCACATCTTTAAGCGTCTGCAGCTTTTGTTCTTCTAAGTGGGTCGCTAGGTCCTTGTGACAGGCATTGAGAAATTGTTCCTTCACGATCAGGTCATGGAGACTGTCGTAAGACTTCCTTTCGCCTGATAACTCCACCCACTTGTGTAGATATGACGACAGGCGCTCCACAAACTGCTTTGGCGTCTCGTCTGACTTAGGCCGGCATTCACGGAAGCGTTTACGGTAGCCCTTCTCTGTAAAGTTGTAGCACTGCAACAGGGCCTCTTTCAAGACGTCGTAGTTTTTGGCGTCATCGTTCGACAGTCTGGTGTAAACTTCGAGAGCTTGCCCCGTCAGAAGTGCACTCAGTCGAATTGCCCAGTCTTGAGGTTGCCAGTTGGAGCTTTCGGCGAACCTTTCGAATCTCGCCAGATAACTGTCAATCTGGTCCTTCCCGTCGACGAAAGCTGGCAATTTTGGAGCCGTGTTGTCACTGATAACTTGTGGCGCATGCTGCTGTTGCTGGATGCGCGCCAACTCTAGTTGGAACTGCCGATCAGCTTCTCTTTCCTCACGCCTGCGCTCATCTTCTCTTTCTTTACGCTGCTCTTCTCTTTCTTGCCGCTGCTGTTCAATTTCCAGACGCTTCAATTCTAATTCTCTTTCTTCACGGCGACGCTGCTCTTCTAATTCTCTTTCTTGTATTCTCTCCTGGGACTTGACGTACTCCGTCAGCTGTTTCCCTTTTAGATTCAGTTGAATCCCTTTCTGCCAGAAGTCAGACATCTTGATGCTTCTGGAAAGTTCTTTTAAAGAAAGTTCTTTTTTGGAAAGTTCTTTTTTTCTGGAAAGTTCTTGACTGTGCTGTACCTTTCTAGACTGTTCTAGAACAGCACGCTTTCTGCAGTAGCGCTGATGCTTGTCACTAGTCGCCTTCGTTGACGCAGGCCCCGCTGTCCTCGTCGTATGCGACGCTGCACCACGCTGGTGTTGAAGTATACGCTCCTGTGCTGAAGTAGACGCGACGTCCGCTCGCCGCTCTCTGTAACACTGGCGATGTAGCTCCGAGACTGTCCCTCGACGTAGTCCTGCGGCAGCCACGTAGTCCCGCTCTGTTGTTCGCTCACGAAGCAACTCTTCGGCGACTACACGCCCTTGCAGTCAACCCGAATCTATCGGATGTAGTCCCAGTATGTTGGCCCCTCTCGACGCAACTCGTTGGCGGCTACCCTCGATGACTGCCTCTCGTAACGTTGACTCGCTTGTTGTAGCAGTTGAACCCTTGGCTATGGCGTGAATCGCGGCTTGACCCCCAAAATGTTACACTCTGTTTGATGTTGGTGTTTTCTATCAGTATCTGATTCAGCCCCGATGCTTGAATTCCTGATAGGGTGTAACTCAGATTCGTTTATTCACACAGCCCGTCCAAACAGCATACAATTCACAAAGTCGACGTATGAAGTTTTCCACTTTTATTCAGCACACATCAACAACTGCATACAATTCTCAATTCAACTCAACAACTTTCACAGCAACTTTCCAAATCACTATCAACAACTTTTCTCTCTCAACACCGACTCGGCACACGATTAAATAACCTCTCTCTTTTCTGGAACAATATGGTACATGGTAGAAATGACGTACTGCCACCAATCGAATAAAAGATCGTCATCACTGACTTACGTCAATACATATTTTTATATCTTCCAGAACGACCTCTTGCTTCGACATGTATCGGGAAGTTTCTATCAAGAGTAAACACGCATATCCAGAAGATTCTCAAATAATATCGACTAACGCAAATTATCAACGTTATACAAAGCCTCTCCTAACAACAATGCAAACTCAAATCAAAGGTAAATAAACTCCATTATTGAATACTTTGCAAAACGAAACGATTAGATCTATCTTGCGCGTTTCTGACGTACTACCATTCGCGTTTCAACGTAACAATTACTAGTTACTAGTGAAACCTACATGCTGACCTGTTTTGTACAATAATTATGTAGGTCAAAATGGGATGTGGCAACAATTGTTTGTGGGGACCTCTTCTTTTGCCTGACAATAATATAGGTTATATTGTATATATGCAACGTTGACGACAGCTGCTAGCAGTGAGTAGTAACAACCCAGAAAACGTAGGGGAAAGGCGCCATATACCGAACAGGTGCTTATATCCGAACAGGTCGATTTTGGACTAAGTTAGAGAAAAACCGCAATTTTTTTGACAGAGGAGTGAAGAGTGTCCTCCCTTGATTACACATACGAAGAATCATGGCCGAAAATGGCGGAAAAAAGAAACGGTGAGTATTTTTCTTTTGTTCTTATTTACCCCTCTAGAAATGTGAAGGGCAAACACCACTCTCACCTTTCATCATATTAGCAGTATGTATATTGTATTTATCCACCTTATGGTAACGAAATCACATGTTTTTGGTAGGTGTTTATTGCCTCCTTTGAACAAGAGATTAATGTTTGTAAGTACTTAGCAAATTCCTATATCCGAACACCATGGGTGCCCTAATACTGAACTCTGTTCGGAATTAGGAGCTCGACTGTTCAGTATTTGGTTCTCTCTCTTTCTCTTCATGTAATATTACATGGAATTGCTACTACTAGGCCTTCTGCTGCTACTGCTGCTACTGCGGCTACTACTACTACTACTACTACTACTACTACTACTACTACTACTACTACTACTAGGCCTTCTGCTGCTACTGCTGCTGCTGCTGCGGCTACTACTACTACTACTACTACTACTACTACTACTACTACTACTACTACTACTACTACACAAGCACAGTCCATTACTACAGTTCAGTTGGTGGGTCAAGACAACAAAAACCAAACTCTGAGTAGAAATGGTGTGTGAGTGTGTGTGTGTGTGTGTGTGTGTGTGTGTGTGTGTGTGTGCGTGCACGCGCGCTTGTGCATGTGCGTGTGTGTGTGTGTGTACTCCATTTAAAAACTGCCAGAACAAATATAACTTGATTCTTTTCATATAACAGGGCAAACTGGTCAGCTGAGTCCATGTCCCGGGCATTGGCAGCAGTAAGAAATAAGGAGTTGAGTCTTCGAGGTGCTGCAAAAGAACATGGGATTCCAGTGACAACCCTCAAAGGTCGCCTTGATGGCATAAACAAATATGCCACAGAAACCACCAAGCACTTCGGGAGGCCTGAAATACTACCTCCAGCCGTTGAGGATGAGCTGGTGCAACACATCCTGGAGCGAGAAGCCATGCTTTTTGGTCTGACTCGTAAAGCACTGATGGAATTAGCGTATGAAGTTGCAAGATAAACATGGACTTTCACACAGATTCAATCAGGAAAAGAAGTGTGCCGGGAAAAAATGGTTAAAGCTTTTTCTTCAAAGACACAATGAAATCAGCCTGAGGGTTGCTGAAGCAACTTCCCTTGCGCGTGCGTCGGGCTTCAACAAAGACAGCACCGGGAAATTTTTCGACCTCCTTGAGTCAGAAATTGATAACAATGCCTTCAGTGGAATGACCATATACAATATGGATGAAACTTCTGTGACCACTGTGCAGAAGAAGTGCCAAAAAGTGTTTGGGCGCAAGGGAAAACATCAAATAGGATCCATATCAAGTGGTGAACGAGGGACCAACACAACTGTAGTTTGCTGTTGCAATGCGGCTGGACAGTTTGTCCCCCCCATGATCCTCTTCAAAAGGAAAAGAATGGCTCCTGACCTCAAAGACGGGGCACCAGTGGGAAGTCTCGTCAGCAACAATGAGTCGGGATGGATGGACAAGGACATGTTTGTCATCTGGTTAAGGCATTTTGTTGCGGCCGTGAAACCCTCACCAACCCAAAAAGTCCTGCTGGTCCTCGATGGCCATGGATCACACACGAAGTCCCTAGAAGCCATCAACTTCGCAAGGGAACATGGCATTGTCATGATCTCTCTCCCACCACACACAACTCACCGTCTACAGCCACTGGATGTGTCCTTTTTTAAGCCACTACAGACATTCTACGGGCAAGAGCAAGAACGGTGGCTGCGAGCAAATCCTGGGAGACAGATTTCCCCGTATCAAATATCTTCCCTATTCAACTCTGCCTACATCAGGGCAGCTACAACAGCCACTGCAGTCAACGGCTTTGCCAAAGCAGGAATTTGGCCATGCAATAGGCATGTCTTCTCTGAGGCTGACTTCGTTGCAAGTTCTTGCCTCAATGCTTCCAGTCTGGCTACAGAACAGCAGTCTTCAGCTGCTCCACTCCAGAGCTCACCAGAACATGAAAACCCTTCTCTGCGCCTTGATAGGCAAGCTTCCGGCCCAGGCCCTGATGCTGGCCTCTCAGAGCTGGGAAAGAACACCATCTGTTCCTCAGGTGCCCAGACTGCTGCCTCTACTCCTGCTCCTGATCCTGATGTCTCAGTCTCTGCCCCAGGTCCTGATATGTCTGGGCCTTTGCCTGAGCCAGACATTTCTGCTTCTACCTCTGGACAGTGCAGCTCACAGGAACAACCAAGGGACACTGCTCTCGCTCTTCCAGGGAAATATGTCATTTGCACCAATCCAGATGGACGGTGCTTCTTTCGAAGCATTGTTGTCAGCAATGACTGCAACCTTCAATCTGCTGAAAGGGATGAAAATGGCCTCCTAGTTGACCCTGCCTTGAAACTACAAGAACAGTTCAAGGCTGACATGTTGAGAGCAAAGATGGCCCAGAACATGTTTGACAACCTAGAGAAGTACAGGCAATATGAACCTGCTGTCAATGTGGACATGCCCAGTTCAAATGGACCCAGTTTTCATTCGTTAGAAGAAAGAATTTGCCATATGTCTTCTGCAACAGCACCAGTCGGAGAAATGGAAATTGTTGCAACAGCACGGTTGCTGCAACAACCCATTCATGTTGTCAGCTCTGTTGGTGGTCATGTGCTAAAGTACTGTGAGACTGATTTCCCAGCTGCTTCTCCACTTACTGTGCTCTACTCATCATTTGGAGACAATTCAGGCCACTACGATTGCATCATCTCATCAGCTGCTTCTGTGGCCTTGATAGGCATATGCCCAGTCCTGCCTCCCCTCCTTGTCTCATCACAAGTGAAGAAAGGCCCAGTCCTGCCTCCCCTCCTTGTCTCATCACAAGTGAAGAAAGGCCTAGGCCTGCCTCCCCTCCTTGTCTCACCACAAGTGAAGAAGAGACAGATGAGAAAAACAGAGGCGCAAGTTTTGACTTCAAGCCCATACAAGAGAAAGCTGTTGGCATCACAGGAAAAGTCCACCAACAAGAAAAAGCCAACAAAACTTGCCTGTCCAGGCCTGATCAAACCCCAACAGAAAATTGCAAAAAAACCAGCAAAGAAAGCGTTGGCTACCGACATCAATGACTGGTTTTGTTTTCTGTGTGGGGAGTGTTCAATGGAGAACATGGTACAGTGTTCAAGATGTCTGAGTTGGGTGCATGAACAGTGTGCAGGCACACTTGAAAAGCAAACCTCCTACCAGTGTGACATGTGTCGAAACAAACATATGGACCAGTAGGTCAACTGTTAGCAGATTATGCTCTGGGCTCCATACCATGAAGCCAGAGTATGTTGGGTGGCTTAAGAAGAGAAGTGTGTTGAAAAAAAAGGAACAAAGATAGAAAAAGAAAAGAGAGCCACATCTAAACAGATGGTGCTATACAATCAGTTTCTTTCATTTATGATTTTGTTTCCACAAGACTGTTTATTATTACATTAGTTTTCTTTAACATACCATTAAGATTTGATCATTCTTGAAATCAATGCCAAGCAAGGATTTCTGTAACTGAAATTACACATCTTTATTTTCAAATATTTTGCCTCAATAACATGTTATTAGTTATTAGTTATTAGTTATCAGTTATTGATGATATGTTCAGATTTTGGACCCACCTGTCTCCTAATACCGAACAGGGGTTCGGATATTAGATTTGTTGTGTTCGGAATTATGGATCGGGGTTCCTAATACAGAACATTTTTGCCGTTTTTTTAAAGTATGCCTGTATTGATCTGAGAAAAGATATTGCAATTTTGTTTGTGTTTTTTATACTGTGTTCATGTGTTTTAATAAATGATTAATAAAACAAAGGATGTTTTGTTGTTTTAGAGCAGTGAGAACGTTTTTTCCTTAAGTGTTCGGTATATGGCGCCTTTCCCCTATATTGCTGTGCCATCATAATAGGCTATTAGCAGATAGATAGATAGATAGATAGATAGATAGATAGATAGATAGATAGATAGATAGATAGATAGATAGATAGATAGATAGATAGATAGATAGATAGATAGATAGATAGATAGATAGATAGATAGATAGATAGATAGATAGATAGATAGATAGATAGATAGATAGATAGATAGATAGATAGATAGATAGATAGATAGATAGATAGATAGATAGATAGATAGATAGATAGATAGATAGATAGATAGATAGATAGATAGATAGATAGATAGATAGATAGATAGATAGATAGATAGATAGATAGATAGATAGATAGATAGATAGATAGATAGATAGATAGATAGATAGATAGATAGATAGATAGATAGATAGCAAAGAGCCTTCTTATATACAGGAATTCTTTCTTGATTCCTATGATTTAGTTCTTCTATTCTTCAGTCATATAGTTAGTTCCTCTTTTATGCTTGTGTGCTTGACATTATATTAATTGCATGACAACATCGCCAAATGTCGAACCAGCAAAAATAGTTTGCAGTGAGGTTATGTACAAGCGACGCGTCAATCGGAATTGCAGTTGCAAACACGGAAACTGGTTCTTAGTGTTCTCATTATGCAAGCAGCCTCACACTTAACAGCTTTCTCTCTCTCTCTTTCTTTCTTTCTTTCTTTCTATTTCAGCCTTGGGGGGGAAACGGGCAGTAAATATAAACATTACGGATTAACCCATTTCTGCCGTGAAACTGAATTAATTATTCGTTTTTATTCCCCCCCCCCCCTCCTCTGTTTTACAATATGAAGGATACATACGGGTTATTTTAAATTCTGATTGAGGTCCAAGAATCATTCTCAGAATCAGAATCCTCATTGTCCCATTAAACAGGAAGAACATTTTTCCCACTGTAGAGATACAATGATCATAGACAATTAAAATTCACACAACACAGTCAGTATAGAATTAAAACATCAGTTTATTGAAAGCCAGAAGCATCTTTCATGTTATTTCTGTTAATTTAATTTAAATGTTATCGTTCTTATATAGAGCACTTTTCCAAGCTCAGGGGCTTCTCAAGGCGCTGGGCGAAATAGGATCCAACTCAAGACTGATTTGGATTGATTTCTTGTTTATAAGGTCCAGTGAACCTTTAGCGGTGAACCACACTCGTACGAAACGGGTCGATCGTATAGGATCCGCCAAAAACACAAATACAAATTCATGATACTATGACTACCCTACCACATCCTAAGGTAAATAAAGCTAGGCAATGCTGTATGGAATTTCCTTTGTAAAATATGTATCTGCAAGTTTTTTCTCTGTGTGTGGGTTGTTGTTTTTTAAAATATTATTTTCACCTAAATCATCTTTATATTTTCTAAATAATTTGTTTACAAATAATGTAAGATTTCCCTAAAGAATATATTTTGTCCAGTAAATAACTTATTATTTAGCTAAACAACACGTGGTAAATAATAGGTAGATAAATCATGATATTGGTAAATAAGGTATTGTTGCTAAATAAGGAATTATTTACCTATGTAATGCATTATTTAGCAGATTGTGTGAAATAATGTATTTCTTTAGACATGTTTCTAAATATTATGATTTGTTCACTATGTAATGAATTATTTAACAGAGTTTGCTAAATAATGTATTACATAGAAGATGCTGCTAAATATTGCATTATTCACGTAAACAATTCATTGTTTAGGGACTGCAATTTTCATTATTTAGAGGATTCTAGGATTTGCTTCAAAACATGGTTTTTATCATTTGACTGCTTCCTGTAATTACATTTAAGGTCTTTCTAAAGGTTGTGTTTCCAAAATGAAGTTATTTATTTATTTTTCTTCATAAATCACTCCACAAATTCAAAGAAAAAACGTCTGTAACGCCCCGAACACAAACGAAAGGTCAAGATCAGTTTTGTGTGCGAGTGTTCAGTGTTTTGAGTATCTCCGTCAGAAGATTAATAAGTATGCTTTCTTTTTGTATCTATTGACCAAAAAACTGTGTTTGGACCGTTTACTCTGAAGGCAATTCCTTCAATGCAAAAATAATGATGGATTCTTCTTTTCAGGAGCCGTTAGCTTTGCAGTTTCGTATATTAATACTGTTGTGAACATATAAAAAATATAATGAAATAAAGCCTAATTTGTCACCCCGGCCCCCAAATTACAAATAAGCGTAAAACATATATGACAAATATTCATAAGACTCAGAATATATATATAACAAATGCCGAATCGGCAATAACATCTGAGAAACGCAAAGATCATCCCAATGTGCACAATTTTACTATCTAGCCACCATAGATAAGCAGGTCAACCAGAATATCATAAAAATGTTGAGAAAAGCAGTTAAATGGATTGATGGAAGACGCCGGAGGTGTTCCAGTTTGTTTTACAAGAGTAATGTACTAATTAAGTTATTTTATATCTAATACAGATTTAGATTGGGATTCAGATTTAATTTGCATTCGTCTAATGCATATATGTAAAATTTGCTTTTTAGGCTGCCCATTTTGCTAAACAACCCCTCCGTGTGACGAAGTCGGCCGGAAGCAACTCAGTGACGCTAGTCTTGAGAAAAAAATAGAATGTGCACTGGCGTGATTTGCTGGCTTGCTTGTCTGCTTGTGTATTGTACTGCAATAAATACACTGAAAAAACACGAAATGTGCAACTAAACCTGGGGCAAAACTGTCGGTTGTTTTGGACATATTCTGCCCTTATTAATGTCCAGGACTGTAGCTAATGTCTTGGATCGCTTCATGTATAAAACAATACTATTGTGGCCAAATAGTTTTTGTTGTTGTTGAAATATGACAAGATGTCACTGGATAGATCCTTGGGCGTAGCAAATGCAGTATAAAGTTGAAGATTTTCTGCAGCAGCACACACACAAAATTCAAAACCGTAAGTTTGAGAGTGACACTCTCTTACTATAGTGTGCAATATGGTTTTGAAAATAATATGTTTCTATTGTATTTGTTCGCCATCTTGACAGGCAGCTATTAATAACTTTGGTGGCATGTTGGATCTTCCAGTCTATGGTTTCATGGTTTTCAAAATTCACACTGCAGATGCAATATGCGTTTCACGGGTTTCGCTATCAGTATGTAAAAATTGATGTTTTTGACAAAAATTGCGCCTGAATTATATAATTCATAAATTTCTGAATAATTTATTATTATTTTTCGTATTTCTAATAATGTCGTCGTTCCAGCGTTTAAAAACAATAAATTAAAACCTTATTCACTTTTACCTTTTTTCATACATATAAAAATCCTTCAAGTCATTTTGCAAACCATCCAATCCATACAGAAAAAAAATATTCAACTAAAATTCTAATTTTTCAAAATATTTAAAATTTAAATTCTAAATTACCACTTAAACGTCTACCGCTTGTAGCACACTCTAATTTTTGTAATCAAAAAAAATTTTAATAAAAAAATTTTCTTCATTTCAATTTTCTTCACTATAAAAATTCTATTCTATATTAAAAACTAACTATAAAAAACCAACTCTAAAATTTTTATAAAAACTCTACATTTTTAAAAATAACTTTTTTGTAAATCAAAAACCATAAATATTAGGATCGATTGTTTTATTTTTTTTTTTTTTTTTTTTAAAAAACAACAACTCTCGCCCACCTAAATATAATAGTTGTACACTGTTTTTTAGAGGAAACGGAGGAAAAAATTGCCTAAAAGTAAATAAATATAGTACACATTTTTAATCAAGGGAGTAAGATCGAAACACATGGCATGGAAATTTGGTTTGCAGTGCAAAAAGAAGCACTAATACTTATTTACACCCTCGGTACATAAAATAAATTTTTTGCATTATCTTTTGCTCATCACTAATCAACCCCATCAGATAATCTTATCTTTTATAATTCACAATCCACCCCTCATATTACAAGATCCAAACAAATTATATGACCAATAAAATCCAAACACATACAAATACAACAAACAAACCATTCACTAAAACACAAACACATACACAATCTTACATACAAAAACAAACAAATACAAAACATTTAAACCTACAAAAACACAATAAAATCCCAAATAACCTCCAAATAAAACCCAAACACAACAAATCCAAACATAACAAAAAAAACAAAAAATAAATACAAAAAAAATCATAAAAAAAAACAATATAGTAAAACAGAAATAACATTAAAAGAGCAAATAGAAAACAAAAAGCACTAAATTTCAAAAAAATATACTACAAGAAAAAAAAGAATATTAAAAAGTCATACAAGATAAAGAGAAGACCGACAGTAATTTAGGAAAACAACACTACAGCACCAAATTGCTATACCCCAATAAAACCATACCCAATACTCACAATGTGTGCCACAATTTAATTTTCATACACAAACACATCACTATTCCTATCTATCCCATAACCCGAAGGTTATCACACACATATCTTAACACCATCTATCATAAATTTTCTCTCCATCATCACCATAAACCAGTCCATTCTAATGTTATCCTCTTTTCTATCCTACTCTACCTCCTTCTACACCCTTTTTATCTTCTACCCAGCAACTCCCCTTCCATCTTTCCCCCATCTTTTTTTCAGTTGCCTTGCCCACCTCTTTTTCGTCTCCTCTTCTACCTCCTTACTCCTTTGTTGGTATATGATCTTTATAAAATCCACAATTCTCTCAACCTTCATTCTTTTTTATTCTTCTTATTCTGCTGTGAGGTTAGGTGATGCACACTCAAGTCTTCTGTCACCTCCTCCATCTGTTTCTCCAAATTCCAAAGCATATGTGGCATTCACATATTAAATTCTGTCCCAAATTTTTCACTTGTCGGCATCTTCAATATTTTTTTCTTCACTTCTTTGAGACCATTTGACTACTTATTGAATGTTTTGTTTGTCCCATTGTTGATTTTGTTTCATTTGGTCTCCATTTTGGTCTTCTCTGCACTTACCATAAGCTTTGTCAAGCCTCCACAAGCTGTTCAAGTTCTCATCTCCAGCCAATCCATCAATATCATCCGCAAAACGAAGATTGCTCTGCCCCCTATGCTGACTGTGCCTTCGTGATCTGCAAGAGCATCTGACATGATGCGCTCTAGGAAGATGTTGAAGAGTGTTGGAGAGAGTAGGCATCCTTGACGCACACCGATTGTTGTTCTGAACCAGTTCCCGATGACGCTGTTATGGAGGACTGCACTGGTAGCCTTGTCATACAGGCTTTTGATGACTTCTATAATTTTAGGGCTGATGTTGTACACTTTCATGGTTGCCCATAGAGCTGCATGCCAGACTCGGTCAAATGCCTTCTTGAAGTCTATGAACACATGATATAGATGTTGTTGGTGCTGTAGGTATTTCTCACAGATTATTCTGAGGTTGAAAATCTGTTCAGTGGTACTTCGCCCTGCCATGAATCCTGCTTGTTCTTCAGCTATGATTTGTTCAGCTTGTGGTTTCAACCTGTTGAGTATTATTTTCAGGAGGACCTTGCTGGGATGGCTGATGAGGCTGATGGTGCGGTAATTTTCACACTCCTGAAGGTTACCTTTTTTGGGAAGAGTGATGACAAGCGACTGGGTCCATGGTGTAGGCCATTCCCCACTCTGCCAGATCTTGTTACAGATAATGGTGAGAGCATCAGTCATCGCTTCTCCTCCTGCTTGTAGCAGTTCCGCTGGTATGTTGTCCACTCCCGCTGACTTCCCTTTCTTCAGCGATTGCACTGCTGCCTCAACTTCTTCCCGGAGAATTGGGAGGATTTCTTCTTCTTCTCTGCTCTCGGGACATGCTAGAACTGATGGGTCTCCATTTGGTGTATGGTTGTAAAGGTCAGAGCAGTACTCTGTCCATCTGTCCAAGACTTCTTGTTCTTCTGTAAGGCAAATGCCAGACTTGCTTTGGATAGTGGAGACTTTGGGCTGTTTAACACTTGTCAGCCGCTTCACAGTCTGGTAGGCCTTCTTGCTGTTGTTCTTGTTCAGATTGTTCTCTATTTCCTGGCATTGATCTTCTATCCAGTTCTCCTTTGCTGTGCGCATGCCTTTTCGGATGTCATTGTTGATTTTTCGGTAGACATCAGCTCCCTGTGAGGTGTTCTTTTTCTTTTTTAACTCTCTTCGTTTATCACACAGATCCAAAAGTTCAGGTGTGATCCACGGCTTCTTCTTTGGTCGGTGCTTGCCAAGGATCTCAGTGGCGGCATCTGTTACAGCTGAGTTGAAGGTATTGGTCATGGTGTTGACATCTACTTCGCCTGCCCCCAAAATAAGCAGTGGTGCAAATTTCCCTCCAATTGTGGCCTGAAATATTTTTGCCACCTCCGGGTCTTGCAGTTTGTCCAGGTCGAACTTCAGCCTAGTGCACTTTGCTGTATTTACTCTCTTCAAATGGAGCCGGAAAGACATCATCACGAGATCGTGGTCACTTCCAATGTCTGCTCCTGGAAAAGTGCGTGTCCTGCCAATGTTGATGCTTGATCTGAAGCGTTTCTTGACCATGATGTAGTCGATCTGGTTGTGATGTTCCCCGCCGGGACTGTGCCATGTCCATCGTCTGGATTTTTTGTGGAGACCAAGCGTGTTTGCCAGTACCAGATTGTTGTATCTGGCAAACTCCAATAGCCTCAGACCCCTGTCATTTGTCTCGTTGTTGCAGTGGGGTCCGCATGTGTCTCCCCAGTTGTGGTGCGCATCTTGGCCAACCTTGGCATTCCAGTCGCCTTGCACTATGACTATGTCCTTCTTCTTGGTCAAGGATCGCCTGTATATTTTCATAAAAATCCTCCACTTCGCTGTCTTCATAGTCTGATGTTGGGGCATAGGCCTGGATGATGGTAATGTTGAAAGGGGTTGCTCTCAGACGGATGGTAATGAGTCTACTGGAGACTGGGCGGCACCCCATGACAGTGGCTAGAATGTTCTTGTGGACCAAGAATCCAACGCCGTGTTCGTGCCTGTCATCTCTACCGCTGAAATAGAGCTTGTGGCCTTTGTCAGTCGTTGTTTCACCTAGGCCTTTCCAGCGCAGTTCGCTGATACCTAGAACGTTCCATCGATAGTGGTCCAGCTCGTGGGCCAGTTCTTCTAATTTTCCTTCCGCAGTTAGGGTCCTGACATTCCATTCCAGGTTCCTATGACGATGTTGTTTCTCGTGCGGATCTTGCTAATTTGTCCATCAGTAGCATACTTTTCACCTCCGTCCTGGTGGCCAACGGAAGGCGCGGTCCTTGTGTAGCCGGGCGACGACCGATCCGGCATGGAATTAGTGGATAGCCTCATCATGTGTTGTGTCTTGGGCAAAAAAGACCTGGCAGGGCCCAATCCTCTCCAGGCTGTTGGCCACAGCCGAAATCCACGAATACAGTGTGGCTCGCCTTGGCCCTGAGCACGTGGTCGTTGAACCTGTAGTAACGTGAGGTTCCTCCGCCCTGGCCGGTGACTTCTGTGTAGAAGACTTTCGCCCAGTGATGCCGTGCTAACATCACCCCTGTTAGTCGCCTCTTACGACACGCCGGGAAACGTTGGGTCTATTCTATTTGCCCGAACCCACAGAGCACACATTTAACACACAGTAATTATTCCACAATACACAAAACTACTCACACTCACCCATTAATAAGAATAATAATAATAATAATAATAATAATAATAATAATAATAATAATAATAATAATAATAATAATAATAATAATAATAAGAGTAATCATAAGAGTAATTATACAAGTAATAATAGTAATAATAACAATACAACTACTTAAAATAATACAACAGCAGCACCAACATACAAATAATATATGGTAACAATGATAACAATAATAATAACAATACTACTACAACTAATAATAATAACAACAGGAAGGATACAAAAGCAAGCTTCATGATGATCTAGGGGAACAAAATTAGTGAGGATAATAATAACAAGAACGACAATACAACCGAATTAACTACTAGATAAAATCTCTGGTCACAGTTGAGTTAAAAATACGCCACAATCTTACATAATTATTATGGTGGTGGTGGTAAATCCTATCCTATCCAATCCTTTCCCGTAACTCGGAGGTCGTTGGGGCACCACAGATGATCGTTTAATCAGCGTACTCTATCTTTCTCTGCCCTGAGCACCTCATGGCCTCCCTCAGTGTCAAAGCAGTCCATTCTCGAATGTTGTCCTCCCACGATCTTTTTCTACCTCCATCTTCTTCTGCATCCTTGCACCGTGCTTTGCAGTATGGTCTTTGCAAGGCCTGATGCTCTGGTGACGCGACCATACCATCGGAGTTTCCGTTTCTTCAACACTTTGGACATGTCATCGTGTTGTCCAATGGCTTATGTGATGGTCTGTCGGACTTCGTTGTTGGTGATGTGCTGAGTTCAGGAAATGCCCAGAAGTCTTCTGTAGCACCTCATCTCCATGCTTTGTATTCTTCGTTGTAGATCTGCTGTGAGGGCCCATGATTCGCAAGCGGACAAGGGAGCGCAGCAGCCTTACCTTTGAATGTAGATTGATGGTCCTGTCTTTGCAAATGGGCTTCAACCTTGTCAGGGCAGCAGTTGTTTGTGCGATCCTGGAGAGGACTTCCTGTCGGGACCCATAGTCTGATACACTGGCTCCTAAATATTTGAAGCTATGCACTGTGTTGAGAGATTGGCCTTGGACTTTGATGTCTCTGTTGATGCCATTGATGTTGTTGGTAATCATTTTTGTCTTCTCTGCACTTATTTCCATTCCATAGGCCCTGGAGGTTGTGTCAAGCCTCTGTACCAGCTGTTCAAGTTCTTGTTCCTCTCCAGCTAATCCATCAATGTCATCCGCAAAACGGAGGTTGGAGATTGCTCTACCCCATATGCTGACTATGCCTTCGTGATCTGCAAGGGCATCTGACACGATGCGCTCTAGGAAGATGTTAAAGAGTGTTGTAGAGAGTAGGCATCCTTGACGCACACCCATGGTTGTTCTGAACCAGTTTCCGGTGGCGCTGTTGTGGAGGACTGCACTGGTAGCCTTGTCACACAGGCTTTTGATGACCTCAATAATTTTAGGGCTGATGTTGTACACTGTTATGGTTGCCCACAGAGCTACATGCCAGACTCGGTCAAACGCTTTCTTGAAGTCTACAAAGACATGATTAAGATGTTGGTGCTGTAGGTATTTCTCGCAGATTATTCTGAGGTTAAAAACCTTTCCAGTCGTCCGATGGCGCATGTTACCGCCAACTTCGATGATGATCGTAATGGTCCCAGTGATTAACCACGCTATGGAACGTCCACAGGTGCACCATGTGCTGCTATGGAGGATTGGCCGCGTTCTTTTCATTTGAGTTCGAGACATAGGGGTCCGAAGACGTAGCGGCGACATCATCCTGTGGGAGATGCCGAAACAATACCCCACCTCAACCTTCAACCTGCACTTTCTCATCTGTAGGGCCCCATCGACTGGGCAGCGGCGGCTTGTCGACGAAAGGCGCCTCGACACTCTGCTATCGCCGCTCCATTCCCTGGCAGCCCTGAACTTTTCTCTACCCCTGGGCTTCATGGGATTAGAGTGGCACCTCCTGACAACAGGCGCTTTGCGCCGCCAGCTCTTCTCAGTGACAGCCTTCCCTTCTTCACTCGTCTCCATCGCAAGATCCTTGGGCTTCCTCCTGCTTGCGCGTCTGCATCAAAACCCATGTTATCGCCTCGAGCGTCCTGCCTCTTCATGTCTGTTTTTTTACTTCCGTTCTGACGACTCCTTTTTCATCATGCCGCGGCCTCGTGAACTACCCTTCTTCACGTTGTCTCCAACTTCTTCGTCTTACGTCCTACTACAACTTGACCTCTTCTTTTAAGTCCCCTTTACTCTCATGTGTCCGGGGACATAATGCCACACCCTTCGCCCTTGTGCTCATATACTGGTACATCGCACCCAAAACTATAGTGGTTACTTCGTCACTCACCTTCTAGTTGTAGTCTAGAACTGGTGCGAGAGTCGTGGAAGGTAGTGTGTGTGTGTGGGGTGGGGGTGAGGAAGGAGAGGAGGAAAGGAAAGAAAGGGGGGGGGAATGGTGTGTGTGACAAGAAGCGAGGGAGAGAGAAGGGATAAAGAGTAGTGGACAGTAGTAGGAGAGTAAGAAAAGAGAGAGAGATCGACATGATGGAAGGACTATAGTAAGGTGAGAGAAGAAGAAGAAGGGAGAGGAGGAGAGAGAAAGAGAGCGAGAGTAAGAAAGAAAGATAGAGAGAAAGAGACAGGCAGGCAGAGAAGAGAGACAGACAGAGACAAGAAAACAGAACAAATGGAGGGAGACAGAGAGAGAGAGAGAGAGACAAAGACAGTGACAGACGTAAGAGAAAAAAAAAGGAGGAGATACAGACAGAATAGACGATGATAATGATGATGATGATGATGATGATGATGATGATGATGATGATGATGATGATGATGATGATGATGATGATGATGATGATGACGATGATGATGATGATGATGATGTGATAAAGTGGAACAGACAGACCTATAAATGCGAAGAGGGCTTATGACGTCTGGGATGCAGATTACTTTCAATGTTGGCTGCAAAGCGAAAATGTCTGATTGAGGGCCCTTTTTTTTTTTTACCGTTATCATTATGTTTATTACCATGTTTATTCCGCTTTAGGGTTTTATTTAATATTTTTACTTTATTCAAACAACTTACGTTTATTTCATGAATAAAATTTGATTCAACAACAAGGTTGTTATTTGTTTTTCTTTTTTGTTGTTGTGATTTATGAAACAAACCTATGCAAATGAAATAAAAGGGACCTTTAAATTTATGGAACCGTTATCACTGCATTCACGGGTAATTATACTATGTTTTCTCCACTTTGGGGAACAAACACTTTTAGCAAGAAATAGTGACTGAAATTATATACATCAGTGAAGCACTGTATATACCGATCAGTTCATCAAAGTCCATGTCAGAATTGGATTTTTATTAACAGAAATACATTTTTAAGGATTTGTTTTTGTCACTCGAGTGCGCGAAATTCGGGCTGTCAATTCTCCGCGGAAAGCGCGGTATCCGCAAGAGCAGAACCACCCTAGGGGGAGAGGGTGGATGGCTGGGGAGGCGCGTGGAGGAAGGGGGGGGGGCGAGGGGAGTTGACCGGACCTAAAGTGCATGCTGGGTGTATTGTTATCTTGTTTTTTGTGGTCCTTCTTCTTCTTCTGGGAAATAGAGTTATGTTTAAAAACGTGCTTGCAAATCCAATATGAGCGGCTGCTGAAGGGAGAGAAGGGAAGATAAAAGAACTGAAAGAAAGATTACTGGGTGCTATATGCGCGCTTTCCCCCCCAAATACCAACCAGGCTCAAAGCGCGGCGATCTGCACCAACGCGCACGCTCACATGTTTCACCCACTGTCGCACTAACCGCAAACACACATCTAGCACTCAAGCATGTGGTGTAAAGGCAGGGCGATAACCGTTAGAAGAAGGAAAGGAACTCTAAATTGTATTAAAGAGATGGAAGAAACCGGAGTACCCGGAGAAAACCCTTGGTGACCTGAAAGTCTCGTACCTAAGTCACATGACTTCGTCCCCTGTGGGGTAGAAGAAGAACCGGAACAAGTACAAGAAGCAAAGCAAATCTTTTTTTTTCTGAAAACACCAGTTGAAAACTATTAACCTAGCGAACATCATAATTACTATAGTACCAAACTGATCACCCCACATTCGAAACTATAAAGAACAAACTTTTAGGTTCGGCGGCTTAAAAAAGCACAACTAAACTAATAAACAACACACACACACAGCCGAGGGTACACAGTATTATCATGACTTTCATGAAACGCCACATACGTTGTGCTGACAATGGGTCATAATTCGTCCATCTTTTTAAGTGCTTTTAAGTGTTCGAACACTAACCCTAACCCTAACCCTAACGGATCATTGTTCTGACGTCAAAACAATTAGGTCTGTCAAAACAAGTTATGTAGATGTTCACTGGTTTGTCCAGATAACTCCGTGTAAGTGTGCCCACACACACATACACGCACACACACACGCCCACACACACACACACACACACCCACACACACACACACACACACACACCTACACTTCCCACGTAGTGCCCAAATAGAATTAAAAGTAGGGTCCTTCTCTATGAACATCAGACGAGAACTATTAGCCTAAGGTCACACATCAATAGCACTCGCTACTGTGTCGCAAGTTAAGCACCGTCCAGTGCGGTTAGCACTTGGATGGGTGACCGCAAAACGTGAAGCGACAAATAACAACGCCCCCAGTTGACTCAACTGTGACTGAGTACCTACTCTCTTAAGGGTGGGGAAGGTAAAGCAGCGAGGGAGAGAGATGGGCATGCATCATCCTCATTACGCTGGCCCAAGGTAAGTGTGATCTCCAACATCACGCTCCCCTACGGCCACAAGGCTATGGGACTACCTTTACCACACATCAATAGTATTTTACTCCCAAACTAACCATCACACGTACGAAACTATTCAGAACATACTCTCTATTTAGGCGGGCAGTTTTATAAAGCACAGTCAGCGCAGTACCGAAGCAGTTATATATACTATATATTATATATAGTTTAATGAAGTCAGGAACACCTCAATTGGGATATACGGTCTTCGAATCTTCTTACAAAAGCCGCGTTGGGTCCTCGATGACGCATAACTGTCGTTTGTTCTATAGACTTACACTGAATATCAAGGAACCGTTATTTTCTTCGCTTGATACGATTCATACATAACACCCCACACAAGTTTCTAAATTTCAGTAAAGTCGGTGTGTTTTGATTCACGATCGTAAGTCTGTTGGTTCTGGATGCTATACTGAATATCAGCGAGCGGACATCATTTTCGTCGCGTGATAACGTAATGCATAGGACTCCACACAATCTCAAAGTACTCTGTGTGTTTTTGAATCACGATTCTACAGTAGAAGAAAGCTGAGTTAGATCCACGGTGACACACTGGTCTGCCTGGTCTGAAATTCACTTAGCCACCCCAAAAACCCTTGAATCGATCAGGAAGAAAGGAAAAAGCATTTACCGGACTAGAAGCATTTTATCTCGTAATACTTACAGGTCTAAGAACGCCGTGCTAAAAGATTTAGGCAAGCAAAGGGCTGTGATTTTATTGCATATTTAAAATTTAAAAAAAAAACAGAGCGGGTGAGTTGGAGAGCTTAATGCGTTATATTTTAAATGTGATTTTGTAGTACAAATATTGTGTATGATGGGATCGCGATAGTCAAGTGGGTAAATTACGGCTATATACTTGTTGATGACTCAGAGAGAGAGAGAGAGAGAGAGAGAGAGAGAGAGAGAGAGAGAGAGAGAGAGAGAGAGACAGACAGAGACAGAGACAGAGTGTGTGTGTGTATATAGCTTTTAGGCTATGGTTTCGATGATGAATGATGGCTTCAGCCAACTGCCTTGTTTACGCTTGATCTCTGTGGCGATTGCCGTGTTAATGGTGTTGAATGGAAAATATGGGAATAAACTTTTTTTAGCCGCTGTTGTTGCTGTTGTTGTGATAGTTGTTAGTAGTGTTAGTGTATGACAGTTGTTTTGTTGTTGGTGGTGGCAGTAATGGTGGTGCCTTGGTGTTAATGCAAATCTTGAAACGCTGAAGGAAGAATGGTACCTAATCAACAGTGATCACAAATTGAGAGGTAGTATTGAAAACAAGGGAGGAGAAGGGTGGAGAGGAATGGTCAACGCTTGGTCAAATACAGCATCCATCGTGTGAATACAGCACGTGCTTAACTGGGGTAATGGACGTTGAAATCCTCGCTCCATTTACTTGACGAGTAGTCCTTCATTGTTCCTTGGTCTTATACATTATTTTTGTGTGTGTGTGTGTGTGTGTGTGTGTGTGTGTGTGTGTGTGTGTGGGTGTGTGTGTGTGTGTGTTGGAAAATGGAGGTTAAATACTATGAGCGACAGCATTGCAATTTATATATTTGCTACGCAATCTTAAGCACACTGTGCAATCATTATGTGCCTTTGTAGTAAGAAATAAACTGTTTCCAAAAATACGGTCGCTGCCACCGTACCTCACGTAACAAAATTAAATAAAATTAAACAACATTTGCATAGTTCATTTTTCACTACATATATTCGGGGCTATATACCGTCAAATACGTACATTAATTTGTCGTCGTTTTACTACTACTACTACTACTACTACTACTACTACTACTACTACTACTACTACTGGAGGCTACATACTACTACTACTACTACTACTACTACTACTAAAGGAGGCTACATACACGCTTTTTCCTAGTCACCCATCAATCGCAAAGCGCAGTGAACTGTACTCACATTCACGCTCATATGTTTCGCACACTTTCACATACGCAACCAACTCACATCTATCACTCAAATATTATGTGGTGTAAGGCAGGGCGAGCGCCATTAGAAGTTTTACTATTATTTTATTCCTCTTCTCGTGATTGACTTTAACAAATCCCCTTTATTTAGACATTCTTTTTAGAGGCATCTTCTTACAAAAAAGATATTTGATAGGTCATTGCAATAGACTACTATTACTGCTATCAGCTAGCATTTGTGCAAGTTATGATATGATGCAACAGTTTCTGAATACCAAAAGGGCACGCGTTGGTCTCGAGCAGCCGACTTTGAAAATTGCCGTACGTTTCCATGCAGCTGAGCGGAGACTGACGGAGTCCTTACGCGTTCTGTTCACTCAATAGATGGAGTATGGCTCAAGTCTCAACTACGGCTTGTATGCGCCTGTTCAGGTTGTTTCTTCATTGATCAGTCCTGGTCGATGGTGTCCGTCATCAGACACGCCACGAGTATCTGTCCGTTCTGCTTCGGCGCCATAGCTAGCCCTCCTAATTCGTAGAGACTGATTTTATATTCTGCACACATAAGCCCACAATCATAAACTCATTCAACGTGGCAATGCAGAGGTGGCTTACAAGGGGCTAGTAGACTGTCTCAAGTTCGTCGCCATCTGAAGCCCTCCTAATATTGACAAGGTTAAGTGTCAAGAGTGTTTATTCTAGAAAACGCCAATCAGGGGCACGTAGATTTTAAAAAAATAAAATAAATATAAAAATTGTGTACATATTTTTAATCAATATAAATATATGTACAACACTTTCAGGGAGAGTGAAAGTTCTTACACTTTCCATATTCACACAATGTATTGTATTGCACACACACACACACACACACCTGCACACACTCAATATTACACCTCCCTCCTCGAACCCCCCTACCCCACCCTCTACCACACACACACGCACACACACATACACACACAAGTATGTAGAACACCAAGACTGGGTTTTACTAAGAATGTAAGAATCGGAAAGTGATTTTTTGACGGATAGAACGCAAACTTCTTCTAGAAATGTAAGAATCTAATGCAAATTTGGCTCTTTCCGTATCAAAAAATTTTCCGAAAATTGACTGGATTTTCTCCGTCCCAGATAGAGCACTCCCTTGTACTTAAAATACTCTCGTGCACTACAACTGCACTCCCATGCACTAAAAGAGCACTCCTGTGTACTTAGAAAAAAAGTGGGTGGCTGGAAAAAACTGGGTGGCTAATACACCTGCATAAAAAGCAAGGTTAGTCACCCATTTCAAGGCTTATGTCTCCGCACACTCGGTGGCAAACAACAAACAAGCAGAGCACAACGGAACACAACTCGGAATTCGATTTCCCCAAGTAGGAACGGGGAAATCAGCGATCGATCAAGGATTACTTGGACTACCCGGATCACTCGGGTTATCTCTGATTGATTCTTTTATTTGAGTATTGAGGTTAAGGTTGCCTATGGCGTGAGGGTTAGAGGTAATTTATTTAGTAAACCTTGAGTCTGTTAAATTAGAATTGCCTTTAATGTAAAGGTTTAAGAATAATTGGTTTGTTTTTAGTCCTATTCATATGGACTATTTGGATCATCTGGATCATGTCATCTGAGTTTTGAAGTTAGGTAAGGTAAAGGTAAAGGTAGTCCCATAGCCTTGTGACCGTAGGGGAGCGTGATGTTGGGGATCACACTTATCTTGGGCCAGCGTAATGAGGGTGATGCCCATCTCTCTCCCTCGCTGCTTTACCTTCCCCACCCTTAAGAGAGTAGGTACTCAGTCACAGTTGAGTCAATTGCGGGCGTTGTTATTTGTCGCTTCACGTTTTGCGGTCACCCATCCAAGTGCTAACCGCACTGGACGGTGCTTAACTTGCGACATAGTAGCGAGTGCTCCAACCACTGCGCTATTGAAGTTATGGATTACTTACTCCTTCGAACGATCGTAGTCTATAAATCGAGGTCTAGTCTGTTCACATTAATTTTGCATTTTCATCGCAAGGAACGTAAGAAGATCCTGATGCTTATGTCCTAGACGTTGGAATGCCAGGTACATAAAACTCACACAGCAAACCCTATTAGGCCTTATTAACCGCCAGTCGTTCACACTCGCTCAATTGTCTAAGGCGTTAGACGGTGCGTTTCACACTACCCCCATTAACAGCGGTCGTCGTGTGTCTGTAACAGTTGCAAAGCATATAATCCAGGTTTAATGTCTCTAGGACTTAAAAATCAAGTCGTTCAAGTCGCGGCCGTGGAAATGTGTGGAACTCATTAATCTTGTACATTAAATCCAAACTTTCGCACATCAGTTTGACTCTTAAGTTTCTATCACTTGAGTGCTTCTTTTTTTTAATTGCACACACACACACACACACAAGCAAACATACAAACACCTCCCACAACACACACACGTACACACACACAAATAAACACACACACCACCCTTTTCCCCACCCCCACATACACACACACACTACACAAACAGGTACACACACAAACACATGCACAAACACACACACACCTATGCATACACACACAGACTACACACCCGCGCATGCACACACACACATCCGCTACACACAAACACACACAAATAACATACCATACCACACCACACCACACCACGCGCGCGCGCTCACACACACAAGCACACAAATTCCAATTATAAAAACTTTCTTGTATTTAAAAGTTTTAATTTCTTTTGACGAAGTTTCTAAGTTTATTTACATGCTTACTTGCCAGATTCAATGACTGGACTTTTAAATCCGTACGAGTTTATCCTTGGAGAAAGATACTTTAAATACAAGTTTTAATGTTTTAAGAGTCTAGGGTAAAGCTGTATATTGCAGCAACAAATGATTTCTGTTCGGCTGATTGATTGCTGGTGCAGGAGCGATGTGAACATAAACTGCTGTCGCTGGTTCACAAAGCCCTCAATGGTCAGACTCCTGAGTATATGACTGGACTGCTTGACCCCTTCTCGATCTCTTCGATCAACTTCTCAAATACGTTTGCTTGTTCCTGGCGCTAGAGAAGTAAAAACAAAACAGTATGGGCAAAGATCATGGCGTACAACAAGCGGCCTGAGGCATTGAAAAAGTCCCAAGTTGAAGCATTCCGTTCAGTACTTAAAACCTATCTGTTTGCAGGGTTGCTTAATGGTCTTTGCTGCTAGGCTGCTGTGTGGACAGTTACTGACTGTCAGCCTGTGTGAGAGAAGGGGAAGAGGGGATGGGGAGGCGGGGATGGGAATTGGGTATGGTGGGCGTTTATGTGGCTTGGTGGGTTGATGGTGCTATTATACTGAAAGCTGTTTTACTTGTATTTTATAAATGCTGATCTTATTCCAACTAGGTGGTTTCTGTGTTTTTTGTGTATGTATCTTTGTAGTTTGTCCTAGCGCTGTGACACCTAGCAGCCCGTGTGGTGTTGATATTTGTATGCGCTTAATAATGTGTCATTCATTCATTCATTCACATGTCATTTTAGCATTTCATTCATGAATAAGTGGGTGCACGACTGTGGACTTTTAAATATGGACATCAAAGTCGCTGAAACAGTGTGTGCAACTGGAAAGCTGCAAGTCGGCGTACGGCAACCGCTATTGCGAACTGAACTCAGATGCGGTCTCCCCGAATTAACCAGGACATTGACACTGGCCATCTAACGGCATGTAATCAATCAATCAATATAGTGTATGTATCATTGAATAATCGATGGTATGATACACTGTATCAGCTGTTTGTCATTCATAGCACTCAACTGTGAGCGCCATTATTTTCCCCTCAGAAGGCTGCTCAAGTTACATATAGTACAATTATTCAATGTGCGCAGCACATACTAGAATTATTCAATGTGCACATAATACAATATTTAATGTGCGCATAACAAAAATATTAATGTGTCTAATATCACTACTATGAATAGACGTTAAATTAACTATCTAATTAACTAATTAAACATAACTATTCAAACTATGCATACACTAAAGTTGTATTGAATTGAATTGAATTGAATTGAACTGATAAAGATGGGTGAGAGACGTGCATGGACTGGTTTATGGGTGCGAGTGGGGTGGGTTTGTGAAAGGGTGCGTATATTGAAGGATGATGAATAAAACTATTAATGCAGGAAAGATTTGATGGGAGTGGGTGCACAGTTTGCTGCATGGATTGTGAATCCTACTTCCCTTTTTGTGCCCATCCCCAACCCGAAGTTTTTGGGAATACTTTGATTTAGCAATCTCCAGCCTTCGATTTGCGGATGACATTGATGGATTGGCTGGAGATGAACAAGAACGTGAACAGCTGGTACAGAGGCTCGACACCACCTCCAGAGCCTTTGGAATGGAAATAAGTGCAGAGAAGACCAAAATGATGACCAACAACACCAATGACATCCACATGGACATCAAAGTCCAAGGCCAATCCCTCAACACAGCGCATAGCTTCAAATATTTAGGAGCCAATGTATCAGACAATGGGTCCCGACAGGAAGTCCTCTCCAGGACCGCACAAACAACTGCTGCCCTCGCAAGGTTGAAGCCCATTTGGAAAGACAGGACCATCAGTCTACATTCCAAGGTAAAACTGCTGCGCTCTCTTGTCATCTCCATCTTTCTATACGCTTGCGAAACGTGGACCATCACAGCAGATCTACAACGAAGAATACAAAGCATGGCGATGAGGTGCTTCAGGGGACTTCGGGGCATTTCCTATACCCAGCACATCACCAACGACGAAGTCCGACAGACCATCACACAAGCCATTGGACAACATGATGACCTGCTAACAGTGGTGAAGAAACGGAAACTAAGATGGTATGGCCACGTCACCAGATCATCAGGCCTTGCCAAGACCTTCCTACAAGGCACAGTGCAAGGAGGTAGAAGAAGAGGGAGACCGAAAAAGAGGTGGGAGGACAACATTCGATAATGGACTGATTTGACACTGAGCGAAGCCATGAGGTTTGCTGAGGACAGAGAAAGATGGAGTACGCTGTTTAAACGATCATCCGTGGTGCCCCTATGACCTCCGAGTTACGAGATAGGATAGGATAGGATTGATTTAGTATGGATTTTAGAAAAAGTCCCATGTCGTTTGTCGGTCGGTCCGATGCACACCATATTTCCAAAACCACTGAATAGATTTTGTTCAAGCTTGACAGGAACAATACGGATAAAACGTAATCAAAACCACACGCTTTAAACCTATACAATCTTGCAAGATCGGAACAATTATTTTTCTGTATTGCATAATCATTGCGTAGACTAAAGTGTAGCCAGATCTAAATATTATTGTTGTTTAACAAAAAAAATATCCACGAAAGTCTCCGTGCTGTAGGGGACTAAGGCATCGGACTTTGAATTGAGGTGAGGGTTTGAATCCCGGTGAGGTCAGATGTTTGAACTATTGGTCAAAATTTAACATTTAGGATTACATTAATAATAATTCATTTATTGTTGTAGTTATTGCACTCGCTGTTTTGCGTGTGTGTGTGTGAACAAAACAGAACACAATACGAAACAATTTTACTTCATAGATTTATAAATGTGTTTGGGTGTCTGGGATATATTCAATGACACGACACAATTGTACTTCATAGAATTGCAAAGGTTGTATGGGGGTCTTGTAATATAGTTCAATGACTTGCCATCTTGTTTTCCTTTGACACTTTACATCAAGAGCTGTTCTTCTGGGTGTCAAGAGAGCTCAAATTACATATAATAGGATTAAATTAGGGGAAGTTTTAGGTGTGAGTATATAAATTAGATTAGATAGCCAATTTTTATAGAGTCCAGCGGACTGCTGAGAGCCGAATCAGGACCACAAACAAAAACATTAAAAATCAGACTAGAACTCTAACATCAAAAAGTGATTAAAGAGGTGCATAAAACAAGCATTACTGATGAAATTTATTTAAGTATATAAATAAGATGATATGATCTATATGCAATAACATAAACCAACATCACGTACAAATGTAAACAGGTTTTGACCATTGCAAATTTTTAAAATCTCATTAAAAGGTATCGAATCCAAGTATCTTTCTGTCATCAACCAAATCAGCACATTCTGACATAAAATGGTGAACGGGGTGAGGGTTTGGGAGGGAGAAGGAGATAGGGTGGGGGAGGGCGAGTTAGTGTGAACGTGTGGATGAAGTTGGTGTTTATTCCCTAATATTAATACCACTCTGACTGACGCACCGATAGCTTTGTGGGTGCGAACAGGCGCATTTCTACCCTCTTTTTGTTAGACTGAGAGAGAGAGAGAGAGAGAGAGAGAGAGAGAGAGAGAGAGAGAGAGAAAGAGAGAGATGGGAGGGGGGGGGGGGTGCGTGCAATTTGTGGAGGAAGGGTGCACCCTTTGTGAGAGAGTGCGTTTGTGTAAATGTGTGTCTGTCAGTCTCTGTGTGTACGGTGGGTAGGGGGTGACAGTTTAAGGAGTAGGGAGAGAGAGAATAGTACAGAAAGAAAGCGGGCAGCCTGACCTGCTCCGGATGCTCTCGATCTCTAACGGTGATGAAAATCACTGGCAGTAATTTGCCCGCAGGCAATACATCACCAGCGTGGTCCAATCATTGCCAACCTTTTCAACGTTGCCCAGGAAGGAGCAGTTCCGAATGCATCCATATAACTATGTTAGCCATCACACACACTGCGTTGGGGTTAGAAGTTGCGCAGTAGGGAGGTCATCGGGATTGTTTTTGACAGTCTGCATTTGAATCCTACGTGCGCTGCGGTGTTTTTTTTATATATACAACAACGTTTCAAGTACTATTACCCACTTGTGCCTATTGTCCTTAAATGTTGAATAGGTTGATACAAAGATGGGGTGAGAGGTTCATCCTGTCGATTAGCGTGCAGCTGCCATGTTTCCACAGGGAAAAAGGAAATTGCCTGTTAATCCTATATCGCGTATAAATGTGCCTGTAGAATTTACTTCTCTGTGTTTTTATTTGTATTTTGTCGTCAGTTCTGTGTCTACTCTTGTTTTTTTTTTTTGCGTACTTCGAGCATGATCTTTGCCTTACAAGTCTTCTTCTTCTTCTTCTTCTTCTTCTTCTTCTTCTTCTTCTTCTTCTTCTTCTTCTTACTACTACTACTACTACTACTACTACTACTACTACTACTACTACTACTACTACTACTACTACTACTACTACTAAATAATGGATACGCGCTTTTCCCCCAAATTACCAATCAGGCTCGGCGATCTGTACCAACATACACACTCGTATGTATCACCCACTCTCACACACACAAAACAAACACTTCTATCACTCAAACATGTGGTGTAAAGGCATGAAGATCACTATTAGAAAACGGAAAGAAAACCTAATTTTTATTTTTGACATTTTTATATTGACTGCGCCTGGTACTTGAAACTTGACACTTTCTTCATTAGGTATAAGGATTTTAAACTAATTAATAAGTCTAATCTTCCAATCTGTCCCTTAACAAATTAACATAGTAAAGTACCTTTAACATTAACTTGGAAATCATATAAATCACACACACATGCACACACAATCACACCAACATCTTCATCATTATCTTTAAACAATTGTAGGCAACCACCCCTCCCTATCCACCACCCTTTTAATAATAATAATAATAATAATAATAATAATAATAATAATAATAATAATAATAATAATAATAATAATAATAATAATAACAATAATAATAACAATAACAATAATAATATTTACAATAATAAGAATTATTATTACTACTAACACCACCATCACCATCATTATCATCACAATTATTATAACAAGGATATAATAATAATAATAATAATAATAATAATAATAATAATAATAATAATAATAATAATAATAATAATAATAATAAATAGATAAATAAATATATAATAATTATTTTTTTAAAAGTAATTACATTACATTACATTGCTTTAGGTCCAGCGGACTCTTCCGAGCCAAATCAGGACCGGACAACCCCTGATCCGCATAAAAGATCTGCTGAAACAACCCTAGTGGTAAAACTGAAAGCTCTCCACCAGCCAGTCACTTTACAATAAAGACATCCCACGCAGGGGGCGCTGAGGCTGTACACTAATTTATCGAACCCCCGTTTACAAAAACGAAATAGAATACAAACATCATTATAAATGATCAACAAAACACATACATATAAAATGCCTACATTGCTAAATAATAACATCATAGGAAGCCCTAGTGACCACCTGGCAGAAAGCGCTCAATATTCCCAAGCTGATTCAACAGACCTCATACACAAATAAGGAGTCTCGCCCCGGAAGAGTTTTCAAGAAAAAAGGTAGATGACTGGTTTAGCGAAGAAGAAGATAGTATAGCAGATTGATAGGAAAGAGCAGGAATGAGGAATATCAAAGAGAAAGACAGCGACAGTGGGAATTTAAAGCACTAAATTTCCAGAAAGTGGGGATACTATTTATACTGAAACCCCCGGCACCCCAACGAGGGTTTTAAAAGTAATGACATGAAAAACTGTTTTATCATATCAAAATATATCACTTTTTAATAATTATTTTATAATAATTACTACCACTATGGAAGGGAGGGAGTACACGGGATAAATCCCTCGGGGACCTCAATAGTCTCGTACCTAAGTCACATACGTTCGCCCCTTGCAGGAATCGAACCCGCGACCTTCGGCATAGGAAACCGGCGAATAATCCATTGCGCCGCTCAACGAAGCGAGGTACATTGGGCTGCGAATCATTGACTACTATTCAACATTTTCACACACACACAATTTAAAAGTAATGCTGATTTGGGCCATTTTGTTGTGTTGGAGTCTTTAACCCCAACTCTGCCATTCTGTACACATGATGATGATGATGATGATGATGATGATAACGATAATGATAACAATGATGACGAAGACGCCGACATCCATTATGACGGATCACGACGACAACGATGATTATTATGATGACAATAAACGACGATGTTGATGATGACGATAATGATTACGACGATGACGACGCAGATGACGACGATGACGATGATGATGAAGTCCAGTTGTTGAAAGCTGTCTGAACTCCATGCTGGACGATTATCATGGCGCGTGTTCACTAAAAACCCTTTCAAAGAGAGCTTGCTCTCTTAGCCACTCAATAAAAGGCTATTCCAAGGTTTACAACTCCCGTTGGGGAAAGAGATGGTGATGAACAATGCATGGCTAACCAACCCTCTCGAGAATACAGGGTTCTAAGTGGTCACGCTACCGCTGTGGTCACGCATACACTGTACCTGTAGTCCTTCCTAGTTTCTGGTAAAAACACACACACTTTCAGTTTATAAGCTGAATGTATGATCGAAAGGAACTGTGAAAACAGCAGCTGATTGGAGAATGTGACAGTATAATTCTGCAGGTTTAGAACATCATTATTTTTAAAATTTACAATACAATGCAATACAATACAAAACAATACAATACAGTAAATCTGTATCGCCCACCGTTCACATTGCATTACATAAAAGTGGAAAAGAGCCTTTGGCATGGATGCCAAACTATACATAAACATTAATAAATGAACAATTAATAAAACTGTTCGTGCATGCATTTATCACAGTTCCCATCCGAGGTTCACCCCCCCCCCCCCCCTCTCTCTCTCTTTCTCTGTCACACACATTCTTGTGCGTGGTGACAAATTGGGTAATTTTAGAATGTAGGAGTCGGAAAGCACTTTTTTGACGGAAAGAACGCAAATTTCATCTAGAAATGTAAGAATCTAAGTCAAAATTGGCTCTTTCCGTCTAAAAAGGTCTAAAAAGTATAGGCGACGAAATAGGTCGAGTTTTGCTTCAAACTTTTCCGAAAATTCACTGTATTTTCTCCGTCCCGGATAGTGCACTCCTCTGTACTTAAAACACTCTCATGCACTACAACTGCACTCCTATGCACTAAAAGAGCACTCCGTCGCACTTAGCGACAAATGGGGAACGGGAGACAAATGGGTAAAGACGAAATTACCCTATTTGGTGCGAGAAAAGGTAAATTTCCTTCCCCATTCGTGCTACTTCACACGTCCATACACACACACACACGCACACACACACACACACACACAAAACACCAAACATTGTCTATGCAGTCCTGCGCTGTCAGACGCATTGTCAACAATCCGGTTCATCTCTCATAACAGATTCCATCCCAAGTTTAATTTAGTTTCGTTCTTTTAAATACAGCTTAACTGAGCATGAGACCTCTATCTCCAACACTAAAATAATATACTCTTATTTGTTGTTGACGTTCTTCTAACTATGTGATAGTTGATACACACACTCAAGACACAGTGTCAACAACGCTATACGCATCATCCCATTTTTAAGTTGGTTTGTCAGTCCTTGGACGTCAGTCTTTGTAAAAAGTGTTAATAATAACGTTCATACACGCAACTCGGACCCATTGTCAGCCATCGAAAAATCGCTTACCCATCGCTCACTCACTTTTAAGGTGTTTGTTGATGAAGCTGAATGTAGTACAATGCATTCAGACGCATTTGTCAGCATTGGACATAAGACTACGTACCATAGCTCTCAGGCTGACAGTCACCATTCCACCCAATGCTGTTGACGCGTACTAATTTGTACAGCTAGTTAATCGTTTATATTCACACTCGTGCTGACGCACAGACATGAGATCGATACAAGACATTACACCAATGAAATTGTATATAACCCATTGCGTCAAAGTCCTCCTTTCCCAAAAAACTCTGATCCGCGCTCGGAACGGTTGAAAACATTCTGAAGTTTGACGACTACCTATTACTTAAAACGATATCATTTTCATTTTAGCTACCTTTTTGGAAATAATGCAGATACGTCGACGAATTTAAATCTGCTTAAAGTGGGTCTGAGCCTTAGATAAAAAGCCGAGAAAAATGTGTCCAAATTCGCGCTATACTACATATATATATATATATATATATATATATATATATATATATATATATATATATATATATATATATATATATATATATATATATATATATATATATATATATATATATATATATATATATATATATATATATATTCTATCTTGTTCCATAACTCGGAGTTCGTAGGGGCACCACAGATGATCGTTTAACCAGCATACTCCATCTTTCTCTGTCCTCTGCAACCCTGATGGCTTCGCTCAGTGTCAAACCAGTCCATTCTCGAATGTTGTCCTCCCACCTCTTTTTCGGTCTCCCCCTTCTTCTACCTCCTTGCACTGTGCCTTGCAGAATGGTCTTTGCAAGGCCTGATGATCTGGTGACGTGGCCATACCATCGGAGTTTCCGTTTCTTCACCACTGTGAGCAGGTCATCGTGTTGTCCAATGGCTTGTGTGATGGTCTGTCGGACTTCGTCGTTGGTGATGTGGTGATGTTGGTGTGGTGATGTTGGTGACTTATATATATATATAATTTTCTTACATTGCACTTTTTCAGTTCAAGCTCTACACTGCGGCGCTGGCCGATGCAGGATGTAACTCGAACCATCCAAGGCACCAACTTGTGTTTATTGTGTTTGTATTTGTTTTACCACCACACCCCACCTCTTCCTCCATCTTGCCTTATATTCTTCAATATTTGTATTACTATACATCAAAACTAGTCGTTTGTTGTTTTTGTGATTGTTTGTTCGCGTGTCGGAGAGATTTCACGTTATTAATGTTGAGTATTAAACGCTTCTCTGATCGGACTATGTAGAGGGATAGATTGAACGTTTTTTTTTAATGACTCAGATTCACTTTAAGTTCCCTTGATGAGGCAAGTTGGCTTCTGGCTTTTTGGCCAGAGCACAGGCTCTGAAGTCTCTTCAGCGACTGACCCTCCCCCTCCCCCCCAAAAAAAAAAACACACCAAAAAATCCCACAAAAAACCCCACGCCTTTCATACCTTGAGTGTCCACTTCAAACTCAAAAGGAAAGTCACGAATCACAAACATTCATAGCAACACATTCTTATCACTTCAAACGATGTCAGCTCAAAATTCACTACAGATTTGTTCCAAAAGGAAGTCAGCAAAGCTGGTCCGGAGTGCAAACTTACTTGTGCACTCTCTTTGGTCGCCTAATAATACACGCTGTTAGGCCTATTGAAGTGCGGACTACTATGCTCTAGCGATATCAACAAATGATCGTCTCAACAAGTAGTAACTTATTTTTATTAGCGTGTATTTGAACCAATGAGCGCGCAGAATAATTTTGAAGCAGGCTAAAAATTGTTGGTTTGCAGATGTCGGACCAGATTTGTGACTTCGTGTTTTGAACAAACTAGCAATGAATTTGGAGCTGACATCCTTTGAAGTGATATTAATGTGTTGCTATGAATGTTTGTGAGTGTCGGCACCCTCCGTTTTGAGTTTGAAGTGGACACAAAAAGTAGGGAAGGCGTGTTTTGGGGGTCAGTCGCTGAAACGGAAGTCGGTGAGTGTTAGACCTTGTATAGTATACAGGAGGTCTACGAATTTACAAAGACGAAAAAAGAGACTTCAGGGCCTGTGGCCAGAGCGCCTAGCAGCTCTTTGAGTTGGTAAGAAGACGAAGTTATCCCTGGGTTGTATTTTTCTCTCTTTTTTCTCGCTGTTTTATTGTGACCCATGTCTTTTACACAGCTACCCGGACGTCATTTTCCCGCCAGTTTAGCTTCCAGTTTATGGTCATATAATATTCATGCACTCATAGGCGCACAGTGGTTCTGGACGTGCAAGAAACCGAATCCTATAGTACAATTATGCGGCGCTCTCTTCACCAGATTAAGGTACCTGTGCGTGCACACTATATTTGGGCCATTCTGACATTTCGCAGGTTTCTGATAATAATAATAATAATAATAATAATAATAATAATAATAATAATAATAATAATAATAATAATAATAATAATAATAATAATAAATTACAGAGTTCTGCAAAATATTTGCAGGAAATATCAGGAGTTTCTTCGCAGGAATTGAGAGCTTGTTTGACCACAGCTTGTGTGCGTGATGTGGTTAATCTTGTTTTACGTGACATTCACACATCCCGCCACAGGAGTCAATGACCGACATTAAGGTAACAGAAAGGTGCTTAGGCACCAAACACACCGGTAGCCTGCGTGCATCCTTCCCCGCTTTCGATTTTATTTTTTTCTTTAGCCGTTGATCAGTTTGTGGAGATGCTTTCTCCGGTGCACGATGAAGGAAGAATGCTCTATGATCAGGTGTAGCAATTCTAAATCAATGCCGAGACTTTTTTTTATTATGAAGCACCTCGCCGATGAAGTACTCGCAGCAATCGCCCGTTGAAAAGCGTGGGGCAGGCCTTACGCCCGTTTGTCTTGCATTGTGGACCGTTGACAGACTGCGAGACCTGCAGGTTTGGGATAATAGTTCCTTGTAGAGCACATAAGGTAGGGAGGTCAAGAATTAAATCGAACTTTTGAGTACCGATTTATTTCATGGTTGCCAGATCCTTACAAAATCTAGAATGGCTATGTAGAAAGTGCCTTGGAATAAATGAATGAATGAATTAAATATTATGTAGAGTTACAAACAACATACACCTGTGTTAGGAGATACATATCTTCGAGTTTATTAAAATTGTTTTCACGTAAAGCCAAATAGACATTTGCTTCCATTTAATTATCGTGGATGATGACACTTTCAGTACATTAAGACAACCGCCCAAATGCAATAATTACTCTGAATAAAAGACAATACAATTATTTAATATAAATTAGATCTATACATAAAAATACTGAATTAAATATAATATAAATAAATATAAATTAAAAATATTAAAATCAAGTAAAAATCTGAGAAAATCTGAATCAGTATATCTGATGTGACTGACTCAATCTCAGAATGAACAGAATAGTAATTGTTTTTTAAACATTGGAATTAAGCGCATAAATACTCATTTCCATATAAATTTTGCGATCATAGTTTTAATATTTGCGCTTTGATAACGGCACTCATTCTTTTACGTCATACCACACGTATGCACATCATAACCTATATGTGCCACTTGTTTTTAGCACGACGTTTCTGTTGCTCCAAAATTTACATCCAGCAACAATCACAATGAAACTGCTGCAATGTGACAGAATTCTGTGTTACTCGGCATTTCTGCTTGCTCCGCCTCGATGCAATGCAAATCCAATGCAATAAGATGGCCACTTTTATAGCGCGCAATTCCAGGCCAAGGCGAGACATGGTCATGAGGGCCGCTTTGATAGCGTACAAATTCCGCGATAAGGAGGCAAGCTCGTGTCCCAAATAATGAATGCAGGTTAACTTTCAGTAGAAACTTTTCGACGAGTAGGATTTTCATGACAATAAAAAAAACCAAACATAGGCTGCATGTTTCTTCCTATCTTAATATGGTCGGCCCCATGCATCTAGAATCATTGTTATGTTGTTATTGAATTCCCCCCCCCCCACCCCCACTTCCCACACCAGGCCCCAAAATTGCAAATATAATTTTACTGATATGCAGTATGTTCTTTGCGCGCTTCGAGTATGTTCTAACTTCGTGAGTGGATTAAAGCGCCCTACAAGTCTACTTTATCGTCGTCATCATCATCATCATCATCATCATCATCATCATCATCATCATCACCATCATCATCATCATCATCATCATCATCATCATCATCATCATCATCATCACATCACCACCACCTCCACCTCCATCACCATCACCATCATCATCATCATCATGTTCCAATGGCTAACAACCACGACCACCACAGGGCTAAATGTTTCTGTGGTGCTGTTGTGATCCAGCAAACGCACGGGCACCCCGCTATTGGGGAATGCTGTCAGAGGAGCAACTTGTAACTGCGACGTTATTTTTATATCCCAATTCAACATTGCCGATGTTGTTTAACATCGTTACCCGTGACATTTTCTCAGAAGTGGGTGGAAGGAATTATATAATATTTGGTGTAAACCTGTCCCACATTAGTTTTACTGATTTAATATTTTAAAAAATATTATTAATTATATTATATTATATTATATTATATTATATTATATTATATTATATTATATTATATTATGAAGAAATAAAAACAAAAAAAAACACCTGTGTTATATGAAGAAATAAAAACAAAAAAACACCTGTGTTAGGAGCTAAAAATGTTCGATTTAATGTAACCTTTTTAATCATCTCTTTTTTCAAGTATTATATTGTTCGTTCAGGAACTAGAAGCTATTTTTTTAAAACAGAGAGAGAGAGAGAGAGAGAGAGAGAGAGAGAGAGAGAGAGAGAGAGAGAGAGAGAGAGAGAGAGAGAGAGAGAGAGAGAGAGAGAGAATTTAGTCGTAACAAGTTTCTTGTATTCGATAATAACTATCAAATCTAGTTGTGACAATAACCTCGTGCTTGATTGTCTGTGACCTTAAAAGGCAAAATATTTGTTCCACCATCCGATCAATTTAAAAACAGTTAAATGGAGACCAATGATGGGCTTGAGGCATGAAAACAGCCCTAAACAAGTGTCCTAGACAGTACCAGTTGTTCTAGTCCAAGACGCGTTGAAAACGATCGTTCTGTTTCATGGCCTGGGTACCAGGTTGATTGTAAGTTGTTTACTGTTTGTTTGTTTGTTTCTGTCGCCCAACGGACCCCATCTCTAGCTAATTCTTAAATTTCTCTTCCTCGAGAAATACAAGCCACAGTCATAAAAGCCATTGGACAACACAATGACATGTTCACAGTGGTGAAGAAACGGAAACTCCGATGGAATGGCCACAAGCATCAGGCCTTGCAAAGACCGTTCTGCAAGGCACGTTGCAAAAAGGCAGAAGAAGAAAAAAAAAAGGTGGTAGGACAATATTCGAGAAGGGACTGGCTTGACACTGAGCGAAGCCATGAGGGTTGCTGGGGACAGAGAAAAATGGAGCAAGATGGTTAAACGATCATCTGTGGTGGCACAGCGACCTTCGAGTTACGGGATAGGATAGAATTTCGGTTCCGTTATTGACAAGGCAAAAAAAATCTGTGTTTTAAAAAAACAAAGTTAATTTTGGAGCGACGAACCGACCGACAACCGGACTGCTGGATGAATGATGGCCCATGATTTGACGTCCCTGTATTCCAAACGTAAAAAATCGCTTTAGCCGTTTTGTTTAGATATTTCACAAATTAAAAAAAAATTACTCCAGTGACATTTACCTTTTGCGGTAGAACAAAAAGTATGGCTCGGAAGGCAGGCCACTGCGCAAATCTAGGTCATGTTCCTATGAAATTTGGTCAAAAATCCGTTCAGTGGTTTTTGAGATATGGCTTCCAAAGGATCGACCGATCGATAGACTGTTGACGCGTTCTGCTTCCCCCGGATTATTTAACAGTATTTCTAAATAACCATGTGAATACAAACATAAAAAGGACTTCCTCAGGCTTAAACGTAACAGCTTAACATGAATCACACATCAATCAAATTCATTTGGAGAAAGATTCTAATTTAAAATTCCACTTCGTCAAAATATACATGATTGTGATTTTTACCAACAGGCAATAAAAGTAAGTGCAACAAGCATGCAAAAATGATATTTTACCCGTAAGGATCCACATCGGATGCTATAATCTACTTTCAAATTCCAATTCCTGTCGAAATGCATGCTTTAGTGAAATTGTTTTAGCAGATTGTGGCTCTGCGCAGGTTATCTTTAGGTTGGAGAACGAACTACACTACGTCGCCAGTGCTTGTAAACGAATCGGTATTGCAAAATGCACATTGGATTCAGGTAAATTGAATGATACGGCCTAGTGAATGCTACCCTTAAGGCACCACAGCATCATCGTCGTCACAGACCACTATACCAGAAAGAGTTTCATTTACTCTTCCTATTGGGAATAGGCTTGAAATTGAAGAGCACAATCTAAAATAGAACAGTGTGGCCGCAGGGCTACCCGATTAGAGAAATGTATCCACGCACACATATAAACTCTAGCAGAGACGTTCACGAAACACACATTTGATACGCAAACACAAAACACATGCACGTAAACACTAACACACACATGTACGCACACAAACGCGCGCGCACACGCACACACACACAGACTGACTGCGACGCATATTCACACAAACAATCGGCTTTATTGGATTGCCTCGTCGTGCACCATTCAGGACCATGTTGACTTACTTTAGCCACACTGGGAAAGCACAAGCACGCAAGCACACAAACACCCACACCACCCATACTGGCGCACGCAAACACAACCGCACACCCCCTCTCCCTGCCTCCCTACACTAACACCACCCCAAGCCCTCCCCACACCTTCACGCTCGAATGCTTTGAATCAACAAATCAATACCGGACCATGTTGATTTACACACACACACACATTTTTTGTAGAAACGACGTTCTGATGACTGTTGTGCAAAAAACAGGGATAATTTTGAAACAGTTTCCATTTCTTTGACATTATTTTGACATTTTCCAATTTTTGAAGCTATGCCTCACCCTAACCCTAACCCTTAACATAACCCTAATGCTAAAACAGCTCTAACTCAACGGCGAACTATTTTGACGTCAAAATAGGGCGGCCTTCCAAAAAAGTCAGAAGAAACCATGTGGAGTTTCATGTGTGTGTCATCAGAACGTCGTTTCTACATGCCCCCCCCCCCACACACACACACACACATTTGCAATACATCACAACTGGGTTTATTTAAGAATGTAGGAATCGGAAAGTGATTTTTTTTTTACGGAAAGAGCGCAAACTTCTTCTAGAAATGTAACAATCTAATGCAAAATCGGCTCTTTCCGTCTAAAAAGTTGACCTAGTTCGTCTCCTATGGGCGACGAAATAGGTCGAATTTTCTTCAAAATTTCTCCGAAAATTGACTGTATTTTCTCCGTCCCGGATAGAGCACTCCTGTGTACTTAAAACACTCTCATGCACTACAACTGCACTCCCATGCACTAAAAGAACACTAAAAGAACACTCCCGCGCACTTACAAAAAGGTGGGGTCCTGGAAAAAAGTGGGTTCCAAGCAAATAAACCCATTTGTTACTAAGAAAGACAAGGTTTGCTACCCATTTGTGCCTTTATTCACGTGCACAAACAACCACACAACATACACACACACGCACGCACACGCACGGGCTCATTTATGGATCCAAACCCTCTTCCCACATTCACTCTCCCAAATACCACCACTGGTCCCACATTGTCACCCATCCTGCAGCAGTAGATCGTGTGCAATTGAGGCCCCTGTTGATTTACCTGCCGAAACGGGCATGTCCTGGCATCACGCAAGGTAGTTTCTAGTTGTTTGTCAGAAGGTCAAAATTGCTGCCAGGAACTAAGGACGTATAGCAAGACCCGCAACGCAATGGTTGCACTTCTGGGCCTGGGATTAAGCCTGGGGGCTTTGATTCTTTTTGGGGTGGGGTGGTGGAGGGAGAAGGGGGAGTATAAGGGGAAATGAGGTTATAGTTGCAGGCCCGGATCTGGGGGGGGGGGTTCCTGGGTTCCGGACCCCCCCCCCCCCCTGGCCATTCGATGTACCTCACTCAGTCAGAAAAAAAAATATATATGGAGTTTTTTTAAAGCTCTTAATTTAGTTGACACTGGTGGTAAGTAAAACGTTCCTCATTCTACTCAAGTTCCTCGAGCGGACACGTTTTTGTCACCCCTAACCCCTTAAAAAAATTTTTGAACCCCCCCCCCCTCCAAGAGTAAGTGATCCGGCCCTGAGTTGTCCCACTTTTGACCGACCCTTAGTAAATTTGTCCATTGCCTTTTTTGTTTTTTTAGCTTTAGCAGCGACACGTCATACCATACCGTACGATGGGTACTCTCTCGCTCGCTCTCTCTCTCTTTCTTTTTTTCCATCTGTGTGTGTGTGTGTGTGACTTTGTCTGTAAATCTGTATTAAATTTATTGCGTTTTACTTTAAGCTGTTGGGTACAACCATGTTCTGCGGTCATTATAATCGGTCTGCTGTCGTTAACAGTAACGTTTCCATGCCTCAAACCCCTTTGACGCACGCTGTCACAAGAGGCGAGTCGCTGGGACACTGCAGTAAGTCTTCTCGCCTTAAACATTCATCCTTCTTTGGCCTTCGTAACTTAAATTTGCTGCCTAGAAGACGACAAAAGTTAGGATTGTTCTAAATATGTGTAGGTTAAATCTTCACTAGGTAGGCCGTAGCATAATCCAGCTGACCTATATCCATCAACCCCCGCGCAGGCGCTAAGAATCTTGGGATATCGCGCGCTTTAGCTGACCACAGCGTTAAGGTAACGTCAGTCATTGTTAAAACCTCACCCGAGAAGGACAAACGCGCTGAAAGATCTCTCTCAGAAGACTACGCAGGTGACAGGTGAAATTCATTCATCGCAGTATAGCCATAGCCTGCAGGCCTGACATTGTCAAAAAGGTAAATGATCAATCTTTTGTTTCATCGCGATTATTTGATATGATTATTGCATTATGCTTGTGAAGTCTTGCCATGTTTTATAATTGTGAATGTTAGTAAAACTTTGCTTGACCACGTGGCTGACCCACGCGACCGGTTTCGAGACCACGAGGTAGCCCCTACTGGCCAACTGTTGTTTCTCCTATTTGTATTATTGCAGACCAGTGGCTGTACCGGAGAAGGTGTATATTAGTAATTACTTTTCCATGTGTTTATTTTAGCCATGATGTATAAACCGAGGTCTAGTCTGTGTCGCATACATTCCATCATAACGGACTTTAAAAATCCTGACGCTCATGTCCTAGACGGGTGAGTGCCGGTGACAAGAACACACCCAGCATGCACCTAGGTCCTTCTCCCCCATCCCTGGCTGCCCAGGATTGTGCTCAGTTGTCCGGGCGTCAGACCATGCGCCCAAAGGCGCGGGTGGGCGTCTCGGGCGGCTTGAGTTAGATCCTGTATCGGCCAGCGCCTTGAGCAGCTTTTGAGCTGGAAAAGCGCTATATAAGAACGATTAAATAAATAATAAATAAATAAATATGTATAGGAATTATGTTGGAGATTTCAGTGGACCACGGACATAGAAGATTATTCGTCTTTTATCTGTATAAGTGAAGGCGATCTCGCTGAGGGCTGTTTCTGCGAACAGTGAGATGCTCGGCACACCCTTTGTAAACAAGGCGTTGCAAAAACTCGTCTTATGTTTTGCAGACGAGCAGGCTTGGTCCGCGGCAGGAGATAGACCCCACGGAGAGTCATCCCAGACACGCGGCCTGTAATAGAGCAGAGAGCACTGAGCTCCACTAACTCAGTAGTCAACAAACAAGACGAGGAGACAACAGCTACGCACCTCGACGCTTAAGCAAAGTCCATAAAACAAGTGCACGAACACTGATCTATAGGGACTGTGCAGACGAAAGACGAGTGGGTAATAAAGCATTCAATTGTGCAGAGCCCAGCAACAATAGAACCCACCGTCACATGTGCAGAGCCCAGCAACAATAGAACTCACCGTCATAACCCACCATCACATCGTAATTGTCGTCTGCGGGGATCGGCTAGTTAGATCGCCCTATGACTAATCTTAATACATGTATATGTTTGGCCCGGTCTGTGTGAGGATGGGGTTACAGAGATAGGGAGAACCATGTAAAAGATTCACTGACACACTAGCTCTCGCACGGCTATCAAACATAGGTAGTCCAGCCACTTGTTAACAGTAAATATTACACATTTAACTCGCATTTTAAAGTTGAAGCTTTTGGTTGTTTTTTTTGTTTTTTTTTTTTTAAAATCAGCTTAGTGTCATTTCCAAGCATTTGGTTACTTTGTCCATTTACTTTTGTCTAGAAATAATTCCGTGATTTGATTTGATTCTCTTTCCTTTTTTTATTGTTGTTATTGCTATGAAATATATTTAACCAGGAAAATACGTTGTACATATGAACACTAACTCACTGTTTTAAAAAAAATCTTATCTATCTCAAACCCATCCACCTCCTTTCCACCCCACTTCAAATTTTAATTTTCTATAAAGATAATGGGCTGACACGATCCTTTAAGCTTTCCTGTTTGGTGAGGTAGGTAAGGTAAAGGTGGTCCCATAGCCTTGTGGCCGTAGGGGTGCGTGATGTTGGAGATCACACTTATCTTGGGCCAGAGTAATGAGGGTGATGCCCATCTTTCTCCTTCGCTGCTTTACCTTCCCCACCCTTTAGAGAGTAGGTACTCAGTCTCAGTTGAGTCAACTGGGGGCGATGTTATTTGTCGCTTCACGTTTTGCAGTCACCCATTCAAGTGCTAACCGCACTGGACGGTGCTTAACTTGCGACACAATAGCGAGTGCTCCAACCACTGCGCTACCAGACACCCCTATGTTTGGTGATGGACGTTGAAAATCTGCGGGTAACGCGACTCGTTTGACGTTCTCGACTGGCGCGTAATTGGTCTCTGACCTTTTAGGCACACATTGTATCTTGTGAAAAATACACTCTTTCAGCCTTGGCCTCGAATATTACATTAGTACGGACCTCTTTGATTTACTTCACATTCAAGCATTTAGATCTAACTTCTAGTTTCATTTCATCATATCTCTTAAGACAGTCATTTGTAAACCCGTCAGTCAGCTCAAAGAGTCCATTGCCCCACTGGTAACAATTTTTGGATACTGGAAACATTCTTACAAGCATAGCTTGGGCTTTCATATTCAAGAGTTCTACGGGCAAGACTATAGTCCACTAGTCTATTAGTTCCTGCTTAGTGGGTTTTGATACTCGGAATGACCCCAAGAGTGCAAGTACTGTACTAGTCCACATTTCCAGACATTTCGGCGCCACCATTGCATGCAAAGCACTCGAGCGTGGACTCCAATTCAGCGCAGCGATGTGCCCCCGGTTCCTGTAATTTCGCATGGATCGAGAAAATGACCTCCCCACCCCCAACCATATAATTTGGATGACTTTCTGCCGCGTGTGTCCATGATGCTGAGTTGTCTGAAATTTATCGGACCGGGCTAGCAGCTTGTTGCTGTAAAACTAAAACACGCATCCTATCATAATTACATTAGCGAGATCAGGCGTATGTATGCCTCCGCAGTCCCTGATACCCACGCAGTGAGTGGCGTCAATGACAGGCGACCGCGGTGAGTACTCAGCATTGTCATGTCGCACGTGCTTCAAAGACGGATCCGTTTCTCCCTCAGGGGATGCTGGCCGGTGCTTTAACAGTGTTCGCCCTCTGCTATGAGCGTTGAATGTGATTTATTTACAGGGTCTAAGGTACGACGTTTTGTCCTTTGGTCTCCCACATTTTATTAATAGTGCACATTAATTAAACGAAATTTTATATTCAGAACAGGTGTAAGCAGGCGGTCATGTGATTTATAGGTCGCTTATTGTTCTTTGGTGCGACTTTTAAAAACAAAATGAATAGTGCACTAGAGTCTATAAACGAAATGTTATATTCAGAAAAGGTGCGAGCAGGCTATCATGTTATTTATTGAAAGGGGTCTTGCGGTATGATTTATTATACTTTGGTCCGATTGTTTATAAATAGTGCACATTAAA